>JAEAOA010001196.1:2563319-2675819 GCA_016746295.1 Potamilus streckersoni
GACCTTGTGTTGGCAAATGTTTCTGTACATTTGAAAGGATTGTATAGTAGCGAGTTTGACGGTCATACATGTAATTACATTATACACAGTTTGTCAAACAATGCAATATATTTAACTGGTGCAAGTTTCATTAGCTACATTTCTTGTTCATGTTTCTACAGTGATTGTTTAGTTGAAGAAAAATGAAATATTTTTCTTAAATTATCGTATATATTCGTGCATTCAACTATAACATTTGTATGCAGTATACCAACTTCTTTCAGGTGCCATTTGAAAATAAGCAACAAATAATTGTGTGCCATACCAGATAGAAGCATCTTTCTTGAAGTTTTCTTTCAAATGATATTTGCGCAACTGGTATCAATCTATTTTTGATAAAACCGAAGCAATAGATTGAAGTTATTTGATGAGGTTTATATGTATCATTTTAAACGAATACAAATTTAATATATTTATTGCATGACAGTCAGAAAATAGTGTTTCTATACTATGGCAATACTGGGCAGAAGGATGGCTTTAAATATTATTCGCAGTCGGAACGTCCTCACAATTTTCCACCGCAAGGAATAAAAAACTTCGGATGTAAACAATGGTCATTTTGAACTCGCCGCATGCTCACGTGGCGCTGGTTTGTTACGACATCTTAAAACATAGTAGGTATAGTTTTCCTATAGTATGTGCAGTTTCATATTTTTTATATTGCTACTCACTAAACTATCACTTTGTGTGATTCTGATTGATCCAATTATAAGCCCATGAAATTAATTTGCTTGATCCTCGTTACTGAATGCTGGGATCGTCGGAACACGTTTTTAACCCCGCCTACTGGAATGTTTGTTTTGAATGATCACTTTTGGCGTCCGTTTTTTAAATCGACTTGCCAAATGAAAATTGATGTAATATTATCTCGGCTGTCTGAATATGAATATGTTACACCCACAGTGGTTTGTTTATGTCATTATAACAATATCATCATAAGAAAAATGGCGTAAAACTACAAGATGGAAGAACAATAAGAAGGAAAACTAAGGGTATTACTTGATAGCGGGTGACGGGGGTAGGAGAATGCGGGGGGCGGTATATCTGTAGTATAGATATAGAATCCACCGTATATACATGCGTGTTTCAAGTTAACTTACAAAAGTTAATAAACATACCTCAGTTCACATAAGAATCTGGATATAAATGAGTCCTAACTGACAGAACTTTATCTTGACCACAGCACCTTTAAGCAGTTGGTCTGGGATGCAAATCCGACTAAAACAATTGTTTACCTCTTCTGTACAGTCTATTGTTCCAAATCAAATATTGCAGATATCCAGTTACAAACGCGTTGCAATAAATGTGGGAATTTGTGCATCCAGTAATCCTATTTCATATGAAAATCGCAATAATGTAATGTTTAGTTCTGAAATTAACCTTTCAGGGTAACATGTACTGTAGGCCTAGTGTGTACCGTGTCAAATAATGTGGTATCACTTCGCATTGATCATTGTTTTGAAAATGATTTTGTCGTTATAAACTGTTCTGTTAACTTTTTCTTGGATTAATAGTTTGCAGATATATGTAAAATATACTTTTACTAGTCAGCTTTGTTAGGGACTATATTTCATGCACAACAAATGAAAGGTGCAGATTGAACAAATTATTCGTTCTTCTATCTAAATAATTTCCACTGAAATAAACACTGTGATAAAAAATCTCACATGGGTAATGATCTAATCTTAAATGTATGAAACGAGTTGAATAATGTCCAGCTTTTGCAAACACTGGACATTATTTAACTCGTATCTTCGAGTCTCTTTCCGACTCGCTCGAAGTTACCTGATTCGCATCTAAATAAGACGAGGATTTTCTAAAGGGTTCATTTAGATGTCTCGAATATTACAATTTTGCCTTGGATAACATATTGACCTTATTATTGGAATGAAATGTGAATAAAATCAGTTTGATCAACCCAAATTAAGCAAAATTGATGTGATCAATTATTTTACACTTCCCGGAACACTACAAGCTGAATATGTAATGACCATTAATAGAGCTAAAACTACATCCGTTGACCAAATGAAAATGAATTAACAAAACAAGACCGATTTTGTACTAGTCTTCATTCAGGGTACATGTTTCTTTGGAAAAGATAATTGGGCAAAGAGCGAAGGAAAGTTCATAGGTTGCAAATATCATTCGATTTTCAGTAGACTATACACATGTTGTACATAAGATTTTCTTTACGTTCATTCGACACCTGTCACTGTGGACCTTTTCACTTTTCTGACAGGAAAGAGAATTTGCATGGCACATTTAATATCTAGATTATAAAATAAAATTATATAGGACAATTCTTTACCAGATATGGAAAGCTTGTGTTATGTAGGTCAATTATTTAAAATACTTTCACACATTCATAATACTGGACATAAATCTGATCATACTATTTTCGAATCCTGCTTATCTATGAATAGTAAAGAAATAGATGAGATAAGAAATGAGTTAAAGGCTAAACAATTGTGCGTACAGATGGCAGTTTCCAGAATTCTTTTATGCAAATTCTTGCGACCCAGAGGTAGCTATACTAAGTTACTCGTAACCAAAATAGACAAATGACACACTCACATAATTTCATGCACATAGTCGTTTGGTTCACCATACGAAGGATTATACATCCAAGAAACTTTAACCATTTGAAAACATATCACACGAAGGGCAGCTACAATAAATGTTTATAATTTATTACCAAAACAAAAATCAGCAGTCACCCAGTGATACTATTTTAGTAGTTTCAATGCACACATCTGGGAGATGGAATATATAATTCATAACAAATCTGAATTTCTATTGATACAAATAATACAACTGAAAAACTTCCAGGCTAACATTTATATCATGGCAACGTATGTGATATTTAGCTTTTGTTTTTCAAGAATCTTTCTTGCCTCTTACGGTTCCAAATTGAAATGAGTGTCCATATGCTTCAGAGCTTTATTAACCAATATTAATTTGCATTCTGGAGAATGGGAAATGTATTTCTGATGGTTGTGAAGAAACTTTTATTTAATTTTCTTTATGTATCGGACAATCATATTCAATACCAAACGACAGGACCCAATGAACAATTCAAAGTGTATAGTTGGGAAGCTTACCTTAGGCTCTTTATTCTCGATGGAAAAGTACAAAAACGCGTTTCTTTAGTTTGTCGTTATCCCATCAAATACTGGATACAAACGGTTTTTTAGAATTACGCGTGAAAGAAATACGTGCTTTTATTTCCAAGTAGAAATATAAACAGTATTATTTGTTAAAGGGAAACAATGGGTCCAAATCAGACTCATGCAGGTGGATAAATAAAATAGTTTCGCAAATTTGCACAATTATATGCATTGCAGTTTACTTTTTGGAATTATGTTTCGTTTGTTTTCAAAGCTTCTAATGTAATGCATGTCACCTTTTTATATTTTCACATGAGAAGTTCCGTTAACATTAAAAACTTCTATTTTCTTTAACATTATATACACTAGATTATCACTAATTAGTATTATCTGCTCGTATTTGTTTCCGTTAATATTACATTGTCAGAATTGTTCAGTATTTTCCGATCCTAAACGCTTGCGCTAAATTCATACTAAATGCACGCGAAAAAGGAACTTTTTATTATAAAAACTTTTCTGAATGAACTTAAGCAAATGTTTCATGGACAGCTACATATCAGCAGCTTTAATACATTCCATTACCATTTTGGTACAATGTTTCATATTTAAGCTAGCTATAGACGCCAGACAGTGTCCTTACCATAACTGCAAGTTATACGACATAAACTGTCTTTAGCCAGTAATAAAATGGCAAAAATATACTTAAAATTTACATCATGAATTTCCTAAAAATGTACTTTCATAGTTCTAAAGATCCGAATTACATGAGCCATGTAATGGGTACTTAAGTTTGGTTATACATTTCGAAATTATACTGTAATTTCGATAATATTTAAAGCGCGGTTATATCATACTTACTGCATTCAAAATAAAATAAACATTAAATACCAAGGCTTCATTTCCATAATTGTAATTAAGACTTTATACTTTTCTCATATTATGATCTGAATCATTTAATGACAGAAAACAGAAACATGCATTCCAATGTCAACACACTTCACTACGATTAATTTGGGAGACGCTGCTTGAATCCGATCTAATTTACTTCATATAAATGCAGACCATAGTCACGAAACTGCGTCGAATCGATTTTGTTTTGTTAAGTCATTTTCATTTGGTCAACAGATGTAGTTGTAGCTCTGTTAATAACCATTACATATTCAGCTTGTAGTGTTATGCAAAGGAAAATAATTGACCACATCCATTATGCTTAATTTGAGTTTATAAAACTACGATTTTATTAACATTTCATTCTGATAATACCGTCATTACGTTATCCAAGTCAAAATTGTAATATTCGAGACATTTAAATGAAACCTTTAGAAAATCCTCGTCTTCTTCCAATGCGAATCTGATAATTCAATTTGGAAGATTTTTCTTCTATCATTATAATTTTCTAAAGTTTGTTTTTCTTTTATGTATCGTACAGGGTAAAACTCCCTTCAGTGTAATTTTGAAGACCTACTCAATTTAATTTTCTCTCAAAATTCTATACAGAAAAATAACAGTAAATGCAGAACCCTAATTCATGCATGCAGAAGTGAAAACTAGAATAAAATGTACAATACACCAGCTGTCACTATTGATAGAAGGCTCATGTTTCATAAACGAAACCTACTCATTTCTCTTTAAATGTACATGTCACCTGATCATTATGTTAGACAGAACGAAGCTAAAATATCCTTTCACAAATATTAGCACGGTTCTTATTTTATTTTTAGACCAGATATGAAACGTAATATTTTTTCAATAGATTTCATTTGATAGTGTTGTAAAGGAATGATTACGATAGGGCTGTAGTATGACTACATTTACAAGCTCACTGATCGATATTCCAAGTTCAAGCACAAGCCAAAATGCCAATGTATGTTTATATTCATGTGCCATGAGACATATTTATAGTTTGGGTGTAACGTAATTTCTAAGCGCAAGATAGGCGATACATTGTAGCCAGGAACTGGTGGAGAAAAAATCCGGAAAAATTTAAGAATCATTCATCACGGAAAGCTACTGGCAGATTTCTCACATACTTACAATGGCCGAGCAGACCGAGGTGAGAAGGCAGTTATGGGTAAGTGCGAGCGCTTTAGACCAGTATGATCCACGGGCCACCCGTTAAGCCCAGAATTGGGTTGTTACATCAGGAATTAAAGTTAACTGCGATAACGTGGCAAGCGGTAAAATGCATTTTGTAATCTAAGATAGGTTGAGATATTACATAAACAGTGTTTGTTTTATGATTTACTTTCACTTAATTTTAGCTTTGAACCGAACATTCATAATTCCATTATATATATCGATAAACGTTATAACATTTTACCTGAAGATTTGGCTAAAACAAGCACCTTATATAACACCAATTCCAGCCACACAATTCCCTCCTAACGACCCTCATCAGATGATTGATAAAAGAACTGACGAGTCCACTGCAACCAGATCTTAAAAATAAAATAAGAAAAATGAGAGCAAAAATAGGAGTGGCAGCAATATGGTAAGGTTTAGGTGCTATGCATTCCACTGATGTGTGTGAGGAAACTAGGATAATGAAGAAAATGTAGGTTGTTTGAATGGAGAAGTGTGTATAAAACGATCTTTTAGATTGAATTAAATTATTCTAACATAACGTTTACACAATTTTCTCTTCGATATTGTGGCTTATGAACAAGAGCAACAACAATAATAAATAAACAAGCAAATAAATAAAAGAAATAAGTTATAAAATGGTCATGCAAATATCACAAAATCAAAAAATACGAAGAGAATTATATTTTTTTTTTGCTTTTATATCGGTTGCATTTAAATACTTGTCAATACGGTTATAAAAAGATAATGTAAATATCACAAGCAAAACCGTTAAATGCAAGGAGAATTACAAAATCTGCTTTAGTTTTACATCAGTTTCAATACTTGTCTCATTGTATTAAACATGATTTTATCCTTATTAGTTACAAGGAAGCGATACAGACATTAGGCAATTGTCCAATGAAATGATGCGATTTTCACACTTTTTGAAACTCAGATTAGGGTAATATTTTTAACTGGGTAGTAACGAACGTTGTATTATGTAATGTTAAAATTGCTGACATATATATTTAAGAGAAAGCTATAAACCAATAAATTAAAAGTTTGATGTATCAGCTTTTACTTCAATCCGAAAATTATAATATACCATTCTTCTATCAAAATTTAGAATTTGCACCTGATTCATTTATATTATCATTTCTCTATTTGGCTAACCAATACCACCCTATTTTTCTATCTAAAGTCTTTTATTTGGTCAATCATTAATGTCTGAATAAAACGTGTATTTGTTTGTTGTTTAGATGAATACGTCCTACAAACAGTAATTTAAGTAAAGGCAGACATGCATAAAATGAAAGCCGACATACAACAAATTTTAGACATAGAAAGATGTGAGAAAATTATTAATTTACAACACTTAATAAAGTGCATTTTCGTTGTGCTTTACGAAAAAAATGAAGTTAACAAGTATATACCATCACTAAGACTGAAAAACATGATTACTTTTCCCTGCAGTTTTTGTCTTTAATTTGTTATATTTCTTGCTTTAAGAAATTTATCAGGAGATCAGGATCTTTAAAATCATTGTTGAACGAATGCACAATAACGTACCGCATCTACCGGTAATTCTACTTTTTACTAGTATTATTATTGTCGACTCTCAGCAAACACTGTTTTATAACACACATGTAAGAGCCCCCGAGTGGCCAAGTGGTCTAAAGCGCTGAACGATACGGATCACTGCCATCTCACCTGTCTGCGTGAGTTCGAGTCCAGACTCGGCTAACGTGGGTAAGTGAGGAAGCCTGCCAGTAGCTTCTCGTGGGTCGGTGGTTCTTCCCTGGATTTTCCAGGGTTCTGCCTCCACTATAATTACTGGCCGCCATGTATAGCCTATTTTGTTCTCAACAATTGCGTTAAACCCTATAACAACATATGCATGAGAGAGAATTTTTAATTCATAAGTCTACAGATTCCGTCGCTGGTCTGCAGGTTTCCGCACCCATAGCTTTGCCTACATGCACCAGTGCATTTTTTTTACACCAACGAAGTTATAATATAATATAGATCACATGACACTAGCTTAGAAATTGTAAATAAAATGAAATACTTTTTTAATATTTTGTCCCATATATGATTGTTATCACTGTTTGTAATCCCTTCTTTAATATTTGTGTTTAACGTCATTTCTAGCATCAATTGAAGTGAAGAAACAGTGGGACAGTCGGAGTAAGTGATAATTTCAGTTGTGCAGTTTAACGTCCTTTGCTTCTTGTGAACTCTTTCAAGTGTGTTGTAGCTTTACATAAATATAGACCTGTCTAATATTTTCTCCATAAACTCTAATATTAAGTCTTGCTTATTTAAATCTTATTGTCAAAGTAAATATAACATACACTATATGCGATTATTTTCTTAATACTACAATATGCACAATGTATTTCACAACACCTTTTAGAAATTATGAAACGATTTCAATAACGAAAGGCTTCGGCTTTAATCACTTCATATCCCATTCATTTCAAGTGATTTGTAAATAAATAACATCAACGTGTTTGACAAGCACATATTTTCAGAAACAAAAACATTGCGATGGAAAATATGAACAATTTGCTACGACTAAACTCTTAATTGTTTCATTTTGCCTTCGATGATAAGATACGGTTTATTTTGTCCAAAACTCGCGTCATGCCGCCATAAATACGACCATAAATAAAGACGTATTATACAAGAACTATCTTCTAAACATATAAATAATGTAGCTAGTATTATTTTTGAATATGATTCTTTGTATTTTTTTATATGTTGCAAGTTCACGTATTGCATGGAAATTATTTTTTTAAAGCAACTTTTATTGAATTAACAACGGAATGAATCATCTTTGTCCATCAACATAATGTTTTATATATTAATCAAAGATTATTTGTAAAACGATTCACTGTTCTTCTTTGTATACTTTGTTTTCAGGTAAAGAGGGAAAAACATTCATCGACAGGACGGAACAACACAGGAAAATTTGTACGAACTGAACATTTTGTAAATTATAATGCTATATACAACAGAGCGATACTAAAAAAAATCCAATAATAATAATAATTATATATATATATATATATATATATATATATATATATATATATATATATATATATATATATATATATATATATATATATATATATATATATATAAACAATACCAACACATGAGAATGAGTGAGATGTGAATAGCAAAAGAGAAGAGATTCCTGATGAAGCTAATACGAGTTGGATATCTTACAGTAAAAAGAAATAAATACCTGTAACATGTCCATACATCAGTGACACGAATACAAACAAATAAGCAGGAATTGGTTTTGTAATTATTATTCCCTTAATTTCAACAACTCACAAAGAAACGAATACATTAAAAATGGACAACAAAAGTTGTAGGGCTACCAGATAGTCTATTCAACCTGAACCTACAAATAGTTTAAAATGAGACGTCACTCATTATCTTAAAAACATTTTTTTGGTTTCTGATTTAAAGACATTAGTAATAATAAATTTAATTGAAGTTCAGAACAAAGTATAAATTCTTATATAGCCTAAAATATATCAGTTTGACCCGTGTCCTCACACCAATGTTCATTTTAAAGCTTTGGTTTTGAATTGGGCTCGAAATAAAATTATTTTCAGAAAATGAGGATAAGACTACAAGTAGTAAGTGTCGTACGATAACATTATAGTCTATAAAAAAATAATCGCAGCACATTATGTTCTAAAGTATTTGTGAATATATTTCGTTTGTCAAGACATCGTCACACATATCACTCTATAAAAAAATGTATATGAAGATCAGCAATTTCGCATGGCTATATAGTTATGTGGTAACTTGGTATAAACAACATCCTAATAGTTATCATTTTTGTTTTGCCTGCAAATTGGTGACTATTTTTGGAGTATATGAGACAGTCCATTCCAAAAAAAATCGTAATAAATATGACTGATAAAACCTATTAATTTAAAAGTTATAGTCATATATAGAAATCATATAGATAAGACATTTTTTACGTTCAAGCTGAAACATAAGATAAACGTATATTGAAAAACTGCCACAAATCAAGTCGGGAGTTTAAATTTCATTTGGCCGCAACTATGACTTGATTTGTGTATATAGTCCTTTCCTTTTCTAAATGTGTTGCTTTCTCTTGGGCAATATTTGTGAGTTTCGAACTTTTCTGGCACTATTATCTTGATGAATTCAATTAGTCTTAAAGTTTGTTCGCTTGTTTGTTTTTTTTTCTTCTTCTTACTTCTACATGAATAAAGATGATACTTGAGAACTTGGGGAAACTGACAAATACTGCTGAATCTCGAGATGAGCTCAAACTTCCTATTCAATTTTTACATCTTCATTTTCAAGAGGCAACTGTATCTGCAACATAGAAAGAAAGACATACATATTGATATTTCTAGGGATATAACATTAACCTCATATTTCAAAGAATATTGCTGCGGTTATGCATGAGTCAAACAACTTTTTATTGACAACTACTTATAAAATATCATCACTATCAGACCCTTATATATAAGTATGTGAAATCGTTGTATAATGCTTTTGGATTTGGTAGGGATTGCGATCATGAACCCTAATTGTAAATTTGCACTGAATGTGGTCTACTCTGTAACATTCAGATGATATACAAGTATAACCGCTTCCTTTGTGTTAGAAATTTTCCACGTTTGATGGAGATAGTGAAACACTCAGGAGATATATTTTTATAATTAATTTCAAAACACAGTGTGTCTGAGAGGGTACTTCTTTGATCCACAGTTTTGACAGTTTGTCTGCAACTCTTGACAGTAATCACTCTCAGTAGACATCAAAGCTGAAAGTTTGATAAAATTCGAGTGCGGGTTTCTTTGTCTTCTGATTATGGAACGCATTTATTTCATACTTGTATATTTCCCCTTTGTTTATTTCTATTGTTTATTTCTATGATTTGTTCTTTCTTGCCATATTTTTGTATTTTGAAACATAATAGTATAACAAAATTTATGAGCGAAATATAGAAAACATTATACATTTATCGGCAAATTATTTTCTGTTTTGTTTTAGATATAAGCCAAACGCTATTGGAACAACATAGATTTCATGCTGAGAAAAACTTTATTGAAACTCAAGGTTACAGAGATGCAAACAAAAAACTGCGGCAACACAGAAAACTGATAATAACGGGTAAATCAGGGCAAGGTAAAACATACTTGGCTTGTCATCTATTGAATAAAATCATGGCAGATAACTCAGATATTAGGCCTTTGATTGTATCCACTGCTGAACAATGGAAAACTCTTGTAGATTCTTCAACCACTTTAGGTGTAATTGTTGATGACATGTGTGGGAGGTTTTGCGTGAATGAAGAATTAAAAAAATGGAGAGAGGAATCAACGTATATGCCAGGTCTTATCGAAAATGGAAAACACGTGGTCATTTTTACCATGAAATCACATTTACAGGAGAAAATATTGGAGGCTATAGAACCTATATCGTCTTCTGAAGAAATCACATTGGAATTAGACACGATTAGTTTGACATTAGCAGAAAAGAAAGAATTTGCAATCAGGTACCTCAACAAATTTAATTTAAATGAAGCTGAAGTGTCACATTTATGTGAAAAAATAAATGAAGCACATGTGGGATTTCCACAAATGTGTAGAACTGCAGAGATGATTACGGAGAAGTCAAAGTTAATTAATTTGTTTTCTGAGCCTCGGGAATTGATGCTAAAACAAATGAAACATTTCCAACGGTATGATATAATGGCTTATAGTTGCCTTATTTATGTGATGTTGTCCGAAGGAAAACTAAACCTGCAATTAGTCAGAGATTTAGCTGATAGCAGTAAACAACGAGGCGAAAACAAAGTCATCTCGGTTTTTAAGCTCTGTGGTATTCCTTGTCTGTCACCCAGTGAAGTCTTAAACACGTTACCATCTCTAGAAAATAAATACATTTCTTTCAATCAAACTGAAGAATCATACTTTTTCATTCATGATTCCATCGCTGAGGCCGTATTTATTTCCTATGCAAAAATGTACCTACAAGAAACGCTGCTCTACTGTCCATTGGAACTCATTTGTAAACATTGTATAATTCAGGATGAATCCGAAGCTCTAGAGAAAACAGAGAATATATTAATTTCACATCCATCCTGTCAAGCAATTCTGATCAATAGATTTATAACAGCTTTGAAAGGGGGCAATCCAAAGGACTTTACGATCATTTCGGAGACAAATATTTGGTCTTCTAAAGATTTTAGAAACGCATTTATTGCTGAGTGCAAAGAAGTACACTATTTAGCTGACACAGATGACAACTCGCTTCTGGTGCATGCTGTAAATGCTAACAACCGTGATCTTGTCGAAGAGCTTCTACATGAACTAGATAATATTTCCGAAGATAAAATGGAATCAGTCTCCCCGTTTCTTACAAAAAGTGCGAAATCATCATGCGCTCACAAGGATACAAATTTACTTGAGAAAATATGTGCAAAAGGTCACGTGGATGCTAATGATATTCTTCCGAATATTATCGAACAGGGTTCTGTGGATGCAATAGAATTTCTCTTGCAAAGTGGAGCTGATGTTAACTATAGATCCGAAAATGGGGAAAACCTTCTTCACATAGCATCACTTCACGGTAGACTTGATATTGTCAAATTGCTGCATTCAAGAAATCCAAACATAGTCAAAGAATTCGATCATGATAATCGCAGTGTCATCCATTCAGCTGCGTCTGGGGGAAGTGTGGATATTGTGATTTTTTTATTACAATTAGATTTAAATCTGTTACATACTGATTCAACCGGCTGGAACCTTTTACATTATGCTTGTTGGCATGCAAAGAAGGAAGTTGTCGAATACTTATTGGATAAGTATCCATTCCTGTTCTGCAGCAGAACCGATGAAGGTATGTCTGTTCTTTTGTGTTCGGCATTTGGTGGCAATATTTACATTTTCAAGAATATGCATGAAGTCCATGAATCTTTGTTACAACAAGTTAATACTGAAATCTCAGTTGCCAATGCTATAAATAGCATAAACTCTATGATGCTGACAACAGCTCAGGAAACATTACTGCATATGTCATGTCTAGGAGGTAGCCTAGAAATGTCCAAATACTTGGCAGAAACCTATCCTAAAATGTTGCATGAGAAGGACAATGGTAAGAGAACACCAGCTCATTATGCTGCAGCTGGAGGCAATGTTGCTATAGTAAGCTATCTAATTGATCTTGGTACTGATCCATGGTGTAGAACGTCTGAAGAAGAGACCCTGCTCCACGAAGCATGCAACCACGGTAAGTTAGAAATGACAATATACTTGGTAGAAACCTATCCTACAATGCTGCATGATGTGGACAACGATAAGAGAAAACCAGCTCATCATGCTGCAGCTGGAGGAAATGTCGCTGTATTAAGCTATCTAATAGATCGTGGCACAGATCCATGGTGTAGAACCTCTGAAGAAGAGACGCTGCTGCACATAGCATGCATTCACGGTAAGTTAGAAATGACCAAATACTTGGTAGAAACCTATCCTACAATGCTGCATGAGGTGGACAACAGTAAGAGAAAACCAGCTCATCATGCTGCAGTCGGCGGCAATGTCGCTGTATTAGGCTATCTAATATATCGTGGCACAGATCCATGGTGTAGAACCTCTGACGAAGAGACGCTGCTGCACATAGCATGCATTCACGGTAAGTTAGAAATCACCAAATACTTGGCAGAAACATATCCTAAAATGCTGCATGAGGTGGACAACGGTAAGAGAACACCAGCTCATCATGCTGCAGTAGGCACCAATGTGGTGGCATTGGCCTACTTAATTGATCGTGGCACAGATCCAAGGTGCAGAACCTCTGAAGATGAGACTCTGCTGCACATAGCATGCATTAACGGTAAGTTAGAAATCACCAAATACTTGGTAGAAACCTATCCTAAAATGTTGCATGAGGTGGACAAGGGGAAGAATACACCAGCTCATCATGCTGCAGCTGGAGGAAATCTCGCAGTATTAAGCTATCTAATAGATCGTGGCACAGATCCACGATGTAGAACGTCAGATGGAAAGACCCTGCTTCACATCGGGTGCATTCACGGTAAGTTAGAGATGACCAAATACTTGGTAGAAACCTATCCTAAAATGCTGCATGAGGTGGACAAATGTAGGACAACACCAGCTCATCATGCTGCAGCTGGAGGCAATGTCGCTGTATTAAGTTATTTAATAGATCGTGGCACAGATCCATGGTGCAGAACCTCTGAAAAAGAGACGCTGCTGCACAGAGCATGCATTCACGGTAAGTTAGAAATGACCATATACTTGGTAGAAACCTATCCAAAAATGCTGCATGAGGTGGACAATGGTAAGAGAACACCAGCTCATCATGCTGCAGCAGGAGGCAATGTCGCTGTATTAAGCTATCTAATAGATCGTGGCACAGATCCATGGTGTAGAACCTACGAAGAAGAGACGCTGCTGCACAGAGCATGCATTCACGGTAAGTTAGAAATGACCAAATACTTGGTAGAAACCTACCCTAAAATGCTGCTTGAGGTGGATAATGGTAAGAGCACACCAGCTCATCATGCTGCATCTGGCGGCAATGTCGCTGTATTAAGTTATATAATAGATCGTGGCACAGATCCATGGTGTAAATCCTCTGAAGAAGAGACGCTGCTGCACAGAGCATGCATTCACAGTAATATAGAAATGACCAAATACTTGGTAGAAACCTATCCTAAAATACTGCATGTGGTGGACAACTGTACGAAAACACCAGCTCATCATGTTGCAGCTGGAGGCAATGTCGCTGTTTTAAGATATATAATAGATCGTGGCACAGATCCATGGTGTAGAACCTCTGACGAAGAGACGCTGCTGCACATAGCATGCATTCACGGTAAGTTAGAAATGACCAAATACTTGGTAGAAACCTATCCTAAAATGATGCATGAGGTCGACAACGGTAAGAGAACACCAGCTCATCATGCTGCATCTGGCGGCTATGTCGCTGTATTAAGCTATCTAATAGATCGTGGCACAGATCCATGGTGTAGAACCTCTGTAGGTGAAACGCTGCTGCACAGAGCATGCCTTCAATCTAAGATAGAAATGACGAAATACTTATTAAAATCCTATCCTAATATGCAGCATGTAGTGGACAACGTTAAGAAAACACCAGCTTATTATGCCGCAGCTAGCGGCAATGTGGCTGTATTGGCCTACTTAATTGATCGCGGCACAGATCCATGGTGTAGAACCTCCGAAGAAGAGACACTGCTGCACATAGCATGTATTTTCGGTAAGTTAGAAATGACCAAATACTTGGTGAAAACCTATCCTAAAATGCTGCATCAGGTGGACAACAGTAAGAGAACACCAGCTCATCATGCAACAGCTGGCGGCAATGTCGCTGTATTAAGCTACCTAATAGATCGTGGCACTGATTTATGGTGCAGAACCTCTGACGAGGAGACGCTGCTGCACAGAGCATGCATTTGCGGTAAATTAGATGTGACCAAATACTTGGTAGATACCTATCCTAAAATGCTACCTTTTGTTGACAACGATAAAAGAACACCAGCTCATCATGCTGCAGCTGGCGGCAATATCGCAGTGTTAAGTTATCTAATTGATCGTGGCATTGATCCACGCTGTAGGACCTCTTCAAAAGAGACACTGCTGCACAGAGCATGCATTTACGGAAAGTTAGAAATGACCAAATACTTGGTAGAAACATATCCTATAATGCTGCATGAGGTGGACAACGGTAACAGAACACCAGCTTATCACGCTGCAGCTGGTGGCAATGTGGCTGTTTTGAGCTACTTAATTGATCGAGGCTCAGATCCATGGTGCAGAAGCTCTGAAGAAGAGACGCTGCTGCACATAGCATGCATTCCAGGTAAATTAGAAATGACCAAATACTTGGTAGAAACCTATCCTAAAATGCTGCATGAAGTAGACAATTGTAAGAGAACACCAGCTCATCAAGCTGCAGCTGGCGGCAATGTCTCTGTTTTATGTTATCTATTAGATCGTGGCACTGATCCTTGGTGTAGAACTTCTGCAGAAGAGACGCTGCTGCACAGAGCATGCATTTACGGTAAGTTAGAAATGACTAAATACTTAGTACAAACCTATCCTAAAATGCTGCATGAGGTGGACAATGGCAAGAAAACACCAGCTCATTATGCTGCAGCTGGAGGCAATGTCGCTGTATTATGTTATCTGATAGAGAGTGGCACAGATCCATGGTGTAGATCCACTGCAGAAGAGACGCTTCTGCACAGAGCATGCATTCACCGTAAGATAGAAATGACCAAGTACTTGGTAGATACCTATCCAAAAATGCTGCATGAGGTGGATAATGGTAAGAGCACACCAGCTCATCATGCTGCAGCTGGAGGCAATGTTGTTATAGTAAGCCATCTAATTGAACGTGGTACCGATCCATGGTGTAGAAACTCTGAAGAAGAGACTCTTCTCCATGAAGCATGCAACCACGGTAAGTTAGAAATGACCAAATACTTGGTAGAAACCTATCCTAAAATGTTGCATGAGGTGGACACCAATAAGAAAACACCAGCTCATCATGCTGCAGCTGGCGGTAATGTCCCTGCATTATGTTATCTAATTGACCGTGGCATTGATCCACGGTGTAGAACCTCTCAAGAAGAAACACTGCTGCACAGAGCATGTTTTTACGGTAAGTTAGAAATGACCAAATACTTGGTAGAAACCTATCCTAAAATGCTGCATGAGGTGGACACCAATAACAAAACGCCAGCTCATCATGCTGCAGCTGGCGGCAATGTCCATGTATTATGTTATCTAATTGATGGTGGCATTGATCCACTGTGTAGAACATCTCAAGAAGAGACACTGCTGCACAGAGCATGCATTTACGGAAAGTTAAAAATGACCAAATACTTGGTAGAAACCTATCCTATAATGCTGCATGAGGTGGACAACGGTAAGAGAACACCAGCTCATCATGCTACAGCTGGCGGAAATTTGGCTGTATTGGCCTACTTAATTGACCGTGGCACAGATCCATGGTGCAGAACCTCTGACGAAAGGACGCTGCTGCACATAGCATGCATTCACGGTAAGTTAGAAATGACCAAATACTTGGTAGAAACCTATCCTAAAATGCTGCATGAGGTGGACAACGGTAAGAGAACACCAGCTCATCATGCTGCATCTGGCGGCAATGTCGCTGTATTACGTTATTTAATAGATCGTGGCACAGATCCATGGTGCAGAACCTCTGACGAAAAGACGCTGCTTCACATAGCATGCATTCACGGTAAGTTAGAAATGACCAAATACTTGGTAGAAACCTATCCTATAATGCTGCATGAGGTGGACAACGGTAAGAGAACACCAGCTCATCATGCTGCAGCTGGCGGCAATGTCGCTGTATTAAGCTATCTAATAGATCGTGGCACAGATCCATGGTGTAGAACCTCTGAAGGTGAGACGCTGCTTCACAGAGCATGCATTTACGATAAGTTAGAAATGACCAAATACTTGGTAGAAACCTATCCTAAAATGCTGCATGAGGTGGACAACTATAAGAAAACACCAGCTCTGTATGCTGAAAAAAGCAACAATGTTAGTGTCCTATGCTATTTGCGTGACGCTGTGCACGATAATCTCTCAAATGCATCATTTGAATGAAGGACACTAAAAGGGGAGGATTATCCCTGCAAATTGTGAAACGTCAGGTAGAGACTTTGATTTTGCTTTTTTCTGATCTTCAATCTGAGCTTTGTAATATAATTTTGTTACTGGTTTAAATGTCCTTATATCAGTCCGTACGGTACAAATACTGTTTCACATTTGTATTTACCTTAATTTCTTAACTACTACTACAGAGAAGTCTTGAAATTTCGATAAGTCATTGGTGGTTGTCTGCAAGTAAGATTCAATTATTAAATAATTGTAATCTGGACATCGAATTCCCGTGATTTGTTTTGTCTTTTGCTTTGGGCGAGGTGCTCATATACACTTTACTTTAGGATCAGATTAATACATTTGTTGACTAATGGTAGTTGTGGGGTTTATTGTTTGCAAGTCCAGTAATTAGCATTAGCATTGTTTTCAGCTTTAAACAAAATAAAAAAATAAAAGTAAACACGACCGACCACAAGTACAGAAGCGCTTGCTTATCATGAAGTACGCTAACTCCGTATTGTGGGTAAATTGCTCTGAATTCATTGTCTGCAGAGTGATTGTAATATTAATTATATCCATATATAACTGCGTATGTGTTTTGTGAAAACAATTTTGTACTTGTACCTCTGGCCCAAAATAGAGGACATTTCGTTCAAAAATGTTGTCCGGAAATTACAATTGGATATTTTGGGAATTCAGTTGGTCATCCCTGCTCCTCCAACATCGAACAATGGATTGTATTCAATCATTGTAAGCTGGATAAGTACTTGGTAGTTGGTGGTGATGTGCTAAAAGATTTAACTTTTCTTCCACGATCCTTACTTCTTATTGTCCTGAAATTGTAGAAGAATTTGAATATTAAAGGAATGAGGCTCATTATTGATTCTATCAAACTGCTTGGAGGATTTTCATTGAAATTATGGGCTAGATATATGGTTGGCGTAGTTTTGCAATAATATTTAACTTTTTCATCCAGCCCATTTCAGGAGAAATTTCTATTTAAAGAATGTTGTCGAAAATAGTTGAATTTCGAGATTTAACTTGCATTTCGCTTTCTCGTAAGCTCTTTGAAAAATTGTATTATCACTGTACTTCAGTCATTGGCACTTTGAGCCAGTCTGTTCATCTGGCCATCACTATCCGTCCGTTTCTCCATCGTTGATGAAACGTTTATTCGTGTTTCTGTCGCGTTTGGAGAATTTTTGATGAAAATTGTAGGTTAGAAACGTAGTGTAGACCCATTAGTTTCAATTTCTTCCTGCTGTCTCATCTTGGAGGATATTATAGAGTAATTATGGAGAAAGAAAAATGTGGAGAACTGAGCGTAATTATTTAGTGTTTACGCAAATATATAAGATAGTACTGACGAAAATGTACACATATGTAGGAAACATTCTGCTCTTTCATATAGCCAGGGATCATGGGAGGCAGGGAATCAGTTTTATGCGATATAAGGAAAACGTTTTAAGAAGAGCATGCCGAGTGCGCTGAAATACATGTCTGTGACTACTTGTACGTCCAGCCTAACGTTTGCATGTAAATGTCATGGGAAGTACCAGATGTTTTAAGCTCAGTTTTACCAATATGTCACTCAAATGATTTGTTTTAGTTTTGCCTTTTGTTCAGTTCTTAGTTGCTCAAGATTAAAACCCGCAAAATTATGTAACCTCATATGTAGATGGGAAATATTATTGTTATTGATACTTCATTTTGGGGTTTAAAATGTGAGTTTGATTCAATTGATAATATATGTGTCGTGTTTATTGTCTTCAATATAATCCGATATTTGTTTGCATAGAGCATACAAAATATGAATTGATAGCTTTTATCCGCTCTAGTTTTGTTTGGACTGCTGTAGCGTAGGTGTGACATTTTAATCACTCGTTCCACTGGTGTCAAACGTTTTGTGTTATGGTACTACTCCAAAATCTTTGCCATAGTTGGATTGTAGAGTCAGGACGTTCTGTCATCAGGCAGATGCAGGCGAGACATGTGATTTCATGAAAATTCTTAATGTACATTAGATAATATCTGAATAATAAATACAACATGCCATGATCTATTAGGTTAATCAAAAAGGTAAAATAAAATGTATATTGAAGACGGTAGATAAGCTGTAATACACTTAAAATAAGACATTTCCATTTCAAAGGCAACACTATTAATTCCAGGCCCTCCATTTCAAAAAGGCAACGCTATTAATTCCAGTCCGTCGATTTCATAGGCAATACTATATTAATTACATGTTCTTCATTTAAATGGTAACACTGCAATAATTTCAAGGCATTTCAAAGGAAAAAATATATTAATTCCAGACCATCCATTTCAAAGGCAATACTATTATAATTCTGGCTTCATTGTGTATGGCTATTACCTACATGCGGTTTCAAAATTGCGAATGGCAATTTCCAAATTTTTAGTTTCATTTTCTCAATGTTCAGCATTTTGGATGGGCCAGGCTATTCAACTGTTTTCGATTCGAATAAAATATGTTATTTTTTGTCAGTTTAAATTTCTGAGTGAAATTTAAGCCAATAGTCATTTTAGACACCTATTTCTGACACTTTCTGTGGCAGTGCAGAAAGAGAACGTACAGCTCCAAGTCAAAGTTAAAATGTCCAGCACGTAACATTTGCTGATTTTCTGACTCGCAATTACTAAGTTTAATCTGATATTTTGTTTGTAGACAGAAAGACTAGTATCTGTCTCGCAGCAATTTTGTTGTACCTAATTTTTGTATTCACTGGAATGTGCATGTTGAAATTTGTCTCGTTATAATTCTTTAGTACATCTTGTAAATAAATTCGTTACGTAAATATGATGGTTATATAATATAAGTATATTTCATATAAATATCACATACGTTTACATGTTATGAATGTATATTTTTCCAACTGACCAATCGGAACACTTTCCATCTTTCTCGGATTAATATTGTTGCGTCAGGCTGTCGAAAAAGTAACTTTGATTTTTGTTGGACATCAATATATTCTAAGTACACATTAATGTTTTGATGAATATCATGCACTCTATAGTCCATTGTTTATAGCTTTAGTATGCGACAATTTTCCTATTAATATTGAACTTAAATAGTTACTATTGCACCTTCTTTGTAATACAGATCAGCTCTAGTTTCCTTAAATCTTTGTAAATAGATCCTCTCTAGCGTTCCTGCACTATTGATATGCAGCTTACTGACATGCCTTCGTCTAATGCTGGGGATTATTATTTGCTCATTTTTGTCTATGTTAACTTGACATTGTCAACATCGTGCAATATTTTACGATATTGATCACCTTCATATTATACTCACGTGCACGGCACTTGGCCCATTACCGAACTACTTTGTAAACAAATCATATACATTCGTGTAGTAATCTCTTTACAGTTTGGTTGATTAAATTTGTTTCTTGATGAACTAAAGTAGAGATTTTGTGGAATGCTACATACCAGCTGCTTTGCGATATTCCGAGTTAACTGTTTTGATACAATGTTTTGGATTGAGGCTAGTGATAGACGCCAGACAGGACAAAAAAATTCAGGGTCCACACAAATGCAAATGTCCAGGCATAAACGTGTCATCTTTAGCTGGTAATAAGAATGGTCAAAATATACCTACAGTTTTACATCCTGTATTTCTTCAAGATGTACTTTCTTAGTTCTGCAAATCCGAATTACACGAGCCATGTCATGACTTCTAAAGCTTGATTACGTTTCAAAATTGTGATGTACTTTCAACTACATTCCAAGTGCAATTACATCCTCCTTACTGCACTCAAAATGTAATACATATTGTAGTCTTTTTGATAGTTACAATTGAAAGACTTTATATTTTTCCCACATTATGATCCCAAAAATCCAATGACAGAACAGAAACATTCTTTCAGACATCAACACACTGCTACCTCGCTGTTGATATCAAATTTACGTCATGGACAGTTGACACAGAAAATTCCAGTCATTATCGCAACATTTAGTAGCATCCACATAACTACCAAAATCTATTCACACCATACTAAATAAGAGTTGTTGCAATGTGCATTCATTCACAACATAACTCTAAATTTAAATTAAATAGACCATTTTCTTTCGAAAGTGATGTCTAGTGCAACTATTTCAAATTATCTAGGCGCAGTTATGTGCGCATCAATAATATTTTTGTGTACTGATGAATCTGCGCTTGTGTGTTAAGTTTGGAATACAGCATAAATCAGTTACTTTCCTTCTTGTTTATATAATTAAATTTTAGGCAGAATAAGACAATGAGCATATAATAAAACGGATACTGCAATTTGTATCTGAAAATATGAACAAGTTTTGTCGTATGGATATACTGCACTATGGTGCAGTATATCCATCTGAAAAACTAGTTCATATTTTACCATACAAATGCAGTAACCTACAATTGTGTTGGATGAAAATGTAAAATATGAAATGATGTTGTGTTTATGATTGAGAAGATAGAGGTTCTGATCTTGCAAGGGTATATTTAAAGTTTCCAATTTCAAGTATATTTCTCCATTTGCATTTGTAGTAAGAACTTGTTTTTGTATCAGAAGTTAACTTTTGGGTGTTTTAAATTGGATATTTATACTACACAATGATAACAAGTGAGTTTGAAGACAATATATTTAAATGACAAAAACGAATATGATTGAATACAAATAATGAAAATTATTGATTGGTGATAATTAATGACTGTATTATAATAATTAGAATGACTAGAAGATGACGAAAATGCTTGAATGATGATAATGAATATCATCAATTGATTATAATAAATATGATTGGATGATTATAACTAATGATTGAATAATGAATTTTGTGATAATGTTGGATGATGTTAATGAATATCATTTAATGATTAAAATGATTGAATGATAAAAATATTATTGAATGATAATGAATATTTTAATATTATTGGCTGATATTTATGAAGTCATTTATTTCATTTGTATTTATATTTTATCCATGGATAATGGTTATGTATAATTATATTTTGGTTTTGACCTGCTTCACTGTACAACTGACTAGGGATACTGATGTTGATATTATTTGCAAACCAATAATACATAGTTAATATTTCTACAGGAGTGTGGATTCAATATTAGGATCATTATCTATAAAGGTAAACATGTTCATTTGGGTTCTCGTCTAGGATATTTGATTTCCCCTAAGAAGTACCTGTTGCACCCGATGTTTCACCAGTTCTTTATTATAATTTAGTAACATATTTAATCTGTTGACAACTTGGAATTTTCTAGAAGTGAACTTTGGACATACATCCTGACAGTTTTTTTAAAAAAATATATAATCTTACTTACTTTAAAAATTATTTATTACTTGCATTTAACATCTACGGCAGAATCAGTCTAAATGAATTATTTATTCAAATTACTATTAACCTTAAATACAAAGTACTCATTAATAATATTCTTGAACTGGAATATTTAACTTGGAATTATAGTGATTTCAGACAAGAATACATTTGGATTAAGTTACCATAATGCATCAGAAAAGATTTGTAGCACATCACCATAATTCAGGCCATTGGTGCATTGCCATTTTCGAGACTAGACACATCAATACGTTCAATATTAGAACTTATTGGGAATACCGCTTGAATTCAGTGGGAACTTTATACATTTGGACAATTCATCAATCATTTAGGAGTATTTTGGATTTAATTCGCATTACTGTACGTTCTTTTTCAATTTTCACTTTGTATTCTAGGGAAATAAATTATTTGTTGAATTTTACAAAAACTTGTTGCTTTCGTTCCTTTAAGTTACTTAGTTTATGACAATGTCGTAATATTATGATCTGACGTTTTTAATGAACATGATTGAACCATACAAGTTAGTGTGTTGAAATTACACAGTAATATATTCTATTTTCTATTTTCTAATTTTTTATATGGTCATATGAGCACATCATATTGCCAATTTGTTTTAACATAGAAATAATGTATTACAAGAAATCCTAGTACTTATTTCTCCTTGCTACATTATCATACCACTGTCTTAAATGTATAACAAAATTCTCTTTAAATGTTGATAATCTTAGCATTTTAAATCTTTTTATAATTCAGAATATAGTCAGTAAAATATGAATTTAGAGATTATTTACTCCGATACGTTGGAATAGATTGTCTTCTGATTAGAGTAATAGATAATATTTATTTTGGATGTTCAGACATCTTCTTTCAAGTGTACATACGACCTCACACAACACCCATTTTAACTTGTCAATTATCAATAAAATGTTGAACTAATTAATAATTGATACACAATATCCATTGCATAGATAAAACTCGTATAATTGGAGTGATATAAAAGAACTGATGAACTTAGATGCTCTAGAAATGTTTATAATGTCCATACATAGCAAGACTAGTCATTTCGTTTTGTTGAAAACAGGAGTTAACTCACTTTTTTCCTCCCTTATAAGCTAAATCATGACCTTTGGATAAAATTAAGAGACTGTATCATACTTAATTTTCATATTTTACCATACTTTTAGTAAACTATAAAGGAGTCAAGTTAACCAAGTCATACATGTGCAAAAGAACAAATAAGATAAAATTAGTTACATTATTCTACCATTCCTTGTAGTCGTGTGTTGTTTCCCAAGAATGCAATATATACATGTATGGCATAGATTATGTTCAAAATTTTCTATACGTATAATTATTGTAAATGACACGTTTTCTAATGGAAAACCCTCAATATGTCTAAACAAATTTAAATGATGTTAGCTTTTCTAAAACCTAAAAACATATATGTCTAATCGGTTGTCATTTTCTTGGAATAGCAATGACTCCTAAACAGATGACTATTATTTATCAAAAAGAGTTGTCCTTGATCACTGAGACAAAGAAATTTTAATTTGCACTTAATACTTAGTCTGATTTTGAGGATTGGTTTTTCTGATTTCAAGTACACGCTAAAAGCGAATCTTTGTCTTCTTTACCTCATGCCGGTACATTTTGATTTGATTACGAATTGTCCAATGTTCAAAAAAATTTAATGCTTACACAAATATACTTGTACCCCTCCTCCTCCAAAACATGGAAAGAAAAAAACGCACTTTCAAATTGAAGGTGGAGAAATTTCAGCACTTGACATGATTGCATATTCAGCTTGTGACAAGAAGTGTATATCACTTATATTTGTGATTGGGTTATTTGTTTATTTGCGTCTGACAAAAAAAAATTGCCAAATTAGAAATAAAAAACATCCCTGTGTCAATAATTTAAAGTAGCTCGAGTCAGACGTGCTAAGTCGGAATGAACAAATCATAAACTGTTGACTACATATTAGCGTACATGAAAAAGTTTTATTTTTTTATTGCTGAGTGCATTTTATAAGCAACGTAACTCAGTGCACAATGCACGATGTGGACATTTGAGGTTATGTCCCCTTTTGCCTGGGCGTCCGGATGGTTTGAGCCGGAATCCAAGATGGACACTTTGAATGGCACGTATACTTGGCCAAAAAGATGGTGTCAGCCGGGAGGACCCAAGCCCGTAAGGATACCCGAACCGAAAACAATTTAATTTTATCAAAGAAACATTTTTCTTGACCAACAACCAGGAGAGTCCAGGGTGTTTCTTACCCTATGATCCCATGATCGCTTTCTACCGCCCTGCATGTACACATACTCATGAGATAGCATTTCAGAAGCATATGTAGTGCTCGGTATTGAAAGTTTGATGTTCAATAAGGACATGATTCGGTCTTATAGTACCGACTATTTTTTGTGCAAAGAAAGCTATAAAAATGAAACCAGTCTTGCATTTTGTATATACTATTATGTCAGACCTATGTGAGTATCCAATGCATTTTCCTTTCCGTTTGCATACTTTTTGTACAGTATTTTTAAAATGTCATGAATAGAGGTCATAATGAATTTTTTTTAAAATGTCATTAATCTCACGTAAACGACTACTTGCCACCAGTCACCCCCACCCCTTTGGGGGCAGGGGACTGAGAGCTCTCTAAGACTGTCAATTAACCTTAAAATTCTAGTCTTGCACCAGCCAACTCCATCCTCACAGTCGTCACCTTGGGCTGGTTCAAAATTGTTCTTTACCATGCCGACCTAAACTAAATTTTAAACTGCAACCATGCTACTTACCAACTCAGGACTTCTTAGCAGTTTATAGCCTTTCAGTCTCTACTTGGTCAAAACTGTTACACGGTTTTGTCATAGTCGTGACATAACCTCCGAAAATGTGACTAATAATAGTCTTTCTCAGGTTTGTTTGCTTTCTAACTTATACTTCACTGTTTTTGACAACTTTGACCGAGGAAGCCGTGCTTAAAATGGTTTCGGTGTGCACGCATTCAAGTCACTCCGTCGGAACCAAAATGTTAATAGTAGCATTGGTAGTTCAAATATTTCTAAACTTTTTACTACGGACATGCATCTCATACCGGAAAAGGCTGGCAAAAGGTGAAGCGGCAACCATTCTTTAGAATATGCTAAAAGGCAGGATAAAAACTCAAAAATAGCTTTTCGTGTCGCATTCTTTTGTTTTCCAGTTAGTAATACACAGCATTTTATGACAGAGAAGAGGGTATAGGTCTAGATACATAAGGCTTTTGCTCTATTAGTTTTGTTGATTTCATAAAATCTGTAGTTTGACGGGCAAAACACGGCCTATCGTGTAACCAGATGCGAGCATTGTGTGGAGAATGTGAGGGTATTTATGTAATGTAATCGCATTTGTATTCAAAGAGGAACATTATTTATTCAAACAAAAGAGCTTCTCCTTTAAATACGATCCCGGATCACATTAACTTCGGGAGAACACATAACAGCTGAGGGATTGTTGAGTATACTACCTTTACATGTGCCTTTGGTAATCATTGGGAGAAGAGGATTGGATTCCCCATGGTAGGGATAAAACACTCTCCTAACTTCCGAGCACCACAACCTGAATTGATTTGGTTAACGACTGGTATGAAGATATAATATTTTCTTGCCACAAAACATTTCTGGGTGAATGAAGTATCCGTCCAGAGGTTGTGCTGTTGTCCGTTGGATTTCGTGGCAACTTGTGCGACTGAATTTGGGCCTAAAGTATCCATAGTGTCTCGTTGTGGAGTCAAATCTCGTAAATAAATCCTCGAGAAGGTTGACTGTGCATGCCAATGACGGAATTTACAACATTTGTGACAGAGACATTAAGGTCACAGGCAAGTCTGGGTGGATATAATTTACTGACTCTGCTTGCTAAATTTAACTCTATTAGGTTTTGTATGTAAAGAACTCTAGTGAGGTTCTGTTGCTCGAATTTGTTTGAATTTGGCCATGTCAGAATCCAGGAAGATTCCACTTGGGAAACTGTGAGTGACTTAGGGCTATGCAAATCAAATTCGGTCAGTAAGGCGGATGTGTCTTGTTATGATTAAAATTTACACTATGACGACGGAACGTGTCTGATATTATTAGGTGGTAATCCTTAATAAACGGTGTTAACAATTTCTCCAAAAGAGCCACTTAAACAAAAGTCAGATACTGTAGGATACTCGAAGGGATAATGCTGCTGACTCAAACAAATACCTGAAATTGCATCGCTTCCCCTGTTAAACCTTTAGAATGGATGACCTTCTAGCTCGGTTGAATTGTGGATCTATCGATAGGTCAACAATATCGTTGATTTATGGATGGAATCAGCGGATAATGGAAATCAAAATCAGTTTGCACCTCTGGCCCCTCAATTTATGTATACGTTTGGAACTTAAATCGTTGGTATGAGGGTTTGACAAAGTCTCTCAGACCCTCCTTGATGATAAAATCGCATCAACTGACCAAACCTCGTGATCATTTATGTTATTGGCAAATGAAGTTGAACAGTTTGTAATTTCACCTGGTTGCAAAAGGATCGATCATTGGACATGCCATAGTTGTTTGCAAATCTAATGAGGACTGATGGATGGAGGAACCATTATGTTTGGAAAATGTCCCTTCCCAGAAAGATAATAAATCAAAAACATTGGTCTGCGGTGAATATATCTGATCTAGATGCCGATCTTGTCACGTATGCAAAAACGGTGGAATTCCCAGACCTAAATGATCAGGCGATTTGGTACTGCCTTTTTTGAGACGGTACGTCAGTACCACCAAGGTGTCTGACATGATGACCATGCCCATGCTTTAAAGATGGGGCTCCAAAATTAAAATGTCTTGATGATAGCTTTCATCTCCAAGAGAATTATGTGGAGACATATTGTATTCCGGACCCTACTGGCCATTGACGGTATCGAAGCCAGGTAACAGATGGGCTCCACAACCACAGGCGCTTGCATATGTGCACACTGTGACATCAGTATGCGGCTGTTCGAGAAGTATTCCTGTCCTGAACATTCCTTTGGATGAGCTACTGGTCCAGGAATGATACTCTCTCGCTCTCTAATCTGCTCCAGTAATCGAACGTCATTGGAAAGTCATTCAATGACCTGGCAAGTCCATCTGCAAGTGGCACATGTTGAAACAATGAAGCGGGACAAGATCCATTTATACTTTGTACAATCCGAGGAGATGCAGACACTCCTTGTCCGTTGTCTATTTCTTGTTGAAAATGAACTCTGCGAGGTCAATTATTCGGACCCACAGATTGTTGAAATATGTGAGTAATTCAATACACAGATTGACGATCTTCTGGGATGAACAATGATCGGACTTTCCCAATTGATCAAGAAAAAAACGACATGATTTAAAACGTATAAAGAGAGTATTTCCTTTAACTAGAAATGGACCTTGTCATATGTTTCAGGCGGATTTTGTCCAAACACGCTGCCGTGGAAATAGATGAACTCGAACCGAACAGGAAGACAACACAGTTGATTAATCTTATAGAGGCTCCTGAATTTCTGTTCAAGCTAAACATGAGAGCGCAAAACTGACAATATCCTCTGTATACAAACCTCATACATTTCTATGAGGACGTATCGACGGGAAAATATGCGTCATATCGAAACTAATGGTAAGTTCGTTCGGACAGAGTTTGGTGCTGACTCATCTTGTCGTTTCCATCTAAAACGTATAAACTGATTTGTATGACTAACTTCGATGATCGGTCAGGGGTTGCATTGGTCTTCCTGACCCAAAATGTTTAAAGTAACACCAGGGAGACTGTGCATTCCGTACAATGAACACTTTGATCTCTAGCTGTTAAAGTCCTTTACTAAGTGTGACAGTATTTCCGTTAGAAATGGAGGTAACGCAAATGAGTTTCGAAGCCACTTTTGGGACAATTTGGATCGCCCACTAGCTGGGTGAAAAGTGATCGATCTAACACTTTTTGAATAACAAGTTCTGCGAATACCGGATAGTTACCTGCGTGCAGTCTGGTAGACGAGTTAACAACGAGAATGCTAGAGCTTGGGGTTAGAGAATCAGGGATGATCTATAAGGCGATAGTGGGTGCACAAAGAGGTAGTTAGGCATTTCTTGAGATGTGAGCTCTACACTTCCTCTATATTGCATCGAAATAGCAGAGTTGATCGAAGGGAGTGGTTCGTAGGGTTAGGGCCTGAAGTTGTGTGTAAGTGTAAGCTCGCGTTCCGTCGTACAAGATCAAGGTTATCAGAAGACGTCAAAGCATTCAACTTTGCATGTTGGACTGTCCTGTTAATAACCTTTGATATTCTAGCCGTTGACTCGAATGCATGTTCATTGACGGCTTTTTCTGCAAGTTGAAAATTAGACAGAGATGCTGAGTCCATTGACAAAGACTTGGCTACTAAAGTGCGAAGGAGCTTGCCAGTGGTGTGCATAATGCCTTTATCCACCTTATAGTAAGTAACGTCAAATTAATCACAGCATTGTTCATGTATATATTGCCGAATAATCTAGAGAAGGCGTCACATTGTGTCTTGTACCTGCGAGAGAGCACAGACACACGATTGTTGACTCCCAGATAATACGGCTTTGGAATTACCTAGGTAAACAGTTTCTCGGGAATTTCCTTAATTTTCCAAGACTGTGGGAGAAAGCGAAGGAAAAGCTGTCGTTAATATCGACTAAGGTCTTGACCCTATATAACTGTGTAGAGGAGGGTGGTTGATTGTGAGCATCTTTCTAAGAGAAAACACAATTACTGCACTCCATTAAACACCCACTAGATTCACAGTAATTTCATAAGTACATTACATACTCATAAATTCAGTAAAATGCAATAATAATTAGGAACTTACTGTATATAATTATTATTCCAAACGTTGAAAATGGTCTTGACCATGCTCTTTATTAACTCCTTTTATGCAGTAAAGAATTTAGGGAAAACAACTGTGTACACTCAAGTCAAAAATTCAGATTTGCTGTCAGCCATATTGGAAATTTCATTGCAGAACAGGGTATGTGTCTTAGAATCTGATTCCCTTCCAACCTAACAAGTAATCGATATATTACTTCCAACCTAACAAGTAATAGATATATTACTTCCATCCTAACAAGTAATTAATATATTTTATACCATTTTGAATCATCGCTGTTTGTACTTTAAATGGTTGTTTACACTTATTGATGGTATAACATACTATAATGCATATTTTTTAAACAACGTTTAGTTGAGTTTTGTCTAGTATGCAAATAATTACGGAAGGAAAACAATGAATATTTTTGCACATATATTTGCAAGTTATAAATGAGAAACAATTGGAGGATAACAAATTTTACAATAAATTAATGGTTAATTCATACTTAGTATCTGCAAACATACGCATATTTCAGTGTTATCTCAATAATAATCATGTTATATGTTCAATAGACTTGGGCTTTCCTGAATGCTTTTCAGTCTTTTGGAATTCTGAGATTATAATTTTATCCTCAGTATGGATATTTTAACTTGGACATAAGGTTTAAAGAATCCGGCTAAAATAAAGTCTAGTTATGTAGGCTATAGTGTAAACAAATTTTGTTATGTTTAGTCTCTACATACTATACTTAATACGGTATGTGTTGTTCTGGGTTTTTCTTGAAATTCAATCTTCAGTACTTTTTCAGACATTTTTTAACGGGGCAAGATGTATTATATACTGTCTTTCTTGAGTTGTGCCTTACGTTTTATATCAGGAATTGCATATCCCTTCTGTATGCGAAATATATCCTCCAATTCCTCTTAAAGCTCTCGGTCTAAGTGGCAAAGTAGGACTTTGAATGTAACAGCGTTCTCGCTATATATTTTAGTAAATTTGTCATGCAAATTATATCTGTACTAATGCAAGGCATTCGGACTCACATAAAGGAGAACTATACAAGTAGAGGAACCCATCAAATCATGTTTGACATATTTTGATTCGTTAGTTTGTTGGCATTCAGCCAATGTAAAGCTAACTTAAAACTACATGTTGTGTTTGATAGGAAGGTTATACGACTAATGAATGTAATTTACCTAACTGCGAATAAATACTGAACATAATTTTATCATCGTTTACTCAGAGCTACAAATTTGATTTTTTTTACCTTACAGACAAATTTTGCAGGTCGAAATAACTTTTTTCTAGTAATGACCAACTGCCCGATGCTGATTTCCAAGACTGGTGTACCAACTTCAACATAAGATAAACCAAAGAATAACTAAATAAGAAGTACATTCCATAATGTTCTCAGAGTAATTGTTTCCTGCATTGTAAATTACATTTATTCGGTCATATGCATTTATTAGTTTCACACTAATAAATCTGATAGTAAACAAACTTGTTAGATCTTATGGTGCAGAATAATCTAATCTTTTCATCGGATTTACAAACCTAGTGAGTTAATATGATACTCTTCTATAATAGGTCTTTGTGGAAAACATCAAGTTTGCCGTGAACAACATGACTGGGCTGCAGACTTTTTGAGCAGACGTGGAATGTATATTGAAAATTTCCTCAGAGCAAAGACAAGAATTCTGTTTGGAAAAGTCATGATTTATGACTGCATTTTAAGACACGATGTCCGCTGACTGTTCTGTGAAACGTGTATCATCATCAACAAAGTGATAAAATAGATATTCAGAATAATAAATTCCAGGAAGTGCTGTTAAAACACTTAATGTCTTTCATGATTGATAGTCTTTCAAACGTATGGTCTTTCACAAGAGTGGTCTTTCAAACCCAGTTTTATTCTAACAGCAGGCACCAGATAATTTTGTGTTGGAAATTTGTAACAAAATGTTTGTTCCATGATTAACAAGATACCAAAATGAAGCATTATTGTAATATCTTGTGTCGGAAATACTTCAGATATACATGTTCAATTCATTAACTCAAATTGTGCTTTATGATAGGCTGTCATATACATAAAGCATAATAATGATATTGTGTTTCTCTAAAATTATGGTGAATTAAGCATGGTAATAGCTTTTTCAAATATTGGTCATCTGTACTATTTTGAGAAAAAAAGAATATTGTCTATAACTTAACTACTTTAACAATTTTTGTACTTGATGAATACTGTTTTTTTCCTAATTCACTTACAATCAATTTTGTTTCCTTTTGAAGATCAAAAAAAGTGTATTTTATTAACATATAGTCTTTATATATCTCTTTGTCTAACTTAAGTTTTAGATTCAACCTTTTGAGATGATTAAAACAGGAAGTAGTTTTTATTTGTTTAATAACGTTTTCTCTATCACTTTAAAAGTTCAAAAACAAAATCTAAGGCTCACATACTTGTTTGGCCTTACACGTTTTACTAATTAGAACCATTGTTTTGAATGTAATGGAGTTCTGTCACTAAATACTTGCAGAATCAAGTGTCCTCAACTGTTTTAATTTATATTGGTTAGCTTTCACTAAACATTTGCAATGTCCAAGACCCACATTATTGCTCATCAGCTTTCTTATTTACAATGATCGGATATCACTAATCTCTTGCTATATCCAAGGCCCACATCACTGCTCTTCATTTCTGACAGTGATTAGATATCACTAAACACTTGCTATATCCAAGGCCCACATTACTGCTCGCGAGCTGTCCTTATGTACAATGTTTAGATATAATGTAATATTGCTGACGTTTGATTCTATTTGTGATTTTGATAGTCATGGAAAGAGGACGATACACACTGATAGTTCCAAATTCCTCAAATAATCCTCTACCTTTTTAGAATTATAGTATATCTCAAAATGGGACCTTGGGTGACAAGTAAAAAAAGCCCTTGTCTTTACTGATCACTGCCATTTTACATATATCCATGTGGGGTTGTGTCTTGGCTTGGCCAATGTGAGTCAATGCAAACGATTGTCAGTAGCTTCCTCTGAATTGGTGGTTCTTACAAGGGTTTACCCAGGTTTCTTTTTTAAGAGTAATACTGACTGAAATGTATAACCCAAGACAAGTGCTGAAATTGGTGTTTATTTACACAGAAAAGATCCATAAAAGCTACTGTATCTTTCCATGGAGATTTACTTTTGTGTTTCTCCTTCTCTAGTCTAGACTAAAGGAGCATATTTGTTAATTTTCTTTTGATCATCAAGTGCTATTATAACGCAATTAAATTTCGCCCACAGAGTATGTCATTCTTTACAATTCAAATAACCTTCCATACACACCTGCAAGCATACAATAGACTCTTCCATATCACCTCTAAACCTTGTTTATTTTGTGTTTGAATGATACCTTACTGCTACCGTCTGCTGAAAATGGGAATCTTTTGATTTATTAATATGAATGGACAGCTTGACTTGCATTCTCTGAAGGAAGGGATTTAGACCATCTAAATCAAATTTTACACAAATCGATTTATGTTAAATGTTCCAAGAGGAGAAAAAAGTAATAATTTTTGGTGCAAGTAAAAACAATGTAATTAGTCATGTGGGAGCAATCATTCATGTTTCCATTTAGTTTACTTCCTAAATGCAAAAACAATCTGGCAGTTTTGTCTGGCACTCAAATTTTGATTGAAACAGACTAATTTATTATTAACACTAATCCTGAGAAGGGGAATCCAAATACAGAATACTTTTAATTGTCATGTAGCCAAATACGTAAGTAGACATTTTTTCGGTTATTTATTTTTTTAAATCCAAATTGAAAATATTGAATTGATTGATCTCATACATTAAGATTAAAAAAACATGACAGAAATGTTTCTGGTTGTTATAGTATGAAGTAGTGATAATTCTCAATGTTCAACCGGTGAAATGATGGAGGAGAATCTACCTGTGAACTAGGGTATTTAGGATAAACTTCAAACTCTCTTCATCATATTGAAAATGGTGACTAATAAAAATCGTTTATATATACAAACTTGATTTGCAGGGTTCCCTTGAAAACTGCTTGAATTTTAAAACACTTGTTTTATCCTAGAAAGCTTTTGAATTTGTTGTTTTTGTTGTGGATTTAACATCATTTTTCAGCACATAATGGGCAAAATAATATCCATCATCAGAATCACTAACTTATGGGAAACAATTAGCAAGCTCTTTCACATACCTGCACTAGCTAAACCAGATACTTTTACCACTTAAATTTGTTGAAAATTATCTTGAATATTTCATTTATCTCCTTGACTTTTTCCCAATTGTTCTTATTAAATACAATATTTTAAAATTAATAAAATATATTACATTTCAAATTAGGATTATTTAATTATTTATTTTCCAAACTAAAAAAATGGGACAAAATATGATGGATAATGTTGTTTACTACCTGGCATCAAGTGTCCTTTTGCAATAATGTCAAACAAATTATCATGTGGTTTTTATTTTACCTGAATAATTTCTGTTGTAATAAATAAAGTAGGATATGGAGGAATATTAATTTCAAAAAGAAAAAAATACCTGTTGAAATCTTTTGAAATTCCATCAAAACCCCTTAAAAAAACAAGTGAAAACAAACGTGCTGTGGGCATAAACCATGACGGAATTAATAACACTGGAAAGGGCTTTGAAATGACAGTTCCATGTTTCTCAGATTCCAATATATATTCCATAGTTTACAGTGATGGTGTCCGTATGGGGCTTTTGCCTTTGGGTAGGAATGGATAAACTGATTTTTTAAATTTTGTTTTATATCTACCACTGTATGCATATCCCATGACTTTTGTTTATGCATAAATATTCATTATGTGCATGCGCAACCCACTATACTATAATCGGTGAAATGTAAAAGTACAACACATGATAACATAGTTTTGTTTCTTGTTTATACTCGACTTTTATTGTCTGTAAATCCGCTACCACATGGTTCCTTATCTGTGTTTGGAGTTGGTGATTTACCATTTCCACCAACACGATCTCGAACTCGGCCAATGCTTATTATTTCATTATTATCAATAGTCACCAAGTACAGTTTACTAATGGTATTGAAACTACTTTTTGCACGGCAAAAAGTTTTAAACATATACATATTCATTAATATAATCTGAAATTGACACCGTTTACAATCGATATAACCCCAACAATAATTTCTACTGGTGCACCTATGATTATTGTTGTTTCTGTAAATCCAGCCAATGATTCTCTTAGTGTTTTCATTCTGACGTTGTTTTTCTCTTGTTTATTTTTTTCTCACGTCCATAGCATTGAGGTCTATCATAGTTTCTATGTTAACAATGTGATCGCGTACCATAATTGTGCATCAAGGTCGACCTTAATCAGGTGCGACACGTATACGCACTTCAAACCAATTACCGTATTTTACTGAATCAACTGTCATAAAATCACAGAAAATATCTTCTTTGGAATATTTAAATCTGTGCGATTTGCATTATTCATTGAAAACCGTACTGATTATACCACAGAATGATATCTGAAATGATTGTTCTCGTCTTCACCCAACAACTATAACCATAAACAATTGTAACTGTTTTGAATGGCAATCGAGATCAATTTTATTTCAGTTGAGTCAATGATGGTATAACATATTCGTTGGTATATTGTAACAGGGGTGGGTTCAGTGGTGGATTCCACCTCGTCAATGCAGAAACAACTCTAGTGATTTCGCATTTGGTAGTACATTCAACGATTGGGCGTTTAAAAGTGCTAATGTTAAAATATCAAGTTTCCCTCGAGTTGGTGGTGGTACATGAGGGTGGTTCCAACGGTTGATTTCTATTTAACCATTAACAAAATTATATTTTAACGTCTATGATGGTCTGGAAAAATCGCTTGAAGCAGATATTCACTTACACGTAGATCAAAATCACTATCGATGTTGGCATCCTTGGTTAGCTCATCAATCGCTTTGTTGGTATATTCCTCAACCTTATCACCAAAGTCAGAATCCATCATTTTTATGTGATGATAAATCACTTGTATGTAATGATAAATCTAATCTTAAACACTAATACCAAAGATGTTTGAAGTACGCGTCCGGATAAATGTAGAATTCTTCGAACTGAATTGCATGTCAGGCGACTAATGATATTTATACAGAAAAATAATTAAAGTTCGTCATTTTCTCCGATTTCTAATATTGGTGACAAAAATACAATGATATTTATTATTTATTAACATTAACGTTTCAGTCCACGCACCATTATGTTCGGTTTTTAAAAACAAGAACGATCCGGACTCGCTTTTAAGATGTGACGTTGAAGAAGTCAACCAAAATCAGTGTCAACAGAATACAACTTATCTATAGCATTTACTAATGCTTTTAAGGTATTGCATTCTTCTCCTTGCTTGATTAATATTCATTTTTGATTGATTGATTGATTGATTGATTGATTGATTGATTGATTGATTGATTGATTGATTGATTGATTGATTGATTGATTGATTGATTGATTGATTGAATGATTGATTGTATTTGTACGGCACATCAGAATTGTTATTCCTTCAATTGTGCACCATGAAGCTATTACAAGTGGTGCTTGTCGGGGCAACTCTGCAATATTTGAATCTACGTATATGTGCACCGCAACCCCTGCTACATCATGGTAATTTTTGATAAGCGTAATCTATGTGCCAGTATGTGCATAGGTAAACAACCAACAACTGAAAGTGGTGGTGCAAGACCGTATGAGTCGAAATTCAATAATGATTTCGTGCCGCCACATATGCAACATAATGAGTGTTAGTTCCTTTTGTTAAATCCAATTTAACAATACCAGTTTCATCGATGCAAGGTCATTTTGAATAAAAAGACCACAAAATACTTGACTAATTCTGCCATAGACAGTAAATCGGGATTGATTAATATAAGCATGTCTTTCTGCGAAATCCTGATGGTATTCGACGACTTGTTCCTGATAATCGAAAGCCTTTTCCCCTTACCACTATTTTTAGAGGATTCCGTAAGTTTAGCTTTCAAATAACTAATATTTGATACAATTAGTCGGGTTTTGCGATAAGATTTTAATGAAGTTTAGTCATCCAAAATTATAGTGTGAATTGTACTATACTATGCTTGCTGTACATGTTAGTTCATTTTGCTCTCGAATTAGATTCCACATACATATCATGCCTGATATCTTTCGTACATTAACCCTAAGAACGCCTTTGTTATATTTGACATTCATTTATCCAACCACAATCGAGTACGTTGTAATTCAAATTCTCAGATATTCTTCCACGGCCGGATTTAGACATTGTGAGGCCCTAAGCTACAGGAAGCTATTTGGTAAGTGCTAACAGAATAAGGCTGTGTAACAACTGAACGGAGTAATATTTGGCTAATTATTACCATGTAAATTATGTAATTTACGTAAATATATATTGCATAGATATAAACAGGGAACATATAATACAAAAAATGTCACGGGTTAAATAATTACTGAAATATTAAATTATAATAAAACTGTGACAAATTAAAAACAATGAAATTTGTAAAGGCCCCTACAGACTGTGAGGCCCTAATATGTAGTTTGTTTTGCTTTATGCTTAAATCCGGTCTTGTAGTCTTTGATTGGTTTACCCGAATATTCATCGTTGAATTTGCCAACAACCATTCTATTGGTGTTACTAAACACGGGTGTTGCTTTCTTTGGATATTCGCTGTTGTCAAAACAGTTTGTGAATGCACTTGATGATATATCCAAATATATCCATCTGTGGTTGTGTGCATCTGCAGCGAGTCGGTGTCGGCATAAAGCTTCTTGACACGATCCAAGTAAAATAGTTTAATCTTTCAGTAACAAAACCAACGATTAAGCATCTTTGATAAGTCCAGTATTGACGAACCATCATGGATATATTCATTTAGCTTGAGGTTTGCTTTTGTATTGTAGGTTCGCCATTTCACAATAAAAATTATCTAATATACAAACACTAACCAAAAAAATATTGCGACTGAAGATGGTATCCGGGTTTGTAAATATTTGCAATTTAAAGGTCGACCTATTAAAAAGAGAAACAGCTTAATTGATTTTGTCTTAAATGTAGAATTGTATCTTGTTACTGTGTTATTGGACATTTTTATCATTTGGCCCCAAGCAAATGTTCTAGTAAAAAAAATAGAACAGAACGATACTGTTTAAAGTTTTCTTGTCAAAACAATACTACAATGTTTGAAAGAGACTGAATCTTTTTTTGTTTATTTTTATTTTCTTAAAATTAACACTTGTAATGAAAACATTACAAAAAGCATTACAAAAATAAATAAAGTTTGGAGGTAGTATAAATCAATGAGCTTTCTAATGAATTTAATGTATGTAGCTACTGTCATTACATTTAAAGTGCCCTGAAATTTGTTTGGATGTGTAGTGTATATTCAGAAAGTAGGGTATAAGAAAAGGGTTCACTTACTAGTTCAGAACCTGTGTTGCAACTGAAACATAACGATAAATCAACTTGCTTTTTAATGAGGTTTAAATTCATTCATATATCCCATATTATTGGAGACTTCCTATATGTAATTTATTTGATTTCCCGAAGTTGAATAATGTGTAACTGAAATTTCATGGGTTTGACTTTCATACAGTTAAAGTCAAACCAATCAGTTTAAACTCAAATTCTTCTTGTGTTGTGTATATTCAATCTGCATTGTTTATTAGGTTTTCTTTCATTCCTTATATACTAAGTATAATTATATTTTCTCATTGACCTTGTCCAAACAGTTCATTGTTTATCTATTTGGAAAAAGTTTGTCTCTTAGTTGCATAAATATTAGGATCGTTATCATAATCTGAGTCAAGTTCTTCTTAAATTCGTCATATTGTAATCTAGAAAAATAAATCATTTGTCGAATTTTACAAAACTTTTTTGGATTTTACACTTTTAATTATTACCAAGTTTACAACCATAGAATCATAATGGTTATCACGTTTATCCCTAATATTTACGTTTGAAAAGTCATTTTACCATTTGCATAATTGCACAGCGTAATTTAAGAAAGTAACATATATCAGTAATTAATTTCTTAATAGCTACTCAAATCATTGTAAAAGTACAAGTGGATTTGGTGGGATTCTTCTAATACATTCTGTGACACAGTTTGAGGTATCAGCCATGTGTGTACGTATTGTGTGAAATACATAAGATACGCATGGCAATTGGTGTAGGAAGACAATGCGTTAAATATAATAATATAGGCATCTACGCTAAATGTTTTGTTGTTTATCAAATTATGATTCTTTTATGTGACAAATTTAGTTTGCTTCGTTCTAGGCTAAGACAGTGTTAAATTTAAATAATATGTCCTTCACGGTTTATGTGTCATATAGAGAAAATACAATTCATCAGCCGTAGGCTGAAATAGACTATGTAGTTGCCAGTTTTATCTAAATTTGTGTAAACATTTAAGATTGATTTTATAAAGTTCAGCGAATGTAATTTATCCATTATGAAATAAAGGGCATAGGTATAAGATTTATTTGCAAAATATTTTATACTTGTCAGGGTAAAGGTTTTAGTGTGACAAAAAGGAGTATCGAATATTGTCCCCTCTCCCTTCCAAATTTTTACTTATTGACATTACTAAGTCTGCCAAGCTACGTAGTCAGCAATATGCTTTTTGTGACCTATTTCTGCCCTGTAACCATCATCAGAATTTTGTGTAAGTGGTTCAAGCAGATGTATATAGTTAAAGCCCAATTTTCTGTTTCACGTGGATTCTCAAGAAGTAGCCCAATCTATAAACACACACGAACCATTTTTTTAAAAATTGATAATTCAGTGGATGTACATTTTCCGAACTAAGTTATAAGACAAGGAGTACTAATTGGTAAGAGAAGTAATAACCTTAAGAAATTAAGTAAAACATTTGTTATATTTCAAAGTAAAGAAGATTTACTTCTATAAACATTTACTGATTCGTTGGAATGTATAGTGATTTAATGCCCACATTTTGACTCCCTCCTTTCCACTGTGGACCAATGATCTTCAAAATCAGGAACCTTAATTGTTGTATCCAGCCCTACGTGGCAAAAGTCTACCACGAACGACGTATGTATCATGAATTTATGGTGACTGCTAATTGAAATTCTCTAACTTGATATCGATTTACTTGGTGTTTCCACAGCATTGGTGGGATATTGTCGATTCCAAAGAGTGGTTGCAGCTGAATACTGGTGTTTAATATAGCATAACCAATTTTTTATTACTGATCGGTACATTTGGTGACGATGAGTTTTCTAGTTGTTCTACTAGTTAGATAAGAGTTAAGAGTTGAATGTGTCATTGCCGAAATCCCGTTTGATGCAGACATTAGTGTTTGAATACCTGATAAAGAGATGTCAATTGCCAGCTTGCGCTGCATTATCATGACTGTGCCAGGCAATAGATGTTCGTGTCATTTTGACTTATATTTTATTTTCCAATATGTAGGACATCAATCAAGTTACAGAGTTGTGCAAATTCGTTTTGCACGTTTCCATTCCGGTGGACTTTATAGTCAGAATTATTCATTTTCTCAACATGAGCATTTTCTGCTGATTCCAACCGTCTGCAGCTTTTCCATTTTCCCTTTATTTTTCATCTTGAAAACACACAAACCATGTGCCTGCCTCTCTCTCTCTCTCTCTCTCTCTCTCTCTCTCTCTCTCTCTCTCTCTCTCTCTCTCTCTCACACACACACACACACACATACACACACATAGTGAATTATCAACGACATTTTACTTTGTCAATGTCGCTATTACGAAAGGTCATTCACGCCTACATAATTTAAAATGATGGTCTTTTCCTAGCGTAATCTATTATTTCAAGTTCAGACTGATGATATATCAGTTTGATTCATCATACTTTATCTTCTATTTTTTGCCAAAAGAAACGAAGGCTTTGGCAGAGTTTGTTTTTTTCATCAATTCGGAAGTAGTTTTATTAATGCCAATCAAATTGATGGGTATGGTGAAATAGCCAGTGACTGAATGAACCACATAGTTGTGAAATACAAAAGGCCGGTATTATTCCGATTTTGTCTTTATTTCCTTCCGCCACCATATTGCGCAATGCAAGCAAAAGTATTACATTTGTTTCTTAGTGTTGAACTTTCCACTGAGTCAAAATCCCAAAATATCATACGTTAGTCTAAAGTACCATCAAAAAGGAATTCACTCTGATGTTCTTCTTACAGGTTATCCTGCATTTTTTACATGATGGACTGTAAACGAAGCACCATGAAATGGCTCACAGATTTCACTTCCGGGTCAGCATCAGTGCCTCATAATTCACTGTGCACTATCGCCAAAATACATATAGACATTAAATCAATACCAACAATGCATAATTCTAACTCTTGCATCACCGCCAAATTGAGCGAGTGTTCTGATTATGATTTTTTAACGTAGATTTAACAATTGTTCAGCCATATCGCTACGATGTCTGCAGTGTGGCAGTTTATAGTGATGTCTAGCACTGGGGCTTCATGCCACAGACATGTTGCATGATGTCCTAACCAGTCACATTATCCTGACAGCAGGCCGATCAGTCATAACACTAACCTGTTATTGGTGAGCGTCAAACTAGGCAGCTGATAGTACCATTTTTGTAAGTCTTTGGTATGACTCGACCTGCAATCGAACCTACGACCTCCCGCATCCGAGGCGGACGCTCTAACCATTAGGCCAGCGGAGCGGTTCAAAATTGAGAGAGGAAAAAAATGTTCTAAAACTAGGCAGATACAACATTTGTACTGAACCGGAAGTAATAATTGTGACGCGAGTTCAATCAGGATAAAATTATTTATGACCATTTTAGAGGAACGTTATATTTGCATGCCACATGTTGTATTACAAAAATACAGCTCCATGGAAGTTTTAGCCTTCTAAATAATAGTGCCAATCTCTCTCCTAAAGATCCAAGCCGTGTATGTAACATTTTTCATTTAATCTTATAGATCTGTACGATGTAGGTAAATGAAGTTAAAATTTTACTAGATATGGAGATTTCAAAATGATATTAAAGGTGAAACCACACGTAAAAAACTAGTTTCATTCAGAATTGTGAAGCCTATTAAAGAAACAATTTCTCCAATATATATATATATATATATATATATATATATATATATATATATATATATATATATATATATATATATATATATATATATATATATATATATATATATATACAAAGTTCCTAGAAGCATGTTAATCAGATTATATTCTGTCATTTACAGGCTAAATAACTAGTAAGGCACACTAGCTATCATAAAGTTTGACGATTGGATAACAATTAGTACATACCAGTGTAAAGGGAAGTTACATGGCAAGTTAGATTATAGTGACAAATATAGCAATGTGGCTATTGTAAGAGAAGGCAACCTCGATGTGCCTCACAGATCAACTATAGGTACCAACAGATCCAAGATCATCAACTATAGGTACCAAGAGCTCCTAGATAATCAACTATATGTACCAATAGATCCAAGATCATCGACTATAGTTACTAATAGATCCTAGATCATCAACTAAAGATATTGATAGATGCTAGATCATCAACTATAATTACCGCTAGATCCACGATCATCAACTATATATAGGTAACAACAGTTCCTAGATCATCAACTATATGTACCAATAGATCCCAGATAATCAACGATATGTATCAATAGGTCCAAGATCATCAATTATATGTACCAATAGATCCTAGATTATCAACTATACATACCAACAGATCCTAGATCATCAACTATAGGTATTAATATATCCTAAATCATCAACGATATGTACCAATAGATCCATGAACATCAACTATAGGTATCAATAGATCCTAGAGCATCAACTATAGGTACCAATATATCCTATATCATCAGCTAAATGTGAAATTATGATCCAAGAACGTGTAAACAAAGATGGAAATTTGCATAAGTGATATATTTGTTATCTATTTATTAAGATCAACTATGCAAACGCAGTTCAAATGATCTGTTTGTACATTTCTATTGTATTTTTAAGATAGAATTCACAACATTGTTAAGTGATATTGTATCATGTGATACTGGAATACGACTACATGTCAAGTACTAAATTAGAATATATTACATAAATAAGCATTTTCATGACGGAAGTAACATTTTGGGATATTTCAAAAGCATATAGCCAGATTTATGCCTTATGTTTATTGAGATTTTATATGGTATACTCCACATGTAATTCTGATCCCATAGATAAAATACATGGATATTTGCTCTTGTTGAATACATAACAATGTAACGATAAGTTGTACAAAGTTACATTCCGAAACCTCTTTTTAGTTATTTCTGGTGTAATCTTTAGAGCGTCAATTAACAATTATTAGTATCAATTATTAACGCATAAAGTAAAACGATTCATTAGAAAGGAATATAGTAGCCTATGCCAATATGCCGCACTTTGTCAATCAATATATTAACCAAAACTGATCATGATAAAGAATGAATTTTATGCTCAACATACTTTAATTTGCTGTCTTTTTATATCCAAGGATGCATAGTTTTTTGGAAAATATAACCTTAGACCAATATTTATTTGGAAATTACACATTCTCTGACAGGAAAGAATGGTTTATCTGACGGCCTGATTAGAACTATCCATATATACCTAACGGCACAATATCACATAGAAAGATCTCTTCATTTGTTTCAAATTAAGGTCTCGTTCTGACTTTAAAAGACATTTTCTCTGACACAATTTCATAAATATTCTCTACTGCAGCTTTTATCAGGTGTAAAATACTTCTATACCTAAAATAGTCTCAAATACAGGGGTTCTATACTAGTTTATTTTAGAACGAATTTAGACATTTTAATTTTTTAAACGATTCACTTACAAAATTTTAATTAAATTATTAATCGAATAGGACTATTTTACACAACATATCATAATTTCATCTCTTTCTTTCTCATATATATATATATATATATATATATATATATATATATATATATATATATATATATATATATATATATATATATATATATATATATATATATATATAGTTTCCTAATATAGATGTTTGTGGTTCTACGCAGAGAAAATATTCGTAAGAAGAACGCATAGAGAATATAAATATACATTAGGTCATTTTTATATTGGCAATAGCGGATCCTGATCAAAGAAACAATGTTGTGTCAACAGTTGCAATAAAGATAATGGGACGGGATTTAAATATGAAAAGTAAGCCGGTTTTATCATAATGCGTGTCAGTCTAATCTGTTATATATATATATATATATATATATATATATATATATATATATATATATATATATATATATATATATATATATATATATATATTTGTTCCAGTCCACAAGCGCAAATGATAACAATGGAAGATTAGTAACTGTGGAGATAAGCTACATCGGTTTCTTTGTCTTGCAAGCTTAATACAAACATCTTGGTGACACTGAAGGCTTGGAATGATCACAATGAAGCCTATAGTGATCCTTATTCTTTGTGTCTTTTGTACTCTGGCTGCAGCAAAAGAGATTCAGAAGTCTATCGCACTGAACTGCAGCCCCTATGATGGTTTCAACGGGAACTTAAAACCAGACTAAGGTCCAGAGCGGTAGTCTTAGGCAAACGCACCATCTGGCTCCTCGAAGGAGAGGAACTCAACATTAACTTTACTCTCCAACAAGAGTCCTTCGTGATATTCCAACGATGGCGGGCATGATAGGATTAAATTAACCCTTGATGGCGAGATGATTGGAGAATTCTTGACGGCGTGGAGTACGGATGGTGAACTATATGGAACGAGTTTGTATCTTCTGGGAAAATTGGAGACATGGTTCAGGTAGATGCTGGTAGACACACGCTGTCGCAAAGGATTGATGAAGCTGATGAGTATGGAGTATAAATTGACTATATTCGTTTGGAAGTTTATGGGACAGTAGAGAGGGAATTGAAACAGGGAAACTTCGCCTGCAAATTTCATCCATAGGATGTCTGTTTCAAAGGGACATTGTGTACATAAATTTGGTAACCAATATAACATTCGTTCATATTGTATGAATGGAAAACTGTACTAGTGCGAAAAAAAGAACATAAAGACCAGTTTTTTTTCTGTTTGAATCTTACGTAATTTCTAATCCACTAAATATTTTCTCGTTTATTTATTATATTATGTTTTATGTTCACTTGCCCTCTCTGATAAATACATCGTCCACTGTTCGCATCTCAATCAAACATTTCCCTGCCATAGATGAATTGTGTAGCTAGTGAATTGTAGGCTTCAGTGTCCCACTTCATATATTAATCAACCAGCTCTCTAATGTCAGTACAATGACTTCTATTAAAACTCAAATATAATGTAAGCTTGCACACCGACTGCGTAAGTTGGAGAACAAATTGCCCATTTGCTTCATTCTTATGGCAATAAAATATGCTGAAGCTAACATCTTTTCTATTATCAATACACAAAATTCATTTGATGTGCTCTGATATATGAACACTACCGTATATTCAATATAAAAAATTCCATATTCCCTCACCACGAAACACACATCACTAAATATTGATGCTAATTAATTGATGTTTTATGCACTCTTGTGTAGCAAAAGCACTCGCATGACGAACCAGTAATTATTTATCATTTATCTACAGTCATTCCCAAATCGTATGAAATAAATCAATGTATAGAGATTCATTCATAGAGACAAAATGGAAAGTGTTATCCCTGGTTTATATAGAAGAATGCTTAATAATAGTTGGCTCGTGTGCGCAGGCAAAGCGATGGCTGCCGCTTACCAGCAGATTTTGATTAGATTCTCATTAGAGCACATACTGAGAATTATTTAATGTGTATGATAGCGTTATTTGTAATAAATAGTAATTCTGTCTACTTTTTTCAAGCATTCTTCTATACAATCCATGAGAGCACTTTACTTTCCGTCTGGTGTATATTTATAATTTTACATATATACTCAATGGGAACTATTACCATATATTTATAATTCCATCTCTCTCTCTCTCTCATACATACATACATACATACATACATACATACATACATACATACATACATACATACATACATACATACATACATACATACATACATACATACATACATACATACATACATACATACATACATACATACATACATACATACATACATACATACATACATACATACATACATACATACATACATACATACATACATATATACATACAACCTACTGTTGCTTTCGTTGTGATTAGTGGCGACTAATACGAGCATTTACCATACAAAACAAACACTACGTAAAGACATGTCACTCTCATTTTTATTTTTGTATTCTGTTTAGACGATAATGCACAGATACACTTAACAATTTGAAAGTGGAATTTACCTCGGGCGGATGACGGTTATTCTAAATCAGCAATATTGCTGGTTTCTACTGCTGGTTTCTACCCTTATTATAAATCAACAATACTGCTGGTTTCTACGGTTATTCTAAATCAACAATACTGCTGGTTTCTACGGTTATTCTAAATCAACAATACTGCTGGTTTCTACGGTTATTCTAAATCAACAATACTGCTGGTTTCTGCGGTTATTCTAAATCAACAATACTGCTGGTTTCTGCGGTTATTCTAAATCAACAATATTGCTGGTTTCTAGCTCTCAAGATTCCTACGTCCGAAAGTAGGTCAATTATTATTCTCTTAATACAACTCTTATAACAAACATTAACATGTGATGATTTTCGACTTAAATTAGGTTTCACCGGTGAACATTATTAAGATCCAATCAGTCAACATTATCACTGCAAACGCAAATTCAGGCCGTTGTTCAAGTTTTCTTATATACTACCTGCCCCCACAAAAATATACTATTTAGGTGCTATCAAAGTGATTCTAAACGCATAAAATGCAGCAGCAGAGAGGGTGAACAGACAACTTTGCCTGAGACATTTATTTACAAAAATAAAGGTTTATGCAGAGGGTGAAAAAAAAAATAAGTCAACAACGCTAAAAAAGTCTCTAACTTTTTTATTTCCACACGGTTAGGTTATCTAATTTTGTTATATTATTGTTGACGCATTTTTTCTAATTTTGTAAGGCGATTTTGTTTACTCGTAAAGCGACTCAATTGTTTTTCCTTCACCCTCTCTCTGCAATGAATTAAACAGCCATTATAAATATTATCAATAATGAGCTTTGGAGAACCACACTCAGCTAAATTAGCTCGAGAGCGACTAGAGCCAATAACAAATATCTACCTGTTCGTGATTCTGCTAAGCAACACTACAATCGCGTCAGGAATCTCAAGTTGAATTTGAGGAGGATATAAAACAATTATTTAAACCTATCACTGAAACCAATAAAGGTCATTCAACCTGTGTTAGAGAAAACAGCTGAAGCAACTGAAAAAATAGCAAAAGGAACTAAGAAAACAAAAACAATTGTTGAAAAACTTCCAGAAGAAATAGCTGCTGCGATGCAAGTCCTGAAAATACCTGAAGATGCAGACTAGGCAGAAGAAGGTGGTGAAGCACTAGCCACTGAACCAGAAGTTAAATTAATATATAAATTTAATGAAGAAACTGTTAAGGTAATTAATAACATAAACACACAACAATTGGCTGAATTTGCTGTGGATAGTTTTAGTCAAAGAGGTAAATTAATGAAACTTGAACATGCTAAAGATATCAAAAACAGTAAACAATGGCAAAATTCATTATATCGCATACGCATGAATGTGGAACAAGCTACAGCTGATGATCCATTATATCGGGAATATGATAGGGCAATTGATAATTTAATCCAATCAAAAAAAGAGGAGAAAAAACAAAGTAAGAAACCTCTAAAACAAAAAACACCAAAACCATTTGAGCAATCACTTCGTGATTATTCAGTTTCACCAAAACCACTATCAAAACCAATTAAAAAAAACACCACCGAAACCAACTGAAGAGGAATATGTATTTCAAGACGCTCCTGGTGCGACTGGAAGTGGCCTAAGGAGTGGTCTTATTACTTATCCTAATAATGTCCTTGCTGATGTTGATCGATTAGAAATTCTCATTGGAGGAAACCGAGCTGGTAATAATTCATCAGAAATCATTAATAAAGCAGCAGATATTTGTAAACGATTATTTAGTGATGGTATTATGGACATTGATGTGTATCGATCACTCATTAATTAAATTGGCGAAGATTACCACAGTAACTAAGTCACAGTGATTAGATAAAATTAGTGATAAAGTCAATTAATAATAAAATGATTGTGCATGGTGCTCAACGTGGACCTACCATGGTTAGGGCAATAAACTCTCGATTACCAGTATACAAAGCAACCTACGGAGATGGACTATGTGATATTATTCAGGGTCAGTTTAGAAGAATAGCCCCAAAAGCAATACCAATTGCAAAGCAGCTGGGTATGAAAGCTATTGATGTTGTTCGTTACAAAGGTATAGTCGCTGCTGGTAACCTTGCTAGCAAAGCATTCTCAGCGATCAAAGATAGACTAAAGCGATTAGTATGCAAACCACAACCCGTCCGACCTCAACCAGTGAAATTGCCCAGCACTAATGTGATGCCCGCAAGTGTAAGTAAAATAATAAATCAAGCCGCTAATCAAAAACTAGCGGAGTTAGTTGATGTCCCAATGTCGGAGAAAGAAACAAATATAACCGCTAGTCTGATAGCATGAAATAGTCTTCGTATTAGACGAAGATGGTAATAATAAAGATGTTCAAGCGCATATTTGACCCAGCATTTAACATGGACGCACCCGTCCTCAAAGATGAGTCTGTGTGCGATTATTAGTATTCTTCTTATGACGCCCGAATACAAAATCAGCGTGGACGAATCGAACTACACGTTCAAGATACAAGTATATATTTCCTACCCGCTGAAGCATTTATTGAAGTCGAAGGTGAAATATTAAAAGCTGATAATACTGAATATGGAGCCGATATTAGTGTTGGTTTTGTTAATAATGGTATTATTGCATTGTTTGATAGCGCTACATACATGATTGACGGAAACAATATTGAATCTATTCAGAAAGATGTCGACCTGCCACGACGATACTTAGTCTTGTAATATACAGCAACGAGTACTCAAGATCATCTGGTCCATCAATGATGTTTACCAAGGACACGTCTGACCATCCTAACTACGTACTATATGATATATGGCGACAAAGAAACAATGCTAACAATGCTGACGCTGACGTTGCTCCTGTGGATCATGGTGATAATGCAAATTTTAAAGTTTGATTCACATCACGTCGATCGATGTTGCAGTGTGGAAGTAGAAGATTTTCATGTGCGATTCCATTATCACATATCTTTGGATTCTATAGAAATGTCAGAAAAGTGATTTTTGGAGCCAAATATACAGTTGTGCTGGTACGAAAAGCAACCGACGATGATGCAATATTGCGACTTTCTGGTGCTGCTGATAAAGTTATACTAACCTAACTTTCGCTCTGGATTTCAGTAATGACTCCAATGATATCTGAATAAGATCGGTTACTATCTTTTATGAGTCAAGGTGGTAAATCAGCGTTATCATGGTTAACAGCAACCACAGATAGAGTTCAAAGTACAATTAATGGTTTATTCACATGGCAAATAGCTTCTCAGCAAGGTGTTTCTGCACCGCGACAACTGCACGAGGAAATGATCAAACGCGTAATATCATGGTATTTGATAAACTCGGTGTTTCTAAGGTTTCACTATGAATAAATGAACATCAAGAACCATCCGAGGTTATTTTGTTGAATTTCGAATAAAATCATGTAGCACGTGCGTATCATCGTCTTATGTCGTCATTGGACGTGATCAAAACACTGATACTGGTTTACAAATATCACAACTAGAATTCACAAATCTGTATCCGATTTATTACTTTTCACTAGAACATTTAGATTCAACTAGACAATCTGTTGTAAATATACATTTTCGAGCTCGTGTTAATAGAGATGTTGGAGCTATTCCTAATTACAGAGCAATCGCATTTATACTCAGTGATAAATCAATGTTTCTCGAAGGCGCAGGTGGACGACGGAGAGTCATTGATGCTTCAATAGAGAAGATGTAATTAGATCGCTCATAATATTGATATCATATCATCACGTTAGTGTGATTCTGACTCATGGTCAGATTAAAAAGTTACAATCATCATCAAACAATAATTGTGGGTTAAAAATACCAATAAAGCGAGAACAACTCACAGGTGGTCCTAATAAGCTATCGTTGACCGATCGTCAGTATAATTACTTCAATGAAGCCAAGCGATCAAAGACTCGGGGACGACTTAATCTTTCTGCAACGGTTATTACAGACATCGCTAAATCAGGTGGTATATTTCCACTTTTCGCAGCTATACCAGCATAAATAGCCGCTGCAGCCCCAGCTGTTGCAAAAACTGCTGCGTTAGGCATTAAACAAAGAAGCAACTGGACGTGGAATCTAAAAAAAGGAAAAGGTCTCAGATTACCAGGAACACCACCCTCGTGGTACGTTAAGGTCTAAGACTTCCGGGAACACCGCCCTCTTGGTACGGAAAAGGTTTGAGACTAGGAACAGATTGATGATAGTTCCACTATCAAATTTTGATTTATTCGATGCTGCTAAAAAGCTATATATAAACAATTTCAGAGGAGTTTTTATGCGCGATCAATTACCAAAACAACCTAACAATAATGAAACTGGTATTATTAATCTTGATAAAAATTCTGGACCTGGCACGCATTGGGTAGCTCATGCAATTGATTCACGTGGAATTATCTATTTTGATTCATATGGATTAGCGCCACCAAAATAATGTTTTCGTTATATCAGTAACAATACTGCTCCAATCTGCTATTCAACGCTACCAACACAAACATTAACTGATCCACCAATATGTGGTCGTGAAGTACTTAATGTGCTTGATGCTGTATCCATGGCACCTCCACGAGAGCCTCCTCAAAAAGTCGTGCAGGAATGTACCACATTGTCGCATTTGAACAGACATCAGTAAATATAAAGGTAGATATTTATGGAAGATCTGCTCGTGGTAAAGCTCAGCAGCAAGTTGATTTATCTAAATATGCAACTCTCGATCAACTCAGAAATGAGATTGATGATTTATTAAATATCACGAGTGTGGATCAAAATGAAGTGGTTGTTTTTCAGGACAAACAAGAACAATTAAAGAAAAGCAATATACAACTACCAGACGTACTTATAAGAATTCCTTTTGCAGTTGCTGATAACATTGTACCTTTTACTGATCAGGGTAAAATACAAGATTCAGGTAAGTCAGTTAACGTTTATGTCAAGACGACTGGCGGTGTATTTAGTGGAGACGTTATTAAAACCCTAAAAATAATTACAGACCTTGGATATCCAACCACATATAGTGATGCTACAACAAACAAAAATATGTTGACGATCAGGAATCTAAGTATGAATTAACCAACGGTGGTATTATGCGTGCATTTTTAATATGTATCATAATGGTATTAGTAATTTTAAATCACCAGAATCTGAGTTTGATGCTGCTACAAAAAAATACGTCGATGACAAGGAAATTCCAATAACGACTTCGTTAACGACAATCAATGTTGGAGTTGCTGCATTTAGACTGAGTTTTCTAATCACATACAAACGTTTCTAAATTTTTGTAGAAATATAAACAAAACTAATAACGAATTTTTATGGAAGTCCACCAAATGTTGATATAAAACTTACAGATATTAACACAAAACTCAATGATATTATTAGTGGAATTCCGAATATTGTTCTGAAAACGAGCCTGATTAAAATTCATCACAAACAGATAATCAACATCGTGTACGTCGTCGGATCAGACTCAGCTACATGGACACAACGAAATGAAACCATTAAAAACACTGCGGACGTCGCTGGAATATATAGGTTGTCTGTGTTTAGCCTGCAAAATTTAGCATAATTACCTCATCTCCATTAGCTAATAAATTTTCTAGAACCGTATATGTAATGTTGGATAAAGATTCTGAAGAAACGTTCAGGTTGGAATCATCGGATAGAAGTTCGTCCTCCGCTAATTACCTGTAATATCTGGAATTGTTAACTAAAAGTCCCATTTTAATTACTTAAATTAAATTACAACGTCATTAGATATAATGAATCCGATGACAGAGTCACTCATCGACGTTCAACGTCACATATATAATCAGGTGTGTAAGTGTCAGACTAAACTAAAAAATATGATCGACGAATACACATTGAAAGTAAAAAATATCGAAGACGCATTGTTGTTATCGATGTAGTAGTTTACTCGGTTTCTGCTGTTGTTGCTAGAACCGGATTATGATTATCAACGTTAACTATGACTGCTCCTGCGGTTTTAACGATTGTCGTTTCTACAACAACAACATTATCATTATCGCTAAGAAAATATCTAAATGCACGAACGATAAATTACGCGAGTACATGATGAAATTACACACAGTAACAACCGCCTATGCTAAACTATGCTCGCATCTTTCCTTGTACCCCAGTGATAGTAAAATATCTGATGAAGTGTTAGTTACGATAATGAAAACTTACGATGAAGCATTTGTAACAGAAAATGATGCTTTCTCTAGTGACAGTAGCGGAAAGATGGAGAATTAAATAATAAAGATAACAATAATGGCAGAGTCCTTGAAATCGTCAATGGAATTATTGCGACAGATCGGCATTAATACAACTCCTTCAAAAACTACTATGATATCAGTAAGTTCGAAGAGTCCTGAATTTAGTGTTAAATTTCCAACTGCAATTCCAGCAAAAGAAATTGGATTAGCTCAACTGAGCGTTTATAATAGCTGTCCAAATATCAGATTAAAACCATTCGGTGGATTACCAGCAAATAATTCACTGGTATTTGCTAACTAAGAATAAACCAGATGGAACACCTGATTGGCAAGTTGTTTTAATTTCAACAGGCAGTTATCAAATAGAGGAGATTAATGACGAGTTCCAACGCAGTATAAAATCTATAACCGGAAACTGGTCAAAGATAGCAATTACTGTATACGAACCAATATTTTCGTATGTGGTTGAAATACATTCTCCTAAATATACTGTGGATATTTATCAAAGTTCGATTAGATTAGTGTTAGGATGCCCTGAAGTCGCACCGGTTTATCAAGGACCAACAGAACCAACTAAAAATGAGTTTAAAACGAGTGAAGCAAAATTCATTAAAGATCCAGAATATCGAGGAAAATATCCATGGAACTTAATAAGATTTAAATCTGATCCAAACGATAATGATAATTACTTTACCGATTTTGACGGTAAAAGAATCCCCAGGATGAATCGATCAGCATTTAATATTATCGAAGACCCCAAGACGATAGGGCGTACTAGAGATATTATTAATGAAATACTTTTTAAAAGAAAAAATTTTAGATACTCTTAAGCCTGAATCTGACAAATCTTTTAATGATTTAAGAGATATACTTACTTCATTATCCCAACATGTTGATCATAATGTAAAGCAGCAAATGAATGAGTTAATAAAATACTTAAATGGTATATTATTCGATTTATACATCGCCAATCGAAGTATTATAAACATTGCAACTGATCTTGATAGAACTATTTACACAACTCCAGAAATTAAGCAATTATTTCTTAATCATTATAAAATAAAATAAAATTATTTACGAACATTTATTATACCAGATTTAAATAACGCTGATATGAAGAAATCATTAAGTGATCTTTTTGAAGAATATTATCCTGGAGTAATTCAATCGTGGAGAAAATTAGCCCCATCGCCCTCTATACTAAAACATAACAAAAACCTGTTTGGTGCCGGCAGACGCATATCGACAGGAATTGAAAACATGACATCAACAATCGCTGTCAATCTGGTTTGCGACATTGTGTATGGTAGTTTTCAAATAGATCTTTCAATGTCTAGAAAGGACCAGCAAGGGTAAATATTATACATATGTTCCCCTCGCGACCCCCCGGGCTATCTTATTGTATCAGAACCTATAAATTCCGTATACTTGCGTGTACATAATCCGTTTTTAGCAAGAATACACTTCTAACTTTTAGAGCAAAATGATCATATATTGGACACAAAAAATGAGAAGATAAATATAAATATTTACGTGAGATCGTAATGCCTTTTATGTCACAACGCGAAACAAAAAAATATATTTGGTGCTTGTCTATGATACCTTATATATAATGGTTGGTCCGTATACAACATAGTTACAATATATATATATATATATATATATATATATATATATATATATATATATATATATATATATATATATATATATATATAAGCATTAGTTTTCCCATGGATTTCGTTTAGCAATTATAACAGTTAATGGTCCCTTATTAATACTTTCATTATCACTTTCATTATCAGTTTCATTTTCCACATTTTCATAATATTCCCTCAACTGTCTTATACGAGAATTTATAATTTTTTTCTTTTCGGATTCATGAGATAATTCTAACTTGATTTTGTTAAAAGCGTTTGAGAGAGGTACAAACAATTTTACCTGATTATCAGTGACTATTGCCAGTGACTTTAACATTCCACTTTGCATATCCTTTATAAATTTGTAATCTTGAGAAAGTGTAAATCTGTTTTGGTTTTTGAGTTGTTGCAACGATACAAAATCACATAGAATCTTTCCAGCATCAAGATTTTCAGACACATCGATGCCGTTATGTTGTAATGTTTTAATAGCAGAAACAATGGCATTTATATTTTCAGTATATATTATATAATAAATATATATATTTTAATATAACATTTAGCAAAATATGTAGCGCGAACTGACACTTGATGCACCGTTCCAAGTTGATCAGATTAACCTAATGATGTTCTTTTTCAGACATTTACCCAACAAGCGAACTCATAAATATCCGAAACCGAAACTTTAGAGACTTACAGGGTATTGTCTGCTCATGTGTACTTGTATACCCCTACAAGTTCCCAGGACATCCATAACCGAAACATAGGAACTCAAAGGGTTGTTTATACACGTGTAGGTCTTATTTTAGTGACCAATCAAATATGCCTTGCAAGAGTTCCAAGGACATCCGTAACCGAAATTTTAGGAACTCAAAGGCTGATGGTCTTTTATCGAACTTCATTATGTTAATCTAATTAACTAGAAACGATAGATATCGTATCAGTTTCCGCTACATATTTTGGACGGCAGAAACGGCACAAACACATAACATATAATGATGATATAAACAAATGCCATCTTCAAATTTGCACTCCAACACCCAATGATCAACCAATTAGTGATTAATAAAAGTTCAATCCACTATTAATTGACATAGTGGGTTGGCGTGCGCACATGAAGATGGGGGGAGCCCCAATAGATTATATTTCTTGGCGTTAAAACGCCTCCCGTAGAAATTGTCGTTCACAGGATTAGATCCCTGATCGCCGAGATCATATAATCCACACGCAACTAATCGAGCTATTCCACATTTAAGAGTTTCAGAAAAATTAGTTAATATATAATTACCTAGACCACAGTAGTCCTAAAAGTAACAACAGCCATAGTTTCTGCTATTTTATTTGTACAGTTTCCAATATATATATATATATATATATATATATATATATATATATATATATATATATATATATATATATATATATATATATATATATATATATATATATATATATATATATATCTGTATAACACACAAAACTGCTGAATTGGTGCGTATAAAAGCCGTTTGAGTCAAGCGGATGTAAAATAGCTTTACAGATACGCAATTTTCAGTACATTTTTGCTGTCACTTAAGTCTATGTAGTATAGGATTGCAAACAGAGAGACACATACGCTTTTGCCTGCTTCCACTGTTAAATTAATGAATTCTGACAATAAAAGGAACATGAATAAATTTCCTTGTTTATAGAATCGGTTATATATATTTCATGTATTTGTATTTATTGTAATTAACTACACTAAATTCTAAGCTCGCTGTCGGTGTAGGACTACGATAAAATCGGTATAACGGATCTAATTATAACAGCGAGCTTAGCTAGCCAATCACTATTGACTATGCACTCTGAGAATTTTGCACGCGGATTTTATGTAAAAACAAAGCATGCAGTACGCGGATTTTATATAAACAATGGGTAAAGTATTATTTTATCAGTATAGAATGAGTTTCCGCATTAGCATTGAAAAGACCAATGGTAGGTTTATAAAACATTACTTTGTTATAAATCCTATGTGTATATAGTGATTCTCCATCTAAAATTATGATATGTCTGATTATAATTGAAGTGTGAATAAACATTTTCGTTAAGTTTGCTCGTGTTCATTGGGTCAATACCCCAGGGGTGTTAACGGGAATTAACATTAAGTTTTAAATTTGTTGATCATATACTGGGATTTTGTTTCTTTTCCTCGTATTGTGTAGATTTTTGTGAGCAAATTATGATAAAAAAACAGTATTTGGTCAACAATTTTAAAATTTAATGTTAATTCCCGTTAACAACCCTGGGGTTTTGACCCAACGAAAACAAGTAAGTTCAACAAAAAACAATGATAAAATCGACTATAATGCCTGAAAAAAAGCGAAAAAAACGACAAATTTGATAAAAATCGAACAAAATAAAAACTTCATCAAAAATAATTAATCTGATTAAGTGGAGAATGTTTCATGATATCGAATATAGTTTATATATCTTTGTGGAGAACAATCTTATTTTTCTGAATGAACTAAATAATATTATGTTGCTAACAATAAGCGCAATACTGAAAAATTTTTATCCTTGCCTAGGTCTCGCTTAATTATCTAAGTACCTGAACATGATATTTTATCCAAATTTTAAGGAATAAGTAGATCTAATAACACCATCAGCTGAACGTTTCACTGAGAGAGGGCGGGCGCCATGTTAAAATATTTACTAGCGGAATAAATTGACTTGAACATAATTTCTTCTCCAGATTCTTTATTCACGGACTTAATAGCTTTTGCAAATCGTACGCCGCCAGTTTCTCCAAACTTGCAGTTTTTACTTTGCGTAATAAAATCTAAATATTGAAATGAGTTATCAAGTTTATTGTTGCTGATGTGATCAACCATATACTCAGCTTTGATCGGTCCCAAGAAAACACTCGATCACAAATCTATGTGATAGATAGTTTTTATTTCCTTTTGTATTAAACATAAGATAACCAGCATTGTTAACACTACTTACGTTTTTTTTCAATCTGCAATTTCTAATGATGCCATTACGATTCGCTTCATAATTGGTTAGGATTGGAGGAGGCACAAACTCATTTTGCTCCTTTTATACACTTATACTATTTGTTTAAATCATTGTTTTGAAAATCTAGCTAGATAATCTTCTTCGCGCTTTAAAATAGATTCAGAGTTTTATTTTTTATTGTAATATCTTTTTAACTCCCTGTTTATTTTACCACCACATTGCGCACAAAGATGAGTCTTTCCTCGCAAACCAACACCACACCGTATACACGATGTAGGTCCTAGACTCCCATTTCTAACGCATTGCATGTGATAACTTTTGAAGTCGTTTACACAATTTTTGTTACTCAGAGATGTGTTACCAATCTTAAGCCAGCGGCAATCGTGGTTTGTTTGAATAATATATAAATGATTATAACTTCAATTTAGATACATATTTGCCTTAATTATAATATGCAGGAATTATCGGCAATTGAGTCTACCGCCGCTAGATTAGATCTTGACAGGCTACACAAATTTAGTTTCTCGATGAAAGATCTAGCTTTAACGAATGCGGATATAACAACGCATTAGTGAAGCCAAGAAAGAGTTCCGTCACGTTGGTGCAGTTCATGTGTGGTCCACATTCAGGAATGGAAATGATATCTATGTTATGAATCAGAAACGAGCAAGAGAAATCATTGACTACCTCGATGTTCGGATATATATTATTTTAGAAAATTTATTGTAAATACAGAGGTGGATATCTGGATCATCCGAGACAAACGCGAATCAGTTCAGAAGTCAGGGAATAATATTATTCTTGGTAACAATTACTATCCAGGGATACTAATTGGAATAGACAAGCCATATTATGAGCGATCTTATCCAGTAACTGCTGTAGTGTACGCGCTCTATCCGTTAAATTATAAACCTGATGTAAAGGATCTCAAGAAAATGAATGTGTCGAGAATAAACTGTGTGGCAGAGCAAATTATAGAACACTTCACATACGCAATTCGAGGAAACGGGTTAACAGATTTAAGGCGTAAAAAATAATTACGTGGGCTGAAAAAGTTAAAGACACCTGAGCGTCTATCAGCGACGTAGCTGAGCTAGAAAAGTTATTAAAATTTTAAATAACAGTGAAGACGTTGACAGGAGAGATTTTGCACAAAACAAAATATAAGTCTAGAGGAGCTTCTATAGATATTTTTGATCATAATGCGCATGCATGACTAATGCTGTAACTGTATTTCCACGAGAAAGAACGGATATATTTTACCACGATGAAGTATTCGATGCTATAAGTGATATAAGTAAATGTGATCCTGTTACTGTGTGGTTATTTCAGAGTTCTGAATATGATCATTATGATCAGTTTGTACTGTTTAACGGTGATATTTATCATACAGAATCCCTTTCTAAAGAAACGGGAAAACTTTGCGCTGAAATATACTTCTGACGATATCAAAGTTAGACAATTAGTAAGTAATTGTTTTACCGTACCATCGGTTGCTGCTCATTTCGCTCAGGAAAAAAACTCGAGTAAGCCGACACGATCAGACTTTCTTGAAGATGTTGTGAGAAGTTGTATAGAATACGGGCACGGTGGATTGTGGAATACTATATATATAATTACAATGACGTTATCTCAGTTGATATGGTAGCGTGTTATCCTGGGAGATTTCTTGGAGATGGAGAGTGTTCTAAATACTTTAATAGATTTGGACATCACACACATGACATGACCAGAGTTGCGATAAATGGACCCTTACCAGATTTTGATTTAACAGGATTTGCTTATGTAGACTCGTTTGAGTTTAGAGGTCTACATCCGATTGTTTATGCGTGGTTTGGAAAACATTTTTTTAAATATGTTGGGCTCCAATAGTTCTGCTAAGATATATGCTCGATGCTGAAGTTTTGATATCGTTGAAAGTATCTAGAGCTATTGCGTGCAAAAGCAAGTTTGCTTGCCAGAACCTGCCAAACACGTTGAGAAACTTGCTAAAGATCTCGGCAGAAAAATAATTGGTAAGTTTGCACAAGGAGGATCACCACATGATCATAAACGAACTTGTACAAGATTGATTATGGACGATGCTGAACTCGATTTTATAATTGCTGATACGATGGAGAAAAACACATTTATAAGTCGATGTAATGCTTATTTATCAGACAAAACAAAACTAGGTACCATTGTGAGCTATACTGATGGCTAGTCACCGCAGTTTACTAATCTAAGACCTTCGATGTTAGCTTATGTTTCGATAAATCTATTATTGATGATAAACAGATTTCCTAGTTACGCTGTTAGAGTTGCGACAGATTCATTTTATGTACACAAAAAATATAAAGATTCATTAAATCTCGGTAATGGGGAATGGGGAACGTGGAGGATAAAACAAGAAAATATACTTAGTTATTGTGAATCTGCCGATGTTGAAATTGAGGAAACATATTACAGAAATAATCAAGTATCAAAATCATCTGCGCCATCCGTGTATGATCCTGTATCTAGACATAAGACCGTATTTCTTAATGGGTGTGGAGGTTCAGGTAAAACAACATGCGCAATTAACTTTTACATGAGTTTAGGTATGATTGTCTTAACAGCAACGCACAAACTTGTCAGAGAAATAAGCAACTAAATGTAAAGTCGTGTACATATCATAGTTTCTTTAGATGGTGCGGAGATACATGGACCCCATCACGAATGGGTGAAAAACTATATACCTAAAATTATCATATGGGGCGAGATATGCACGTTGCCTCTGGAAGTATTACAAATATTTCTTAAATGGCTGTTACTAAAGAAAGCTGCTGTGATTATGTGTGGTGATCATGGTCAACCACCACCCTTTGTTGGAAAGTCTCCACATGAGTGGCTCAAGAACAATGTAGATTATTATAAAAAAAATATCTGATGATCATAGAGCTGTTGATGAGTAGCTGAAAGAATACAAAAGATTAATACGACTACAACCAGATAAAATATAGTGTGAAGTAATGCGTGAGATAATTTCAGAAACATCCATGAATGATTTTTGGACCCTATGGAAACCTGCTGATTTGATAGTTGCCAGTAGAAAAATAGTTCGTGATGAACTAAAAAAAAATTATATGCTTTACACAAGGAAAAATTCCGAAGTTATCTGTACCGTTGTGATATCGCCCTGCAGATACTAGACAACAAAATGTTGATGTTGAGATTCCGATTCCTAGTGTAGTCACTGAAAGTGTCCGAATGCAAAATCTTGTGTCAAATGATATTGTCCTTGTCGCTGTTGATGTTGTCGAGAGCGCGTTAAACATCGATAAATCGCCATGGACGTTAGGGTACGCTATAACGATTCATTCGTCGCAGGGATTAGCTATCACTGGCACTAAAGTTTGGATAGTCAATGATCGAATTGAGTGGTCAAATTTAGTTTATCTCGCAGTATCTAGAGTTAGAAGTCTATAACAACAAAAACTGGTTTTCATGGATTGCGTAATAACCGAAGAAATCACTAATAATGTCGATATCAATAAAAAAAATATGCAGCTATAAGCAGTGAGACACAAAAAATAATCGCAAGTTTGATATAGATGTGGATATTTTTATTATGTTAAAACAACGACAAAATAATCATTGCGCAAATTTCAACGCAATAATGTTGTGGCAGTATTCAAGCAATAACCCAAGATAATTTACCGTTAATAGAATTTATAGTAGTCTTGGTCACACGCGCGAAAATGTGATGCTGACCTGTTTGGATTGTAATCAACGTCGAGGATCTGCAAGTTTATAAAAGTTTACTCGGTGGTAATTGCGTATCCTCAGGAATTATTTGTAATTGTCCACGTACAAATCCACGCTGAGGGGCAGTTTAATCTAATCTGTAGATTACAGGTCTACCTGTGGACCTTACCACGCTGGATATTTTGTGTGTGGTCACACTCCAAATAGGATCAGTTGCCCTTTTTCTGCCTTCTTAGAGTTCGCCAGGTTTGTATAAATATCTAACTATAACATTGCCTAGTACTGGTTGAGAAATAGATTTACGTTTTATCGGAATATATTTTTTTGTGATCGCATCAGACGGTTTCATAAAAGTTGCACAAATAACTTCCTTATTCAGCGCAGCTATCACATTCGGTAACCTCGCAACCCATTCACGAGATTTTGTATCTGTGGATATTTCCTTTGCATATTGATACCCGAATAACCGTTCAGCAAGTGTTCGATTAAATTGTTCAACGATTGCCTGATCATGATGAATCTCAGTATGTCCTCGTCTGATTTTAACGTTATGCATGTTCATCAACGATGATACTGCACCAAGAAATTCTTTGCCAGGATCAATTTGTAATAGCTGTGGCCATCGTAGACCACCACGTTGATAAATTTGCTCAAACCCAAAAGCAACTTCAGATGATGTCTTTCTTGATAATGGTTCAGCCTCTTTATATCTAATTGCAACGTCAACAATAGTCAATGCATATTTGTACGAGCGTAAATTTCGTCCAAGTGTTTTAATAGTATCGTGAGGTAAAAACAAAATACCTGCTTGATGGACTTCGTTAGGAACACTGACATCAAAATATGCGTATTGAATTTTTTTGATGGTTGTAAATAAATTTGCCATATTACCTGTCGTGCTAACCAATTCACAGCAACAGAACGTGAAACTTTTGCTACCTCAGCAAGTTTAGTGATTGCTGCTTTACCTTTCCAATACCCTCTTGGGCTATAATAAATAGATTCCATGATAATAATTATACAATTGTTACCAGCCCCTAAAATTATTTTACTTTTCATAGCAGATTTTATTAGAAAACTGGCGAGTTTCTCTCTAACAGATTTATTATATATAGAATTTAATGCATGAATCAATTTCACATCTGCGAGATGCCGATGTTGCAAATCTTTACTTTTATAAGCAACGTGGTGAATATGACATGCTTGATCGATCTTATTTACTGGATACTCTCCTGTGCTTGGTTGATCTTGATCATGGAGTCGGATATCAAGTCTAGTTTCAGGACCACAGCAATTATATCCAGGAAGGTGTTTCTCACCAGCATACTTAGTCCATGGTAATCCAGGTAATTTTCCTAAAGAAGCAGCAATATCCCCACCTATCTTTATTGTCCCTGAGATACATTAATATTTTTGTGTACCACATTTTACACATTTACCTGTTAATGCATGTGGTTTATTTTTTTATTATTGTTGTTAATCCAGTGGTGGATGCAGATCATCGACATCGAACACAATATAGACTCATGTTATTAATAATACGGATACAATAATTGACTTTTCGGCTACACGAAAACAGGATCCAGTGAAGCACCATCCAGCAATACCACATTCGATAAGAATGATTATAATACGTCCATTTGGATGAGGTAAAACACAATTATTATTACATTTAATAATCAGGTGGTTAAAGTGGAACAAACTATTTAATAGCACCATCTGTAGATGATCTGCATTGTTTCGAAGTACTTAAGGATTTTAACGAGAAAGCAAAATCCGTTAATAAAGACGTTGACGATATTATTGACTTTATTACAGCTATAGATGAAGCCCCGTCTATATATTATTTAGATGGATTCATAATTAATCTGGTAGTATATGATGATGTGATGTTGGACAAACACTCTAATCCAGTTAGAATATTTTCTCGAGGTAGACACAAAAATACAGACGTGATTTATGTTGCTCAAAGATATACACAAATACCTAAAGAGATCAGAGATAATTTTAATACTTTGGTTGTCTTTAATGAAGTTGATAATTATACTCTGCAGAATATTTACTATACCTGGTGTTCAGGGGACATGGATATGAATAAATTTAAAAATATCTTTTCTAAAGCACAATTTATTCCGTTTGGATTTATAACAATAAATCTACATGATCCAAGATTAAGATATCGTGAGGGTCTAGATAAAATCTTTGGTTAAACTCCCCTTGACTATAAATAGCAGCAGAGAGGGTTAAGGACAGCAATTGAATCGCTTTACCAGTAAACAAAATGGCGTTACAAAATCATAAAAATATGTCAACAATAATATAACAAAATGAGATAACCTAACCGTGTGGAAAAAAAGTTAAAGACTTTGGTTTAGCGTTGTTGACTTACTTTTTCTGAGCCTCTGCAGGAACCTTTATTGTTGAAATAAAGGTCTCAGGCAAAGTTGTCTGTTCACCCTCTCTGCTGCTAACGCACAAAGAGAATCATTCATTATTTGTCTCTCCTTGTGATCACTCACATGTGTTATAAATGTCTATATTTTTAGATACAGTTTAATGTAAATTTCCGTCGTTTTTAAAAATCACAATATTTATTATTTTAGTTTTACCAACAATCAAAAAACTTATTGTAAGGAGATTTATGGCCTATTGTTATTAAAGCAATTTGTATGCGTCAAAGTCACCGTTTATTTAATTATGAATGTGTAATAAAAGCCCATGATTTCACAGCTCATTCTTGTAAATTGCATATATTTTCAGGTCTAAAAATAATGACAATTTAAATATTGATATTGATTTGGTAATTTAGTTTGGTGACTTGATTAACTTTTGAATAACGTTGGGTTTTTTCCATATATACTTTAAATATGTGCGATTCTTTTAGAAGAGATTTCTTAAAGGATTGACCGGCTTGTTTTTCAAGGATTGGAAGAAGATAAAAGTGTATTCTGTGAAACAGTGGTGTGCGACCTCCATTTAGAACTTAATAGTAGTGTGATACCTACAAGCTTAAAATGGCCCAAGCACAGCTGGATCTTAACCATCCAAGCACCAAACTTAATGACTTTTTCACTATTAAGAACCGAGGGGAAGGCTTTTTATGCCCACCACCCAGAGGGGTGTCAAGAAATCGATTTCGGGGATGCCGAAAACTGCCTGAGACAGGCGGAGGTATTAACTGCTATGAGGGTACAAGGGTACCCCATAGAGAAGATCTATGGTCTCCAAAATGGAGGACGGAAAAAATTTATTATATACCCGAAGGATCCTGACATTCCGATAATTAAAGAAGACCGAATAATAGTTAAGGGAATCATTGCAAGGGTAGGGAAGACGAAATCTATATACAGGGAAAAAACAGATGTGTTTATCAACGGACTTTCCCCAAAATACACAATGAAGAACTGATTAAGAAAATTCAGCGAAAACTGAAAATTGCAGTTGTTGCTGAAAGATTAGCGAAGACTTGGGGTTTACCAGGAGTAAAACAGCAGTGAGGGTAATCACAGTAAAAAGTAAAATTCCAAATTTTTTCTATGTTATGGGATTTTTGCTTAAGTCATGGTAGCGAAAGATAGGATTTGTCCCCGATGAAAATGTGTGGGACATTTTGCCCGAGATTGCAGATAGCAGCAGGGAGGGCGAACCCTACAAATTTTTGCGACGAAATCGATTAAAGCCTCAGAATTCCCAATAGAGCCTTCCTACGAAATCTCATATTTTAACCAAAAAAAATAAAGACCCCATTTGTAAAATGGAGCCTTAGCGACTTTGTCGTAAATATGTTGTCATAACCACCCTCAAAATTGCTGCCAATAATTGCTATCATTGTTGTCATCTCGCCCTCCCCCCGCTGAAAGGATTTTAGGGTTAATACAAATGATTTAACTAAATATTTGTTAGCTTTTCACAAACAGACTAATCGATAATACTTCACCACGTAAATCAATTAAATTATTTGACTGATCGGTGAGTGTAAAATTAATTCTAGTTAGCAAATCATTTTGACATTGCATATAGACTGGATTAGTCGGATTTTCAACAATTAAAAATCCTGGAGGGGTTGTTGGCGCAAATGAATAAAGAATGTAACCTTGCCGCGCTTGATTTGATTGTTCCATAATAATTTGATAACTTCCTTCGATTACATCACACGTTAAATTAAGCGCGATCACCGATGAAATGTCCACATTGTTCGGTGCGATATGTCTACCGTCGCCGTCGGGAGAATTATTATGAGTGAGGATAATAGGATTTGGCTGGCTATCTTTCCATGATTGATAAATTTTATTAAATCCTTCGTCGATGGCAGTTCTGAGTTTTTTCTTTTAACTCGGGAACGTTATATCATGGTAATTTATAATTTGGATTTTCATTTATATTTTTTTATAACCTTGGGCTGAACTAGTTTTTGAAATCGGGTTATTTTCATCAGTAAAAAGATTAGTAATCCTCGAATTAAATATTTCCATATCATCGATAATTTTATTACCCGCAGCGACTACACTAGTAAACTCAGCTTGTGTAAGAAAGCCAGATCTTAACGAGGGTAATAACAACAAAAAATCATTATTCATTCTATCAAGGATGTGATTTTTAATATCTACAAATGTTGGACTTGTATCATGCATTTCCAAAATTTCGTCCTCTCGTATAATATAATCATTAAAAAGTGGAATTATCCATGCATCCTCACCATATTGATCCTTATATCGATATCTTTTTGTGAAGTTTATATCCTCAATTTTTTTTAAAGTTTTTGATGGATTTTCAGGTCCTATTTCATCAGTGACGTAATCAGATTTTACAGGCTCGAGCGTGGAATTACCAGCACTTCTAGGTGGATCTTCGGGCCATCCTAATACTGTTCTTATTGAACTGTTATAAATATCTACAACATACCCAGGAGAGCTTATTTCAATTGTAGATGATAGTGTTGGTTCATGAACTGTTATCGCAATTTTTGATTCCCTTCTAGTAATGGATTTTATTCTACGTTGTAATTCATTATTAATTTGCTCAATTTGATAGGACCCAGTTGGTATTGAAACAACGTTCCAATCTGGAGTGTCATCTTTTTTATTTCTATATGCAAACACCAGAGAATTATTAGGTCTCTGACCACCAAATGGAACCGATCTGATATTAGGCCAACTATGATGCACTCGTAATTTTGCCAATGCGATTTCCTTTACTGAAACAGGGGAATGAAAATTCACACTGAATTTAGGGTTTCTTGACGATATTGATATCATGCTTGTTTTCCGCGGAGTGGTATTTTCTGCTATCCTCTGAAGTAGTTGAATCTCTTGCGACATTATTATTATTATTTACAATGTCTAATTTTGCAATAGATGAAAAAACGCTAGCGTTTTAAATCGTAGTATCATAAATACGTATCATCGCGGAGAATTCGTCTTCGGTAATTATCGTATCATCAATCGATGATGATATCAACGAGGATAATTGTGAGTAACCGTTAGATACTGCTTGATGTTTTACTATATAGTCGTTAAGTTTTTCTTGAGAACACGATGATATTTTTTAGTAATAGCATTTGCAATTACAGCAAATGTTGTCACCACGGAAATAGCAATTGGGACAGCAATCGGAGCTACCATTGTTACTGAAGATAATATAATACCAACACCGGCCATTATACCAGATACCGAGTATACTGTAACATCAATCGCGGTAATTCTCCTGCGATACTTTTAATTTTTATTTCATACTCATCAATGAGTGTTTTGAGAATCGGTAAAAACTCTTTGACGGTATCATAGCGATATTGCGATAACGGAATCATATTATTTTAAAACCTCAAGTGGTTTCTAATTGTTAAAAATTCTAATTTAGATCAGCTACAAACTCCATGTACCATATAAATGATGTCTTATTTAAATTAGGATCAGTGCTTGTTATTGTAAACCGTTTGTATTCACCCACGTCAATAGTCGTTGAAATCATGTTTTTGTATCCATATGAAGTCGATGATGATATACTAAACTGGTTCAGTGACACTATTGTTAATCGATAAATACCCGGGTTTGACACAGTGAGAGTTATTGTATTCTTTTTAGGTTCCCAATCTAATGATCCAGAGAGAACTGTGTATACCATATTTATGATATTTCTCTCATGAGGAATCTTTATTTTTTCAAGTAGCGGAAGATTGTCTGTTTTAAACTTTGTAATATCCTCGATAGATTTTTTAATATTACTAATGCTATCTCTAATAATATTAAATCCAGCATCATTAATATTTTTAATATTGGATTTAATTTCATCAAAATTGGATTTAATTTCAGCGAGAGATGGAGAGGTTACCGCTGGTGTTCCAAAAAATTTATTGATAATATTTCTACGAAGGGAAGTATACGTTGTTATATGTTTTTCAAGTTCTTCATCTAAATTTTTAATGCATCTGTGATTGTAGAAACAAGTACACCTGGTTTGAGTTTTCCATCATTTGAATATAACACTACTGTATCTTCAACGACGTCATGTCTTCGTATTAAGACATCATCCAATGAAACATTACTAGATTTCAATTTGCCCTGTCGATCTTGAAATATAACTATTTCCCCAGGATCTACACTTGACAGGTTTAATGTCTCGGCGATTTCATCTTCGATTATTTTTTTTACATTTTCGACAGTGAATTTACTATCGGTTTCTGTTTTTTTTTTACTCTGATAAAGGTCGTCCCCAAATATCAATCATTATACGAAAACGCTAACGTTTTTCTAAATCATAACGCTATCGTTTTTTGCCATTGCCCGCTAGTATATTCATTAACAACAACTTGTGGTGGTTTCCTTGGAAATCTAGATATCTCTGCAAGGACGTTTAATATCGGTGGATCATTTAACCGTTGTGTTGGTAGCGTGGAATAAAAAATTGGAGATGATTTTGTTATTGTAGATACATATCGCATAAATTCTTTTGGTGGAGCTAAACCATATGAATCAAAATATACAATTCCACGTGGATCAATTGCATACGCGACCCAATGAGTTCCTTCTCCGCTGCTGTTATCAAGATTGATAATACCCGTTTCATTTTTCAATGGTTTTGACGGTAATTGATCTCTCATGAAAACTCCTCTAAAGTTTTTTTATTGATAACGATTTTACAGCATCAATTAAATCAAAATTGGACATTGGTGAAAATCCAAGGGATTTTTCCACTAATAAGCCGTTCCTGGTATTCTTAGGCCCGTGCCCTTGTACCAATTGTATGGAGTTCCTGGTAGTCTTAGACCCTTTCCTTTTTTATAGCCTTTCCCAGTAGCTTTTTTCAGGGCCATCCCTGCAGCAGTACCAACGGCTCCTATTGCTGCCGCCTTCGCAACCGCTGGGGCAGCCGCTGCAATCAATGCTGGAATAGCAGCTAACAGCGGAAATATAACACCTGATTTTATCATACTGGCGATTGCTGCTTTCGAAAAATCAATTTGAACTCCTCGTTTGTTCTTTAGCGCATCATTGAAATGTTTTATTTGACAATCTGTCAATGATAATTTATGTGCACCACCGGACATTTGAGTGGGTTTCAGCGTTATTGTGGTTCCACATTCTTTAGCTGACTTTGATTTCAATTTCTTGACCTGACCATCAGTCAACTGGACATTAACAATACTATATGTCATTCTATTCTACAACGTAATTTACACTTTTAATTCATCTTATTGTGAAAATCCTAACTAAATGTTTGGAAAATCAAAGATTTTCTACTGGTGCATCAATAAGTCTCATTCGTCCGCCAATTCCTTCTAACAACATTGATTTATCACTGAGAATGACAGCAACTGCTCTATAATCAGCTATACCAGCAGGGCGTTGTACCCGAGCTTGGAAGTATATATCAACAACAGATTGTCTCATCATGTCAAGATGTTCCAATGAAAAGTAATAAATCGGATAGTGTTTTTCAAAATCAATTTGCGATATTTGCAAACCAGTATCAACATTTTGATCACGACCCAAATACGACAATATTCTATGATATACACGTGCTACGTTGTTGTTTTCATAATTAAGCTGTACAATCTCTGCTGGCTCTTGTTGTCCGTTTATTCTCAACGAAACTTCACTTACCACTAATTTATCAAATATTATATGACTAGATAATTGACGACCTACTCGATTTGCATCCTGTAACGCTATAAAGATATGACGTGGAGCTGAAACACCTTGTTTTGATGCTAAGTGCCATGTAAATGTGCCATTTACATTATCCTGCTTCGTATCAGTCGTTGATGTTAGCCATCTTAGCAATGATTTTCCACCTGTGTCCATAAACGATAGTAATTGTTGCTCTATTGTAACTGCTGGAGTCAAGACGGTCATCCATAGAACCAATTTATTTAAATTGACTTTACCATCATCAACACCATTAGCACGCCAGATTGCATCATTGTCATTCCCTTTTCGCATTAACACGACTGTATGCTTTGCTCCATAGATGACTTTTCTGACATTTCTACAAAATCCGAATAAGTGATGTAACGGAATTGCACATGAAAACCGTCGATGCTGTCCTTTCAATGCACCATTTCGTGTTGCAAATCCTAGATTGAAATCACCATTGACCCTTTTTAAAATGTCGAATTCAGCGGCTGGTCTAACTTCACGGTCTAGATTATTTGCGAGTTGTTGATCAGCATCTGCAGTATCTACCACAGTTCGTACTTTAATAAACTGAATATGGTCAGCATGATTAGAAGTATCCTTAGCAAACATCATAGACGGACCAGCCTACCTTGTATAATCATCAGAATATCTCGCAAGTCCGATTATTGTTGTTGCAATATCAACATCTTGTTCTATTGATTCAATTTCTTTTCCATCAATGATATATCTTGCACTGTTAAATAGCGCCATAATACCATTATTTACAAAACCAACTCGGATATTTGGGTCATTCCTATATGGTGTATCAGCTGCAACATTTGTTACAAGCTCTCCTTCTACTTCAATAAACGCCTCACACGGCAAAAAGTATCTACTTGTATCTTGAACTTGAAGTTCAACTCTCCCCCCCACCGTTGATTAGGCTCTCTTGCAGGATAGGCATAATACTGATAGTTAATTTTAAAATCATCTTTATTCACCGGTGCTGCCATATCAAACGCTGGATCAGCAATTATTTTAAATGCCATTTATACTAAAACACTATCGTTTTTCTAAATGTAGTAATGCTATCATTTTCTTTTTCGTCTGACATTTTTACGAGTTTCTCCAAGACCGCTTCCAGCTATCATACTTGCAATATTACTACTATCTGGTGAAGTCATTGCTAATGATGCTAGTTTTTGTTCCACTGCGTTATTTATCACTTTACTGACATTTGCAGGCATCATTGTTGTTGAAGGTAACGGTGTTGAAACTATTTGTGGTGGTTTTCGTCCGAATCTAGATTTCACCAATGACGTTATTCTATTCTTTGCGGTAGAAAAGGCCGTTCCTGCAAGATCTCCTACAGCGTTAATTCCCTTATTACGAATAACATCAATGGATTTCATAGCTAATTGTTTAGCAATTGGTGCTACTTTTGGGGCTATTCTTGTGAATAAAACCGCTATGGTATTTCCAAGGCCGTCTCCATAGTATGCCTTATAAACGGGCAATCTTGAGTTTACCACATACACGTTTGTTGGTTTATCGTGATTATAGTGTAATATCATCTTATTTGAAATGACTTTGTAATTTATAAATGCAAGCATTTAGAAATTTCAATCGCTATAATAACCACTAAATTCCCCTGGAATTCCGTCCATGAACTCATCCAAGAGTTCTCGATACGTATGAATATCAATTATCCCACCTTGGAATAATCGTCTGCAAATATCAAATACTTCATTAGTTATTTCGACTGAGTTATTCCCAGCTCGCTTACCTCCCATAAGAACCTCAAGTCGTGATATATCATTAATGATATTACTAGGACATATATGAGAATCATGATGAGAACTTCCATAACCCCATCCTGAAGTACATGCTAGTTCGGAAACGTTTTGAGTTTCTGGAGATTGTTGACCTCGACCTCGACCTCGTCCTCGTCCTCGTCCTCGTCCTCGACCTTGTTGTTGTTCTTTTCGTTGTTGTTGTTGTTCTTCTTTTCGTTCTTGTTGTTGTTGTTTTTGTTGTAAATCGTACATATCAATTCCCAATTTAAAAGATTTGTATTCAAATGCATTCTTTTTTAAATTGCCGGGGATTTCTTTATTAATTTTATATATCCAATCCACCCAGTCATCTCGTTTTATTATGTTTTTTTATACTCGTCTTTTAAAAATTTCCCCCTGTTATAATAACTTTTTACAGCGAAGTCACCAAATGACACATATTTTTCATGTTTCAGCGATGGAATTCGTTTGATTTCTTCTATAGCTTCATCGGTGAATTTCTCGTTAAAAGGAACACTTTTTTTAGTGGAACCTTTTTCAATAGAATCACTAGCATCTTCAACGGGGTTATCATCAATATCAATATTACCCATTTGTTGTATTTCTCGCTGAGTTTGTAACTCACCTGAAAGCTGTTTTATTCCCTCCTGAGTTTTTTCAGTCTCTGTAGCAATCTTTCCCAGCACATCAATAGTAGGTACTGCTCCCTCTTTAGGGATGTCGCCGTATATAGCACGTTCTGTTGCAAGTTTCATATCTTTAGTGGCTTTAGTTACAGGGGCAAAAAGCTGTTCACTCCCAATAGAAAAGTCAGTCTGCGCTTGCTGTCTAAGTTGTAGTTTATCTCGCACGTCATCTCGAATCGGTATAAACTTTTTCAGTAATGCTAACCTCTCGCGGGCTAGTCTGGTAGTTAATGCTTCTGATGTCATTATTGAAAATGCTAACGTTTTTTCAATTGTGGTTTTCAATACTTGCATTTCCAGACTCATCAATCAAACGTCTTATAGATTTCACTTTCAAAGCAATCTCTGACCGAATTTGGTACTGTTCCCCTAGTTTCTTTCTAATTGCTTCAACTGTACTAAATAGCCGAATGAATAAATTAATATCATTGTTATACAAAGAAACATTAACCGCTTTTTGGTTTCTTTTTATCAGTGAATACATTTTAGGTAGAACATATCTTCCATGTTTCAATTGTATATCAATTTGTTCAAATTCATTCAAAAGTCTGTCTTCATTTAAAAATTCAGAAAGTACGATTCCTTAATTTCTTAAATTTGATATTTCTGTGATGATAGATGTAATATCTTCAAATTCCATTTATTGAATATTATTACTAATGTATTTTCTTATCTTTAAAATATTTTTATCGAAGATATTCATATTCCCAATATACAAAAAAACCAAAAACATATACAATGCCTGTCCCTTCCTCATTCGAGTTCAGAGGCAAGGGAGGCATACATTAAAGACTTATACATTACCCTAACCCCCCAATCGAGTTCAAGGGCGGGGTTATATGGGCATTAGACGTGAAATCCAAGTGATTTCTTTACAAACATTGAACATATAACATGAAGCCTCATTTGGAAACCTCTTTCGCGCCAAACGACGTCAGAGGCCCAGAGGGGGAACAGCACATTCTTGGACCTCATTGAGTGCCTTCGCATTAAATAAGCCCAAGGGCCACAAACATAGATCTCCCAATTGGAAGCTCTAACGTAACAAATGCTATATTAGGTCTTCCGAAAGATATGTTGTGGGGGGAGACAGTACATTACATATAGGATGATTATATATACAAAGCGATTATATAGGATGATATATATATATACAATGCGATTATATAGGATGATTATATATACAATGCGATTATATAGGATGATATATATACAATGAGATGATAGGATGGTATATATACAATGCGATTATATAGGATGATATATATACAATGAGATTATATAGGATGATATATATACAATGAGATGATAGGATGATATATATATATATATATATATATATATATATATATATATATATATATATATATATATATATATATATATATATATATATACAATGCGATTATATATACTAGGGACAGCACATTACATATAGGATGGTTATATATACAATGTGATGATAGGATGGTATGATAGGGACAGTACAGGACGATACAAACATGAAACGACGGGGCGGACTTACTACACCCAATCTACCAATCAAAAGCAACCCAAGAAATTAACCATGGTTGCAGTTGAAAAAATTCATCCACACCATGACAATGGCGTGGGAGTTTTGATTGGCAATATTGGGCTTCGTTTAAAGCCCAAAACTTTTACGGCTCATATTATATATAAGGTGACTAATAATGCAGTGTCAATGTGTAGGTGTGTTATTTTTACCACTAAATACTTAATAAATAACATTTCATGGTGTTAAATGAAACTAAATACTTGAATATAACATTTTTTTAAAGAATACAGCTGTTATATAATAATAAATATCTTTATGTTTTTTCATTAATTTTTATAATAACCGTAATAATAATTTGAATTCACGGCCATACATAACTCTGTCAAATTGTCTACCCTGTACAGGTTTTTCCAACAAAACCCTAACTGCTATTCTCAATACAGTCTTTAAAAACAAGGAACAATAACACAAAACCAAGGTCCGTACATGCCTGATACGTATATATACCGAGTTAACCATTAAATACGTACGTGAGATCACACATCATTAATTCAATCTAATTTCACATGTGTTTTCCACGTTTATCTCGCACGAATTTACATATCCGGGAACACTGTTCTATCAATTTCGAAAGTAGGATAGTCACGTGACGATCAGTAGTAATGAGGGAAAATACGGAAAAAAATAAAAAAATAAAAAAATATTCTGCTAAAAAAAATTATTCTGCTTTTGTAGAATAAAAAAATATATTTCATTAATAGTAATTATTGAGAGTCATTTATGCGTATGAAAACTTTATTCTATGTCCATTTTTCTTTTAGATAGCTGTTTGATAAATCCCTTCAGCAACTTTTCGCATAGAGGAACTACATATTCCAAAATATTTTCCCGCAGAATTCATTGAATGAAAAACTCTTTCTTCATTCGTCGTTGTATCAAATGATTTAACTCCCCTGCGTCGTTTTGAGTATTTCCCTGTCTTTCCTCTTTTTGTATTCTCTCTTTGAGAAATGCATTGTAAATTGGAAATCGCGTTGTTTAAAGGATTAGATTCAATATGATCAATAACATTACCATCTTTAATCAATCCATTAAATGCTTCATAGACAATTCTGTGAACGTAATAGTTCTTTCTTCCAGCAGCAAATTGCAAGTATCCTTGATTATTAACAAAACCAATTGACTTTTTTAGTCTGCGGTTTCTAACATCACCATCAGCAGATATTTCATAATTAACGAGTATTGGATGTGGTATAAATTCTTGCTCCATTTATATATAATAATACTATTTGTCTAATTCATTATTTGCTTTAATTATAAATTTATTAATGTAGTCTTGAGGGGTTTTTATGATTTTGTCTTTGACAGAGTCATGGTTAGGGTCAATGATAGCGTTTTTTATTCGTTTATCATAATAACGTTTCAATTCTCTAAACCGCTTACCTCCACAATTGATACATAATTGTGATTTTCCTCTCACACCCACCCCACAATTTATGCATGGGGACGGGCCTGTCGAATTATTTCTGACACTCTGTAAGTGATGTCCACAGAATTCACCTCTACACGATTTATTGCATGGGGTTACTGATCCAATCATAAGCCATTTGCAGTGATTCATTATATATAAACAAAATTTTCTATTTAAATACTTGTCTTATTTATATGAATGAAGAATTCAAGAGATTATCGACAATCAAGCCTTGGAAAAATGTTAAATTCAATCTTGATAGAACCCTCAAAGACGTACCAAAAGAGAGAATAAATAATAGAAGTCTGATTAGAAAAATACGAGATTGTGTTAATGAGTTTAAACAGGACGGTGCATCATACACCTGGTCAACATTTAAAATTGATGGTGTTGTTGATGCTAGAATGAATGATGAAACAGCAGCTATGATACTATCACAACTTGACAATAAAAGGTATTTTCTCAGAGTGAAATTCATTATTAATTTAGAATCGGGCGATTGGGTTATAAGAGACAAGTTTGAGCCAGTTCTCAAAGATAAGACAACAGTCATTGTTAGCCGTGATTCCAGACCAGGGCTGTTAACTGGAATTGACAAACCATACTATGAAAAAGCGTATTCTGAAACAGCAATTGTTTATGGGATGTATCCGTTAAATAAGAAACCTGACATTGGAAAACTAGCACCAATGAAACAGTCAACGTCAGTGGAAAAACCACTCAATTGTGTGGCACAACGTATCATAGAACACTTTACAAATGCACTCCGTGGGAATAAATTAACCGATCTAAGACGTAAAAAAATAGATCAATGGGAGCTAACAGTGAAAGAGAACGGAACAACTATTTCCGATATAGCTAGATTGGAAAAGTTGTTGAGATTTCCGATAACCGTTTCAACGATTTACCGACGAAATATTATACGAATCGAAATACAATCAAAACGGAGCTCCAATCAAAATTATTGATCATAACAAACACGCATGGACATCCGCGGTTACAATATTCCCGCGAGACAGAACAGTGAAATATATCCCAGAAGAATTCACCAAGGATGACATTCTCACTGAAGAAAGATTATTCGATGCTATTGCTAGTTTGTGTAAAAACGACCCTGTATCAGTATGGCTACTTCATAGTTTTGAAGATGAAGAATGTCAATTCAATCAATTTGTGAGACCTAACGGTGAATTATATCGTAGTGAAAGTCTACATAATAGGATGAAAAATCTAGCAATAAGTCTCAGTGAAAACGCTAGCGTTTTTAATGGAAAATCCGACGATTACGAACAGTTACTTACAAATTGTTTTACAATTCCATCGGTTGCAGCTCATTTTGCAAGAAAGAAAAATAATTGGAAACCAACACGAAAAGAGTTTTTACAGGATGTTCAAACCAGCTCTTTGGAATATTATCATGGCGGTCTATGCAACGTTAAGTACAATCGTGAAAGTATGATATCAGTTGATATCGTTGCCTGTTATCCAGGAAGTTTTCTAGGATATGGATTCGCTGGTGAGTATTTTAAACGGTTTGGACATCCCACACATGAAATGACTCGCGTTGCTATTAATGGACCACTACCTGATTTTGATTTGACCGGTTTTGCTTGCGTAGTATCATTTGAATTCGCTGAAGGACTTCATCCGTGTTGTTATGTTTGGATTGGTAGACACATGGCTGAAAGGATGTGGTTACCAATAGTGTTATTGCGATATATGATTGATTGTAAAATGTTAGTTTCGTTGATTGTCAGCGAAGCGATTATCTCATATCAAAAACAAACCAATGTCTGGTTACCAGAACCAGAATGTCTTGATAGTATAATCGATAAGTCTAGAAAACATATTGATGCTGATGAGGAATACATCATTGAATGGTCAAAAAAGATATTTAATCAACGAAATAGTGAAGCAAAGGATCTTGGCCGAAGAATAATCGGTAAATTTACACAAGGTGGAAAAAAATTCAACTTTAAAAGACAATCCTCACGATTGATTATAGATGATGCCGAATACGACTTCGTTATTAAAGATGCAGTAGAGAAAAATAGATACGCAAATTGTAAAACAGCCTTCTTGTCCAATAAAACAAAGTTAGGTAGAATTGTTACTTACAGTGATGGAGAAAGCTCTGCATATCTACATTTGAGAGCTTCTATGCTGGGTTATGCATCTATCAATTTATTTGCAATGATAAATAGATTTCCTAGTATAGCAGTTAGACTTGCAATTGATTCAATGTATGTCGATAAAAAAATATCAAAGAGGTAACTAAATTTACTAATAGCGAAGAGACTTGGGGAACATGGCGAATTAAACGTGAAATACAATGCGATTATTCTGAATCAGCAGACGTTGAGATTAAAAGCAGATACCTGAAAAACGATAATTCTATCAGTGAAAAATCCGAAGGATTTTCTATGTCTAAAGCACCACCGATATCAGATCCAATTTGTAGATATAAAACAGTTTATTTAAACGGTTGTGGTGGATCTGGAAAGACAACACGTGTGATAGAATTATATCGAGAGAGAACGTCCATGATTGTACTCACACCAACCCATAGACTAGCGAGAGCGATAAAACAACGCCAAAAATCCAAAGGATTTTCCGTTGAAGCTTGCACGTATCATAGTTGTTTTCGATACAAAGGCGATGCTTGGACTCCTGAGCGAACGGGTGAGAAATTTATTCCTGCGGTTATTATTTGGGATGAAGCATGTACTGTTTCAGAAGTTGTATTAAAAATGTTTCTTGATTGGTTATTGCAAAATAATACAAAAGTTATATTGTGCGGCGATCATGGTCCACCAACACCATTTGTTGGTAGAAGTCCACATATTTGGTTAAAAGGATTTGTTGATTATTACGAAGAAATTGATACTGACTTTAGAGCACTCGATGAGCAGTTACGTGAGTTTAAAAGACTAATTAGATTACAACCCGATAGAATTCAATGTGAAGTAGCGCGTGAAATATTTTCTGAAACGCCTATGAATGATTTTTGGGAAACATGGAGACCAAATGATTTTGTAGTAGCAAGTAGAAAGATAGTCAGAGACGCACTTCAGAAAAAGTTGTTTGAGCTACACAAGAAAACATTCCCAACGTTTCCAGTACCGTTGTGTTATAGACCATCGGATACACGAAAGCAGAATATTGAAGTTGAAATTCCAGGCCAGACGGAGAAACAGATTCTAGTGTTAAATGATATTGTGCTAGTTGATATCAATACTGTAGAAGATGCATTATGCGCTGATAAATCACCATGGACGCTTGGTTATGTAGCAACAATACACTCGTCACCATCACGGATACAATTGTTTGGATAGTTGATAATCGCATTGAATGGTCAAATTTAGTCTATCTCGCAGTGTCCAGAGTACGACGAATAAATCAACTACGAAGGATTGTTTTCGATGATGATTTTAATGCAAACGATGATAACACTGATATTAGCATCATTAATAAAAAAACTCTCTGGTTACAAACAACAGGACAAAAAAAACAACGAGAATTTGATATTGATGCTGAAGTAATAATCACATTAAAAGAACAACAGAATAATCACTGCGTCAGTTGCAATTGTATAATGCACTGGCAGTATTCGGATAAAGACCCTCGACAATTCACCGTAGACAGAAAAAATAACAATCTTGGTCATGTCAGAAACAATGTGATGTTGACCTGTCTTGAGTGTAATAGACGTAACGGAGCTAGTTAAGACCATGTGGCGGTAATTGAGTATCGTCCGGAATGACTTGTAGTTGTTCGCGTGTAAAACCACGCTGAGGTGCAGTTGAATCCAATCTGTAGATTGGAGGTCTAGCAGTTGATCGCGTTATGGTTGAAATTTTATGCGTAGTAACACTCCATATAGGATCAGTAGCTCTTCTTTTACCACCTTCAAGTTCTCCTGGTTCGTATAAATATCTCACAGTAACATCACCGAGAATTGACTGAGTGTTAACCCGCTGTGGTTGTTCGGGTATATATTTTTTTATTGCAATATTTGGTTTCATATTAATAGTTCGAGTAATCTCGTTATTTAACGCTGCAACTACACTCGGTAACCTTTGGACCCATTCACGAGATCGTTTTTCTTGGATGAATTCTTTTGCATATTGATATCCAAATAACCGTTCTGCAAGAGTTCGATTAAATCGTTCTACAATTGCCTGATCACGATGTAACGCAGTATGTCCCCGTCGTATTGTAACATTATGAGTTTTCATTGTTGATAGAACAGCACCTTGAAACTCTTTGCCAGGATCAACTTGTAATAGATTTGGCCATCTTAGAGGACCTCGTCTATAAATCCTTTCAAATGCAGAAACGACTTCAGAAGCTGACTTTGTTTTTAATGGTTCTGCTTGTTTAAATCGACTCGCAATATCAACTACAGTTAGCGCGTATTTGTAACCATGGTCATGTGGTAAAAACAATAAATCAGCCTGATGAACTTCATTGGGTACGGTAACATCAAAATGAGAATATTTAATTTGTTTAGGCGGTGGTAGATAAATTTGCCATATAGCTTGTTTAGATAACCAATCTTTCGCAGTGGACTTTTTCACTTTTGCAGCGTTAGCGAGTTTACTGATTGCTGCTTTACCCCTCCAGTATCCTTTCGGAGAATAATAAATAGATTCCATACTATAAAAACACTGGTGTTTTTAATTACCAGCACCTAACACTAATTTGCCTTTCATAGCTGATTTGACCAACCATGAAGCCAATTTTTCTTTGAAGGATTTATCGGGAATAGCATTTAACGCATGAATTAATTTTACATCCGCGAGATGTCTTTGTTGCAAATTATTACTTTTATATGCAGCATCATGAGCACGACATGCCTTATCAATAGCATTTATCGGATACTCACCAGGCCGGGGCTGATTTTGATCATCAAGTCTGATATCTAATATCGTTCCGGGACCACAGTAACTATATCCTGGAAGGTGTTTTTCTCCAGGGTATTTTGCCCATGGGGATCCGGGGAGTTTTCCTAATTTGGCTGCGATATCACCTCCGAGTTGTTTTTTTTAAAGAAATAAATCGAAATTTTTTTGTACCACATGTTACACACTTACCAGTAAGTGCCGATCTGTTATTTTTAGTTGTAATCGTCGTCGCATCATTTGTACTAGTACGCTTTTTACATTTAACACAATATAGATCCATAATTTATATATAGCGTTATGAATATGATTGATTTTTCAGCGACTAAAAGAAGAGAACCGGTGAAACACCACGCAGCGCTTCCGAATTCTGTCCGTGCCATTATAATCGGACCATCTGGATCGGGTAAAACACAATTGCTGCTTAATTTGATAATGCGATTTATGAAGTGGGATAAATTATATTTAGTTGCCCCATCCGTAGATGATCAACGGTGCTATGAAGTGCTAAAAGATTATAATGAGAATGCATCAGAAATTAAAGGTGAAAGTGTAATTGACTTTATAACAGAGATTGATGATGCACCATCAGTAGATGACCTCGATGGAGACATAAACAATCTTGTAGTGTACGATGATGTGATGTTAGATAATCAAAAGAACCCTGCTAGATAGGCATAAAAACACTGACGTGATATATGTCACTCAACGCTACACTCAAATTCCAAAAGTGATTCGCGATAACTGCAATATTCTTGCTGTATTCAACGGCGTTGATACACATACGCTACGAAATATTTGGCAGACATGGTGTTCCGATATGGACTTCAATGGATTTAAAAATTACTTTAGTCATGCTCAGTCAACCCCACATGGATTTATAACAATAAATTTACACGACCCTCGGTCACGATATCGTATTGGACTTGATCAAATATTTGGTCAAATCATTTGTATTTACCCTAAAATCCATTCAGCGGGGGGAGGGCGAGATGACAACAATGATTATTGGCAGCAATTTTGAGGGTGGTTATGACAACATATTTACGACAAAATCGCTAAGGCTCCATTTTACAAATGGGGTTTTTATTTATTTTTTTTTTGTTAAAATATGAGATTTTGTAGGAAGGCTCTATTGGGCATTCTGAGGCTTTAATCGATTTCGTCGCAAAAATTTGTAGGGTTCGCCCTCCCTGCTGCTCAGATTAACAAACCCAAACCCCACAATTGAGCAAGAACAAAGGCCTACGTACGCGAACATAGTGAGCAAAACTCAAGAGAGAGAAATCATTGAAGCTCAGGTTCATGCACTGAACGAGGTATAAGGAACTGAACAAGAACAGTGCTTACTTGAGGTAGAACAAGAAGAAAATAAGAACAATACAAGGATTGATGAGGGACAGCAATGGGAAAAATACTTAAGTCTCATGACAAAAAATACAACTGGCCCATTCTTAGAAGAAGACCTCTTGAAGAAAAATAAGTACTTCACCTTAATTGGAGAATCTGAGCTCGAGATTGAGGAACCAAAAGACATGTTTGGCATCATGCCAATCGCTTCCACGCCGTTACCCCAAAAAAGGAAGAAAGCGGCAACTTTAACGGAAACTTCTTCGAAATCATCCCCACAAATGGAAATAGGGAAAAAAAGAAAGAAGAAGACAGTAAAATGTAAGGAAAATGGAAATACTAATGAGAAAACGGAATCAGAAACCGAAATACAATCCCCATGAGATGCTAAGATGAAAAATGGAAATGATGATAGCTTTCACGAATCTGGTATAAAAAACGAAAATGGAAACTGAAACGGACCTAGAACTGGAAATTTATAAAGAAATGAAAGAACAAAATGAAAATGAAACCAATAAAACAACAGATGAATCTCCAAAAGTAGAAGAGGAGGAGAGGAGGAATTCCTCTTCAACTCAGGAAGATATAAATAATAATAATAATAATAATAATAATAATAATAATAATAATAATAATAATAATAATAATAATAATAATAATAATAATAATAATAATAATAACTAATTAAAGGATAAAGATACTATTACAACATATATAGGTTTTAATAACTAATTGTTACTTTAAATATTTTTTTTATATTTTTTTCTTTAAAAATGTATCGGCGACCCGGAGGAAAAAATGTGGAAATGAATCTCAAAATAGCCTCGATTAGTATTAATGGCATAAATAAGGATAAGATAAATAAATTATGCAAAGAAACAGATTACGATATAATTTTTATCCGAGAAACTCGTAATGGTTTTGATAGGGATTTTTAATATTACAATTAGAAAATGGTTTAAATAAGGTTCTAATACAAAGTGACGCAAAAATTGAAGACTGTAAAAGTGGGGTAGCAATCGTTTTTAGGAATAATAAAATTAAGTGGAAAAGGAAAAATGAAGGGAATTTTTTAAAAGGGAGATTGTTACATATTGTAATAGCGAACACAATTATCATAAACCTATATTTCCCGGCTAACAAGTATAAAAGAAAAAATTTGTTTTCATTGATAAATTAGATAAGTACTTAAGTAAATATTCAATGGAAAATATTATTATAGGAGTGGATATTAACTGGATAGAGGACTAAAATTACAGAACGGGGCCATTAACAACTGGTGATACGGTAATTAGAGGGGCAATGGAATCTTTTTTAAAATAAAAATAAATTAAATGTTATTTATAGATTACTAAACCTACCGAGATTAGAATTCACTTTTGAATATGGGAATAAATAAGAGAGTCGCTTTGATAGGTTTTATGGTAATAACTTTAATTATAAAATGTATAAAGAATCAATTATAACAAATATCAAATTGTCAGATCATTATCTTATAAATTTAAACGTTAATATCATTGATAGATGTAAATGGAGGATGGAAAATAAATTTGAAAAAATTTAGAGAATGAAGAATTTGTTATTGAAATTAAAGATAAGATTAAAACTTTTGTAAATAATGAACACAAAGATATGGTATCAATGTGGGACACTCTTAAAAGGAATTTTAAATTAACAGCTGTATATTATTCGAAAAGGATAAAAGAACTGAGATAGATGAACGGGAAATTAAATTGCTTTTAAATAGGAATATTAATACATGAAGACTTATGTGATGATTTCATCTCATTAAACCAAATCCAGGATGCAATTAGACAATTATCGCTAGGGAAGTCCCCGGGTTGAGATGGACTCGCTGCAGAATTCTGTCATAAATTCCAAAGTGAGTTATCGACGACTCTAGAACTTTTATATAATAATATATTTTTATCCAATAATAAAATAACAAATTCAGTGATGGAAGGGGTTAGAACTTTAATCTACAAGGGTAAATGGAATAGGTAAGATCTCAAAAATTGGAGACCCATCTACCTCCTGAATACAGATTATAAAATCTTAAGCAAAATTTTAACAAAAAGTGTTTGCCTACAATTATAAATGAAAATCAAACTTGTGGATCAGAAGGTAATGATGTACAAAATGTTTTGAATGTCAAAACCATAATTGATTATTTTCATACAAATGACACGACTGGCGCTATGGTGCTAGTTGATCAGGAAAAAGCGTTTGACAGAATTGAACATAACTATATAGAGAAAGTACTAGAAAAAACTTGGTTTCGGAAAACATTTCAGGAATTGGACAAGAATCTTGTATAATGATATAACTTCTAGAATACCGGTTAACGGAGCAATCACGGAAAAATTTGAAATACAAAGATCAGTGAGGCAAGGTTGCCCACTATCTATGCTATTATATGTAATGGCAATAGAAATCTTAAGTATTAAATTAAGGAATAATAATAAAATAAAAGGGATACACATGCTTAATTTGAAAGATGAATTCAAAATATTACAACATGCGGATGATTGTACAAACTTTATAAGTAACCGCAATTCCTTTAAACACTTGATGGAGAAATAGGAAAACTTTGGTAAAGCATCCGCGTATACCTACACGGATATATCACGCGTACAAACAGTTATTGATTTGTATGACACACCTGGCTTGCTGATGACTAATACACCTGGCTGGCTACCTGTCTAGACAATACCTGTGGGGTAGTGTGACGACAACACACCTGGCTTCAACGCTTTGAAGTAGTGGTGGGTGGGTGGGTTTGGGGGTCTCAGGAGATCTTAAAAAAGGTCTTTGAGTTTTCTTATACTACTAACGGTAATATATATATATATATATATATATATATATATATATATATATATATATATATATATATATATATATATATATATATATATATATATAAGCTACTGAATATTGCTCTGCCTTAAGTAAATGTAAACGATTCGCTAATTAACATGCATGAGTAAATACCAAGATCGATCATGCCGTTTGATTAAAAAGCAATTTAGATCTGAAGTAAATAGGTATAAGATCGGTGCAAGAAGATTTCAAATCGTAAATATCGTATTAAGTGTGTATCAACGCAACGTTCCCTCATTTAAATTCAAAACAAGCGCAAAGTGATTGCTTCTTTAGCAGCTGTTTCTACGGGTCCTGTAGCGATTGACGAGTGGCAAAACAATAGGTGTGGATAACTTTGGATCTGTAGATGAAGACCTACGCTCAGTCAGTGCAGGGCATTGTCACATTTCACGGGAACGAAGCAGCAGAGCAGTGCAACTCATCAGCAGCCCTCTGATTGACTGGAACAAGCCTTTTGGGGATCACCTCCAAAGAATGAGGAAGAGTCATAAAAAATTGGTTACCTGCATCGCCTTAACCCTAGTCTGCATAGCGCGGCTTACAGCAAATTCCATAACCGCGCTCCAAAAACCTAGAAAGAAGACAAAAATGTGCTGCAAGACACCCTAGGCTCCTGGAACGTACGTACACTACTGGGCAGTACATAAACAGATAAAGCAGAGAGACGAACAGCTCTAACTGGTAAAGAACTGAACCTAGTCATCATTAAAATAGTAACACTGTGTGAAACTCGCCTAGGTAAGAAACAACAACTTACCGAAGTACGAGTCGGCTATACTCTTATTGTCACAAACTATTATCAGCGTCTACGAGTGTTCTAAAGCGCTATCCGTTACAGATCACTGCCATCTCACCTCTGTCTGCGTGGGTTCGAGTCTAATGTGGATATGTGAGAATTCTTGCCAGTAGCTTCTCGTGGGTCGATGGTTCTTTCCGGTAATTTCCCGGATGCACATACCATGACTAGATGAGTTCAAGGGCAACTTTTATGATGACATGATGTCTTTTATTGCTGAAGTCCCGACGGCAGACAAGCACATCTTTCTTGGAGATGTCGGGTATCATTCTTAAAAATAGCACTGGCAAATACAGTAAACAATGCGCTCCTCATACTGAGGAAACGTGCTGCACGCGCGCCGTATCACCAGCACAGTCTTCCTCTTGCCAAACACTAGACATCTTGGATGTACCCACGCTAAAGGACTCAAAGTACTAATTTAGTTTCCATTGTAAACTTATGCAAACACCGTGTTATTAAACCTTCAATAACTTTAAATGTCTGTACTCTCATCTTCTTCAAATATATATTTATCAGTATAGATACAATCTGGATGAGATCTTCCATGTAGAGAAAACCATTTAAGCCGTGTCATTTTCTGGATCTATGTGAGTTTTTAACATATGTATTCGATTTCCGTACTAAAGAGACAGGTGCGAATTTCAGTAACGATCATCCCAGTTCAAGTATGTTAAAGGACTGTCTCGTGGGAGGTCAGTCACAACTAGGATAAGCTTTAAAAAGATTCATTTTACTAAAATCTAACTTTCATTATCAACGAGTCATGGCCAGACAACACATATATACTCTGTTTTATCTTCACCTATTTCTAGACGGATTCCCATTTTTCCATACAAATTATACGGTGAGTCATCCAAACACTTATATTGGATTGAGACAAGAGACAGGCAGAATGTACGAGTGACGAAGGCCATGAAAGTGCTAAATGCTGAACTGTATTATCCGCGGACGTGCAATCACCGTGAGCAATATCCGGATTCAACCCAGTTGACAACCACAATATAAAAACTGTGCCCGAAACGCTTGAATTATTAGCAAGGAAACATATTTTATTTTATATTATATCAAATGTTAATTACAGATAAATAAAATTTGATAATTCTATATTATGTCCGCATATAGATTCAGTATCAAAAGTATAAAAACTAAAGTTCAAACTTGAAGGTTCTAGTTATGCCAGTAAATAATCTAAACCTTGTAGACTGCCAATTTTATCAAGATCTTGTTCATCCTGATCGCGATATCCTTCAAGATTCTTTTATATTTCGATGTTCTCCATCAGCGCTGTATTGCTTAAATTTAAGTTGATAAAAACCTTGTTCTTTCTTAAGGCTTTCCATGAATTTCCAAAGTGATTGGCGATTATGTCCGAGCAACTGGCTGAGTCCACGATGCCGACCTTTCTCTGAATTATTCATTGTACGTAAATAGAGAACAGCTGCATTAAATGTAATAAACATTCAGCTTGAAAATAGCTTATGTCAAATATATTATAAACGGCGTCCATGTCTAACGATTCGTTTTGTCCTTGAAAAAATCTAGATGATCATACTCCGCCAGCGTTTTCGTGGGAAGTATGAAGATTCGAGCAGTTTTATTGAAAGACTCGATGACATTCTAAACTGGAACAAATGCCAAAGACAGGGCAAAGGCAAATTCATTGCTGTTCATACATCGCTCAATCCATGTGTCTATTGTAAGAGAAATATTTGCTGAAGTGGAAGAAACATCCTCGTTGTTGCGCCACTAGGTATGTAGTCGTAATTGAGACTGGTTTAACCAATTTCGGATTTCGCAAATACTATAAAGTCTTGTCCAGAAACTTTCACATCTACAATTAAAGTAAGCGTTAAGAGAATATGAGCACTTGTTTACAGATTTCCAACCCGAGCAAATAAGATCTACCATGACGTTGAAATTGTAGTGTTCTATACCTGTGAAACAGCATCGTTGTAGCATGAATCATCTGAAGCAAAAAACATTTCTAAAACTAATCAGAATATTTGCTGAAGAATGAGTTTACTTACCAAGTGAAAATCGAGTTCGCCATGTATTCTTGTGCCGAAACAAGATAATACTTTCCATATATGTACACGCTATAGAAAAGTAATGTTTCATTAACACATATTCATTTCTAATACTATTTTTATATTACTGTATTGACACAATTATAAATGCGTCACCAAGTTTCACCTCTTCAAAGGAATTTAGACAATTTCACTCACGGACGGAACAAAAAACATTTCGGCGCCTTATTCCAGATGAACTTATAAAGTGAATCCATTTGGTATGAATTTTTTTCCTCAACATTCAAAAGTTTAATGAACATGATAAAATGTATTATTATATGCTCATCTTTTTCTCCGTTAATTTTACATTGTCAGAATCGTGCAATATTCACCGATATTGAACACCTACATACTATATCCCACGTGCAATGGAACTATTTTCTAACGTAAACAATTTTTTTATGAATGAACTAAACCATATATTTCATTGACGGCCACATACCATTAAATGTTTCATAGAATGACACATACAAACTGCTTTGGCACATTCCGCGTTTACATTTTCGGTTCAATGTTTAACATTTAACTATATATTGACGCTATACAGGTTCCTCACAAAAGCTGCAAGTTATACACATAAACTGTCTTCTTTAGCTGCTAATAAATACGGCCAAAAATATACTTACAATTTTACATCCTGAATTTCCTCAAAAAATATATTTTCGTAGATCTGTAAATTTGTATTAGATGAGCCATGTCATGGGTTCTCAAGATTGATTACACATTTTGATATTGTACTTTTATTTCGAGTATATTAAAAGTGTAGCTACATCCTCCTTACTGCACTCAAAATGAAATAATCATTAAATTCCACAGAGTGTTTTCGATAGTTGCAATGGAAAGGCTTCATAATTTTCCCACATTGTGATCTAAATCATTCAATGACAGAAAATAAACACGCATGCCGATGTCAACACAATTCAAAACATTAAAATCGCAGACGCTGATGGAAACCGATGCAAGTCACTTCATGTAGATAAATCCAGACATTAATCAAAAGATTGTGTTCAATCGACAAATATACCAAAAGGTATTCATTCCAGATCAAATGGAAAAGTTGTTGCAATGCGTATTCATCAACAATATTTCTCCAAATTTCAATATTAAGTAGAGCAAGCGCCATTTTCTTTCGAAACTCACGTCTAGCGCGCTACCAACTTCATATTTATCTAGGGGGAGTTATGCGCTCATTAATAATGTTATGTAATGATCCATCAACGCTTATGTATTTAGTTCGAAATAAGGCGTACATTAGTTACTTTCTTTCTTTCAACGTATGTTTGTTTATATATCTAAGCCTTGGAAAGAATAAGAAATAAGCATATAATTAAAAGGTTACTGCATATAATTAAAAGGTTACTGTACTCCCAAGGTCGTGCAGTATATCCTTCCGAAAAACTCATTCATATTTTTCCATACAAATACAGTAACTTATAAGTATAGATTGCTTTCATATGTACATCGATGACCTCCTCATAAACAAGCACTGGAAAGATCGCCTATGATCTATTCGGAATTCTTTGATAAACTCAGTGTTTCATTAACAAAATGAAGAACAAAAATTAGAAACTGTTGATGTTGCCTGAATAAAAGATTGGCATGTGGCACATCAAGATATATTGATATTAGATGGAGTATCACGTGCATAAAAATATAATATTGCTTTAATTTTAAATATTGTTGCATCATTCCTTTTGATACTTTCTTATGTATTTTTATTATATATATATATATATATATATATATATATATATATATATATATATATATATATATATATATATATATATATATTTGAAATTTCGACATGTCCATTTTGCACATAAATTTTACTCTAATCAATGCAAGACCACTGATCTACCAACTTGTCATAATATATCAACCGCACATCTATATAGTTTCTCTTCATCAACTTTCCGTACCGTCAGCAGTTCACATGATAGAATCTCTACAACTATCCCCTAACACAGGCAACTATTTTTACTACGCCATCTTAGGCCAGTCAGTATATGGTTTCAAGGCACATTAGACCAGTACAAATGCATCACACTTGCAACTATAGCAACGTAAACTGTGTCTGTTAAATCCCTTGTTGTTTATAACTTTGTGTAATTTACCGGTTTCCTACGGTAAATACTGTTATTGCAGTCACATTACCAGTGTGCACCACTAGGTCTTAATAGGTGATATGGTACAACGGAGACACTCATGCTGTTTTTACCTGAATTTACTACAAGCGAACCATGGTATCGTGGATACTCACTAACACTTCACTCCGTGACGTTTCATCCGGTAATTGGCTAATTATTTCGGGCTAAGTAATATTTCCATTGCACCGAATTCCAATTATCAAACACATAATCACACACATCTTTGAATTCCATACACGGGGTGCGATAACCAAATGAGCCTACTCCAAATTTATTACAATTTTAAATATGTATTGACAAATTCATTTGTCATCCATCGATTAAATATGATAATATAGTAAATATCAAATAACTTTGTTTCTATTTTCTCATGCGTAGAAGTTGCGTACTTTAGAATCATACAGTCAACTCAATGGCCTCATTATTATATTCATCTTAGTGCACAGTATACAAAACGCACGTGGCTCTAGACGCATTGCACTATTATGATAAGAGATTTCTTTCATAATCTTCTTCTCATTTCCAATAATAGGGAGGAATTACTCATGATTTAAGAACTGCCCCTATCCATGGTTAGAGGGAGAAGTAAAAGTTCAAGCCCTCTACAGAAGGTGACACGCATAACGGTGTAGGTACGGCTATATTCTTTGGGGAATTTGGCGATACGAGAGATACAATGGGATCGACTGTAAGAAAAGACAAGAGTTTTTCTAATTTAGCTAAGACGATTTTTTTGATGTGATATATGAGGATATATTATACTACATTCCAGAGATACATCTCATAAAGTCTTTAGATTTAAAATACACGAACTACATAATAAATTATAATTTTCCATCGAACCAAGCAACTTCATACATTTGTATAATTTCTGCATGTTAGAACATAATACAAATAATTATATCTCGACTAAATTAATGACAGCCAAAGAGTATGAAATTTAATAGTTGCGATTATTGCAACAATCATTTTGAACAAATGTATTTTACTAAATTTAAAATAGGATGCTCTTTTTCGATAGATTGCTAAACATTATTCTTCCATGCTCGAAATAATATTTTATTACCACATCAAATCTAAAGATAAAATTGGTATAGAATTCGTCTTTTCCAATAATAATTACCATGAATGCAAATGAATATTAATTCTTAAAAACATTTAACTTTCCATTACATTATAAATATAGAAAATAGAAAGAAGTTCAGAAAATATTTCAAAAGTATGAACTTTACAAAGAATAATCTAACATTAGAAAGTATATATTCTTTACAGAAAGTTGCGAACACAAACGATTCTTACCTGTAAGAGAACACAAAGAACAATTATAACTTTTTTCTTGATTTTACCCTTTCTAGAGAGGCATATATAGATTCCAATTAGATAATTATTCAGATTTTCATAACGAGGTACAAAATCTGAAGACCTCAATGTACAGTGAGAAACTAGAATAGTAGAAGCGTAACTGATGGATATTGTGTTTTGAATCTGCTAACTAAACCACACGGATACAATATTATCAATATGACTGGAAAACTATTAAAGCTACGTTTTATAAATCCAAATCTAAATTTATGTGTTTTATTTGTGAATTTAAACAAGAATCACAATGCAAAACAGTAACTTATTGAACAATTTACACATTTCGTAGCATATTAATGATACAGCTTGCATACTATTGGGAACTGTCTATCGACTGAGTGGATTAACTTTTTACATCCCTGCCCAGTGTGTTAGCTACAAAATGTAGTTCTTTGCCTTTTCTGGCTTTTCAAAATCACCGTTGTAAATTGATAATTTGATTATTTTTTTCTGAGCTTATATTTATATTCGGATTGATTAAACCAATATAACTTGTTTGTAAACACTGTTTTTCTTTTTTCACTTCGTGAGTGACGAATACATTATTGTCCTATTATAACATGTCCTTGTCTTTCATAAACACGTGAAAAACGACTCACTCTATGTAATCTTTATAGCATTCTGCTTTAATTTGTACATCATTTCTGCGGAAATGAATGTTACACTTAAAAAGATGAATTTCAATGTTAAAATTACATCCCTGGTGCAGTTAGTGAAATTATCATTAACATCACCATCATCAACAAAACGGAGCTCTTTCTGCAGTTGTTCTGTTTTATAATTAACATAATAGTTTGATTATTTCTGACAAATAGAGTAGATAACATTATTTAAAACATTGCCTCAAATACAGTTGGAAATGAGGTTTGCATCAACCAATTACATGAATGTTATTTTACAGTCTTCAAGGTGTATTACTGCTGATTTCTGAGTGTTCTTATATCATGAAATTATGATGTAGTATTTCATCTACGTTTCTGTTAGTTACAAATGAGTGACTCACAAAACAGGACAGCTGAAGACACGAACATTCCCCGCATGATGCATTGTGATGTTTGAATACTGGGTATTTAACGTATGTTATACACAATTCAAGATGTAGTTCATTTGAATGAATGACGTCCTAACAGTAGAAAAAAATAATCCTATGGTAACTTAATTTGTGTCCAGCCACAGTTTTTGAACACTAACAACAGTTTGCGTTCCTATCAAAACACCAATAGGTCAATATGTTGTACCTATTGCTCAGTGCTGGCATCAACTCCTGTATCAGATAGCTATACAAATTGTCCAATATGCTTACACTGAAACGACGGGTAATATTTCATACGGTGTGGGGTCAGCATGCAGGAAAAATACTTTAAAGTACTTTAAGCGCAAAATACATTACGGGATCTTGATTAAGCCGTTTTTTTTTCGTAGTAACTAATCGGATTCAGCACTGCTATCACTGAATGGCACCGTTAACTACCTGTATCTACGCACTTGCTATTCGCTATTTTGGGTAAGTAGTGTTCATGCATTACTAATGTTCGGTGATTAACATCGTATGAAAATAAAGATTTTCGTAGATGCAGATATAAAAGACACACTGGCACAATGGGCACGTCTGTTAATTGACAATTGTAAATCAATACATTTCAAACTAACTTCACTAATATTTTGAACTGGGGAAAATGTATTGTTTGACGCCAATCGTTTACGTTATCTTGTTACGAGTCATTGGACAGTTTGTATAGCTATCTGATACATGAGTTGATGTCAGCACTGAGCAATAGGTCCCTTACTTTCAGATCCTATTGATGCATTCATATACCTTTATATATTTTTTACTTGTCTTTTTATTTATCATCAAAACTCAACAATATCTTAAACATTGTATTAAGTATATGCTACTATTACTAATGTGTATTACTTACAGCCTAGATTATTACAGAAGTGCATTACTTACAGTCTCGAATATTACTGACGTGCATTGCTTATAACCTCGTTTACTACAGAGGTGCATTACTTATAGCCTAAATTATTAATGAAGTGCTTTATTTACATCCTCGGCTATTACAGCTGTGCAATTTGTACAGACTCGATTATTAATTATTTTCTGTTACTTACATCATCAGTTATAACAGTTGTCCATTATTTACAGTCTCAAATATTAATGAACTGCATTACTTACATCAGTTTTTATAGATGTGCATTACTTGCAGCCTCATTTATTACACTGCTTGCATGATATACTTAATACCAACTTCTTTACCAAATATCGCAATTGGTATCTTGAGGCAGCATAACTAGCGCTGAAGCTGTGTGTATCTTCAGATCATTCGTCCCATAATCAGAGATGTCTAGTTTATATTCTTACAGGTAATAATCGTTTGTGTTTGTACATTTCTGAAATAAGTACCTTTAAAGTTGAAGATTTATGTTGAAACTTTCCAAGTTTTGAAACATTCTTGTGAGTTTTTTTATTTTTAATATTATAATGTAATGGAAAGTTTCAATGATTTGAAAAATTTATATTCATTTGCATTTGTGATTATCATGGTGAAAAGACGAACTCGCTACCATTTTAATATTTAGATTTAATCTGGAAATAAAATATTCTTTAAGTAATAAAGATTGTTTGGTAATATATTCCAAATTATTATCTTGAAGTAAACTATGAAAAATATATTTCTTCAAAACAATTGTTGAATCAATCGCAAATATTTTATACTTCATGATTTAGTCCAGATCTAAATATCTGTACTATATTATAAAATGCAGAATCTACACAAATATATGAAGTTGGTTAACTTGAAGGAAAAAATATAATATCCATTTTATGTATTTTTCATTACAAAGACTTTATAAGATGTATCTTTAAAATGTAGCCTTATATATCCATCGATATAAATTATATAATTAAAGTTCTCTTAGTCTCATAATCAGAGAAGTCAAGTCTCGTCTATCTTCTTAAACATTCCGTGTATCTCTTGCACTGCCAGCATTCCCCAAGATGTAGTCGCACTACTATGCGTGACACCTTATCTTTGAGAGTCTGAACACACACTCTCTCTCTCTCTCTCTCTCTCTCTCTCTCTCTCTCTCTCTCTCTCTCTCTCTCTCTCTCTCTCTCTCTCTCTCTCTCTCTCTCTCTCTCTCTCTCTCTCTCATTGGCCACAGGATTGAACATTGCTAATACATTTATGACATAATATTTGTAAAATTGAAAGCCTCATTTATTACTAAATTACATTTCTTGCAGCCTCATTTATTATCTAAGTACATTGCTTAAGATCAATCATTACTAAGATGCATTAAATACGGCCTCAAATTTTTCGTAGTCTTTTTCTATAACTGATTTGTTATTGGGGCGATAATGTTGTGTAATAAAAATACAAAATAATCTGTAATTATATTTTGGCAGATCAGAACCGTTATTTAAAGATTTTATTTATATAAAGATGACAGCAAAACAACTGTAACTTACAAAAACATAGAGATTCGCTATTTATTCTTTCTTATAAAACAAAATCTCGGTAACAACACGTGTCAACTCATAAATATATACTAGTTGCTCTATTTATGCATTTGTTCGTGTTTCAGTAAATTAAGTTCGATTTGGTATAATTCAAAGCTAAATAAAGTTTCTAAAGTATTTAAGGGTTTAAGAAAGCTACTTTTAATTTTTGGGCGACATTCAAGGCTACAGGACTGTGGGCGATTTCGGTAATCTTTTAATACCATCTTGCCATAAAGTCGTCATTTTTAACGGCTTTCAACATTTTCGTGTCCATTTCTAGCACAAACGGAAGAAAGGGTTATGGTGGTTTAATGAAATATAGGAAAATAAAAAATTATTTCTCTGGGGAATCCAATACATAAGATCAATAAATATGATGATTTGCATCTAAATACACCACATTCAATAAGAACGACACATCACTGCAATATATATATATATATATATATATATATATATATATATATATATATATATATATATATATATATATATATATATATATATATATATATTGCTGTGACAATTCCGGAGTTTGGTAGAATTTATTATTTTTTATTTAGGCATTATGGGATTCCGGATGCAAGCAAGATTTACTTGGCTCAGAAATTGAAGAACTTTACAATAAGTAAAACTACGCACCTCCGAAAATGAAGATTTTCTAAGAAAGTTCACGAAAAAGCATTAGCAATTTTATGCTTTGCAAAAACACATATTGAGATCCTTTTTGAAAGAATTTTGCTTGATTTTATGATGGGACCAATATTCGGTGATTATAAAATATGGTTTTGTGCAAAGATGAAAAAGACAGTGAAACATGAAATTATGATAATCATGGAGAAGAGCGATGTGCTTACGCTCCACTTACATGACAAAATAGCCGCCTGGTGCTCCCAAAAATAACTAATACCAGATTACGGCTTTGCGAGCTATACTGATTAAAAAAAATCAGTAGTTCTGTGTAGAGTGGTGGTTATAGGCTTAGTTAACGAGCAGTTGTGTACATGTTTCCCTTTTCCCTAATAACTTTATATAATCAACACAAACTTCAACGTTTTGTCACAGAGCGATTAATGAAGGGAAACAACTCTATTATAACCGAAGGCGCTTTATTGCCTTGCCTTAGAGAACTTGCACCCAGGAGCAAAAATAATTGCACAGACAACTGCTGCAATAAAAGCTGTTGTAAATAGAACAACCTCATAACAGGAGATGCAAATCTGAGATATGTTAGTCTCATAAATAATAGTAAGAGGCAACCGGAAATCCACTCGTTTTATAACCTCAACATATACAACAGCATCTTCCTAAGAACAAGACTGCGTTTTGCCTGGTATCCCCTGGAGCTTGGATTTAAAGGCTGCTAGTATTCCATATATGTAGGACTTGTCTCTTCGAATGCAACGAAAAGAACTTATAATTAGGCTATAAATTTAGAAACTTGTTTCAAAGTTGTCAGCCAAACGGGTCCATGGTTTTATCTTTGTATAAGTTCTTTCTCCACTATAGTCTTCGTCCGATATGTTTGGAGCAAATCGCGGGGGGGCAGTGTATAAATCTGCCAGCTTCAGACTTAGGATAAGTCTCTTAAAGGATTATGATACATGTGCTTGTTGCGGGTCTGCCCTAAAGCAAGGTGGTGAAAATAGTTTTACTGCTGCAGGGAAAGGGCATCAGAAAAGATTAACAAAATAAAAACTATTTGGATGTTTAACTTGATTTGCTTTATACCAAATTTTGTAAATATTATTTTGCAAAACTAGAACAAGAACTACTTGCGTGATCCTTTCGTACTTCAATGAATTCTTGTTTAAAACAAACAAGTGCATAATTATCTGCATGTAAAATAATCTTTTTGTTACAAAAATTAAGATCCAAATTATGGCAGGCTAAAACAATAGGGATAAGTTCTTAAAAGTGAGTAATTCTAAAAGTATAAGCATTCTGCCGAGCTACATGCAACCAAAATAAGAGCAAGCAAAATTAAACTGCACACGCATACTGATAGCTTCCTGCACTAACTATACAAAATGCAGTTTGTCAGTGATGTCTCAATCAGCAACAGAAAACTAAGATTCTCAAATGAAACAATTAAGAAAATACGATCATATACACCGGTCAACCTTCATTGCCTGAATAACTCAGATATGATTTCTAGGAGTTGAAACCCAAATCATCGCATCATAGAAATGTCTACGAATACTTCCTGAGGTGGGTATTCTCTGGGATATGTATTGATCCAAGAAGTGATTTCAGATCTCCTAATGTAGTATGTCTTCCCCAAAGATATATCAACGCGTATAATTTCTCTGAGAAAGTCTTTACTTTCATTTCTAATTCAAATCCCCAAAGGTTCCAAATGGTTAAGGGTAGTTCACGGTAACACGAGACTGAAAAAATCTGCTCCAGTCACAGACTTTCATTTGTTTCCGTGTCTACTGGAAGTAAGATGTAATATAAATACATAATATTCATCATTACAATTCGAATTAATCCTTATCGTCTACTCCAAGCACGATCAGGAGATCGGGTGTCCGAGTTGTCTAAAGATCTCGCCTTTACAGATCACTGATATCCTTATTATGCATCTTTAACCCCGGCTTTGTTCCTGGGGGTTGGGGGGTATTTATCGAAACCGCAATGCCTAAACAGTCTTCTGAAGTTCTAATATTTCGCCTTTCGTCGATTAGAAATTCGCCAGGGAATGTGTTTATGCGAAAAATACCCCTTTGCCTAAAATAATCAGTAGCATGGCTTGAGCTCTCTGCCCCATGGAAGAAACCTCAAAATAACACTTAGAAAGAGTGTATAGCCGAAAGAAACAGCGCATGAGGTGCCGCATAATAAGTAATAAGAGAGACGACCATGTTAGGACCTCATGAGAGACACAATGGCTATCATGGGATTCTATGAAGGGTAAACCGCTAGGATGTTGCTGATTATTTTTGATAAAAATTACATACATACTATCAATAGCAGCAGGCTGGGTGAAGGACAACAATTGGGTCGCTTTACAAGTAAACAAAATCACCTGACAAAATCATAAAAAATATAACAAAAATGAGCTAACCTCATGACTTTGTCAGGCGTATGGAAATAAAATATTTAGAGACTTTAGTTTAGCGTTGTTGACGTATTTTTTTCAGCCTCTGCAGGAACCTTTTTTTGTTATGACTCGAGCAAATTTTCTAGGGTTCACCTTGCCTGCTGTTACGAAAGACTTTGTTGACTAAATTAACGGGTAGAACCTCTTAATTCTAAATTAAATATCTGAATGTCGTTTAAACCTGACATCTTGATTATTTACAAAACAGTTTATATCAAATAGCTTTTTATTTAAACAAATTATTTCCTTACTTTCAATTGTTAGTCATATTGAAAGAATAGTGAAATTTAAGATAAACGCCGGTATTGGGTCCTTAAGTGAGATAACTTTGCAAAACTATTCACTGTTGCCGGCCTAAATTGGCGAGTCAGTACCACAAGTTTGTAACTAATATCTCTCTCGAGTACTTACTTGTATAGCGGAGTGCAAAGCAGGTAACATACAATGCACGGAAAAGGAGTGCAAATCAGGTAACATACAAAGCACGGAGAAAGACTTCTAGGCGTGCTGCACGAAAACAAAAATAGTGTGTACTTTCACTAAGATGGAGCATGCTAATTATCCTCTGTCATACCTAACCAGAAAGTTAAACCAGTAAGTTTGACGTTTTACTCAGCGAAGCAGAAGATATGAAGGTCTGTACATTTATTTACGCAATATACTAAAATTTCTTTTGTGAAATTTCTTCGCAAGGAAACAAAACAAAATACAAAACAGAAGACACAAAGGAAAAAATTAAAACTCTACAGGCGTAAATGTTGTGGCCTTAGCAAATACAGAAAATCAATAAGCAACGGATCCTATCAATTCTCAGTTTTTATTTGTACAAAGCTGTGAGTTTCCAAAGTTAAATATTATTTTGAAAATTAAGCAATTTGTGTCTTAGAGAAGTTATATATAGAGAAAGAAATCCTTACTGTTTTTTCTATTCATTTTAACTAACAAAATAATAAAATAAAAAAATGTTATACAAATATATTGAAGAAAATACAGAATCATAAGTATATACGTATCGTTCATTTACAATGGAGTAGGGCGTCTCTCTCTCTCTCTCTCTCTCTCTCTCTCTCTCTCTCTCTCTCTCTCTCTCTCTCTCTCTCTCTCTCTCTCTCTCTCTCTCTCTCTCTCTCTCGTATAAGACAATGCATTCTTAGTAATATCGTATCATTTTTAAAATATCAGATTAGCCGTACAATTAAAATAGAAATAATAGGGCACTTTCAACAGAACAGAAAAAAAACTAAACCTTATTGCCAACTTGGGTCTAATAATAGACGTGTCAGATCTAGTACAATATACAGATAATTGGAAACGGAAACTTATCAAGGATATTTTGATCAATATATTGGACATACATGACAAAGTGAGATGAATTGGTGATGTCCACAAGTATTGAGTTTATATGGTAAAAAATGATCTAAATCTCATTTGTACAAATTTACTACATCACGTGTGTACACTACGATTAGTGTTAGTTTGCAAATCACTGTATTTGTATGCATTAGCATTATTTGGATACTTCATAATTACATAATATTTTCTTATTTTAGCACAATTTGTACATTTGAAAATGATAGTTAATTGTATCATTTAGATCTTGTGATGCACATAATTCAAATATATCCAAATTGTCCTACCATCTGGGAATATATATCTACGATTCTTTGTGCCAAGCTTTCTTAAAATTTTTTTCTACCTCATGATTTGCATGTTAAAATGGTTGAAATATAACACTTCTAGGTGGATCTTCGGGCCATCCTAATACTGTTCTTATTGAACTGTTATAAATATCTACAACATACCCAGGAGAGCTTATTTCAATTGTAGATGATAGTGTTGGGTCATGAACTGTTATCGCAATTTTTGATTCCCTTCTAGTAATGGATTTTATTCTACGTTGTAATTCATTATTAATTTGCTCAATTTGATAGGACCCAGTTGGTATTGAAACAACGTCCCGATCTGGAGTGTCATCTTTATTTCTATATGCAAACACCAGAGAATTATTAGGTCTCTGACCACCAAATGGAACCGATCTGATATTAGGCCAACTGATGCACTCGTAACTTTGCTAACGCGATTTCCTTTACTGAAACGGGGAAAGGAAAATTCACACTGAATTTAGGGTTTGTTGACGATATTGATATCATGCTTGTTTTCCGCGGAGTGGTATTTTCTGCTATCCGCTGAAGTAGTTGAATCTCTTGCGACATTATTATTATTATTTACAATGTCTAATTTTGCAATAGATGAAAAAACGCTAGCGTTTTTAATCGTAGTATCATAAATACGTATCATCGCGGAGAATTCGTCTTCGGTAATTATCGTATCATCAATCGATGATGATATCAACGAGGATAATTGTGAGTAACCGTTAGATACTGCTTGATGTTTTACTATATAGTCGTTAAGTTTTTCTTGAGAACACGATGATATTTTTTAGTAATAGCATTTGCAATTCCAGCAAATGTTGTCACCACGGAAATAGCAATTGGGACAGCAATCGGAGCTACCATTGTTACTGAAGATAGTATAATACCAGCACCGGCCATTATACCATATACCGAGTATACTGTAACATCAATCGCGGTAATTCTCCTGCGATACTTTTAATTTTTATTTCATACTCATCAATGAGTGTTTTGAGAATCGTTAAAAACTCTTTGACGGTATCATAGCGATATTGCGATAACGGAATCATATTATTTTAAAACCTCAAGTGGTTTCTAATTGTTAAAAATTCTAATTTAGATCAGCTACAAACTGCATGTACCATATAAATGATGTCTTATTTAAATTAGGATCAGTGCTTGTTATTGTAAACCGTTTGAATTCACCCACGTCAATAGTCGTTGAAATCATGTTTTTGTATCCATATGAAGTCGATGATGATATACTAAACTGGTTCAGTGACACTATTGTTAATCGATAAATACCCGGGTTTGACACAGTGAGAGTTGTTGTATTCTTTTTAGGTTCCCAATCTAATGATCCAGAGAGAACTGTGTATACCATATTTATGATATTTCTCTCATGAGGAATCTTTATTTTTTCAAGTAGCGGAAGATTGTCTGTTTTAAACTTTGTAATATCCTCGATAGATTTTTTAATATTACTAATGCTATCTCTAATAATATTAAATCCAGCATCATTAATATTTTTAATATTGGATTTAATTTCATCAAAATTGGATTTAATTTCAGCGAGAGATGGAGAGGTTACCGCTGGTGTTCCAAAAAATTTATTGATAATATTTCTACGAAGGGAAGTATACGTTGTTATGTTTTTCAAGTTCTTCATCTAAATTTTTTAATGCATCTTTGATTGTAGAAACAAGTACACCTGGTTTGAGTTTTCCATCATTTGAATATAACACTACTGTATCTTCAACGACGTCATGTCTTCGTATTAAGACATCATCCAATGAAACATTACAAGATTTCAATTTGCCCTGTCGATCTTGAAATATAACTATTTCCCCAGGATCTACACAAGACAGGTTTAATGTCTCGGCGATTTCATCTTCGATTATTTTTTTTACATTTTCAACAGTGAATTTACTATCGGTTTCTGTTTTTTTTTACTCTGATAAAGGTCGTCCCCAAATATCAATCATTATACGAAAACGCTAACGTTTTTCTAAATCATAACGCTATCGTTTTTGCCATTGCCCGCTAGTATATTCATTAACAACAACTTGTGGTGGTTTCCTTGGAAATCTAGATATCTCTGCAAGGACGTTTAATATCGGTGGATCATTTAACCGTTGTGTTGGTAGCGTGGAATAAAAAATTGGAGATGATTTTGTTATTGTAGATACATATCACATAAATTCTTTTGGTGGAGCTAAACCATATGAATCAAAATATACAATTCCACGCAAATCAATTGCATACGCGACCCAATGAGTTCCTTCTCCGCTGCTGTTATCAAGATTGATAATACCCGTTTCATTTTTCATTGGTTTTGACGGTAATTGATCTCTCATGAAAACTCCTCTAAAGTTTTTTATTGATAACGATTTTACAGCATCAATTAAATCAAAATTAAACATTGGTGAAAATCCAAGGGATTTTTCCACTAATAAGCCGTTCCTGGTATTCTTAGGCCCGTGCCCTTGTACCAATTGTATGGAGTTCCTGGTAGTCTTAGTCCCTTTCCTTTTTTATAGCCTTTCCCAGTAGCTTTTTTCAGGGCCATTCCTGCAGCAGTACCAACGGCTCCTAACGCTGCCGCCTTCGCAACCGCTGGGGCAGCCGCTGCAATCAATGCTGGAATAGCAGCTAACAGCGGAAATATACCACCTGATTTTATCATACTGGCGATTGCTGCTTTCGAAAAATCAATTTGAACTCCTCGTTTGTTCTTTAGCGCATCTTTGAAATGTTTTATTTGACGATCTGTCAATGATAATTTATGTGCACCACCGGACATTTGAGTGGGTTTCAGCGTTATTGTGGTTCCACATTCTTTAGCTGACTTTGATTTCAATTTCTTGACCTGACCATCAGTCAACTGGACATTAACAATACTATATGTCATTCTATTCTACAACGTAATTTACACTTTTAATTCATCTTATTGTGAAAATCCTAACTACATGTTTGGAAAATCAAAGATTTTCTACTGGTACATCAATAAGTCTCATTCGTCCGCCAATTCCTTCTAACAACATTGATTTATCACTGAGAATGACAGCAGCTGCTCTATAATCAGCTATACCAGCAGGGCGTTGTACCCGAGCTTGGAAGTATATACCAACAACAGATTGTCTCATCATGTCAAGATGTTCCAATGAAAAGTAATAAATCGGATAGTGTTTTTCAAAATCAATTTGCAATATTTGCAAACTAGTATCAACATTTTGATCACGAGCCAAATACGACAATATTCTACGATATACACGTGCTACGTTGTTGTTTTCATAATTAAGCTGTACAATCTCTGCTGGCTCTTGTTGTCCGTTTATTCTCAACGAAACTTCACTTACCCCTAATTTATCAAATATCATATGACTAGATAATTGACGACCTACTCGATTTGCATCCTGTAACGCTATAAAGATATGACGTGGAGCTGAAACACCTTGTTTTGATGCTAAGTGCCATGTAAATGTGCCATTTACATTATCCTGCTTCGTATCAGTCGTTGTTGTTAGCCAACTTAGCAATGATTTTCCACCTGTGTCCATAAACGATAGTAATTGTTGCTCTATTGTAACTGCTGGAGTCAAGACGGGCATCCATAGAACCAATTTATTTAAATTGACTTTACCATCATCAACACCATTAGCACGCCAGATTGCATCATTGTCATTCCCTTTTCGCATTAACACGACTGTATGCTTTGCTCCATAGATGACTTTTCTGACATTTCTACAAAATCCGAATAAGTGATGTAACGGAATTGCACATGAAAACCGTCGATGCTGTCCTTTCAATGCACCATTTCGTGTTGCAAATCCTAGATTGAAATCACCATTGACCCTGAATGTCGAATTCAGCGGCTGGTCTAACTTCACGGTCTAGATTATTTACGAGTTGTTGATCAGCATCTGCAGTATCGACCACAGTTCGTACTTTAATAAACTGAATATGGTCAGCATGATCAGAAGTATCCTTAGCAAACATCATAGACGGACCAGCCGACCTTGTATAATCATCAGAATATCTCGCAAGTCCGATTATTGTTGTTGCAATATCAACATCTTGTTCTATTGATTCAATTTCTTTTCCATCAATGATATATCTTGCACTATTAAATAGCGCCATAATACCATTAGCAGCAGGGAGGGTGAACCCTACAAAAGTTTGCTCGAATCATAAACGAAAAAAAAAGAGTTCCTACACAGAATGAAAAAAAAATCAACCCCGTATGGTTAATAAACCACATAGGGTTGACTATGTCATCATGCTATTTTTTCCCAAATACGACTTAGATGATGTCATTCACCCTCCCTGCTGCTTCTTTGTCAGGGGGTATCTAAATGATGGTCAAGGGGAGACTATCCAAAAATTTTATTCAGACCAGAATATATTTTGTTCTGACTTAGTAAAATTAACCAAAGATTTTATCTAGACCAATCTATGAGCGTATCTATAAATTAATATATAGAGTTTCATTTCTTAAGTCGATTATATTTCCATCCTGATTTGTGAGTTTGAAATTCATTCTTGACAATAATGGATTATGTACAGGCAAGTAGATTTGATTTATTGGCTCAGATACAATAAGCCAGCCGGGGGGGGATTGGATACTGGACGAATATAATATATATCCCTGCTGAGCCTGGTTAGACTTAGAGAGGTCAACATTATAACTGTTATCAATTATATCACAAACTAGATTCAGTGCGATGGTAGGTGTTATACTAACAATATTAGGTGAGATATGTCGTCCTGTTCTATATTGATCATTATTATATTTGAGAACTGCTGGAGGCGGGATTAATTTTTTCCATGAATCACATATTCTTTTAAAGTGTTCATCAATAAGATCACTGATTTTTTTAGCTCAGATGAGTCGAATCCGGGAATGATGAATGTTGCCAATTGAGGTGCTTCTATTTTATAATGTTTCATAAATAATCTTGGTGCTGTATAATTATTTAAAAAATTCATAATAGTTTTATTGATAAGATCAAGGTCTGCTGCAACGGCATTTAAATGATGTATTGTTTCGATTATTCGTCGTTTCACATCCTCAGAATAATGATGAGATATAGAAGAAAATAATTTTTTTAAATTATTATAAATATTAAAAAATTCAGTTTTTACATCATCTGAGTATATCTTAAAGAAATTTTCATTAACTGGGTAATCTTTGCCCGTAAAATATGCATGATATTCCATATCAGTTATTGTAATATATTTTATTCTGAGACCATAATTGTAATTTCGTTCGGTCTTTTGATATTCTGGTTGTTTTAAAAATATTCGGTTATCCGTTTTAAACTCTTCGATTTTGGGTTCTGGTGGAACTTGATAATCTGGCGCGACTTCAGGCCAACCTAATACTGATCTAATCGAACTCTGATAATATCTAAAGCATAATCAGGAGAATTTATTTCAATTAATGACAATAATGTTGGTTCGTAAACAGTAATAGCTATCTTGGACTCTTTTCCGGTTATGGATTTAATTCTGCGCTGGAATTCTTCATTAATTTGCTCTATTTGATAACTACCAGTTGGAATACTAACCACTTGCCAATCGGGAGTTCCATCAGATTTGTTTTTATTTGCGAATACTAATGAATTATTTGGTTGTAGTCCACCAAATGGTTTTGATCTGATATTAGGCCAGCTATGATAAACCCGAAGCTGCGCTAAAGCTATCTCTTTTACTGGGATAGCTGTTGGAAAATTAACGCTGAATTCAGGATTGGTTGAACTTATGGATATCATCGTGGTTTTCAGCGGAGTAGTATTAATAACGATCTGCTGTAACAACTCTCTTGACTCAGGCACTGACATTATTATTATTATTATTGTTTAATTCTCCATTTATTTTGTTATCAAAATCACTAACGATTTTGAATGCTTCATCGTAGGTTTTAATTATCGTTGCAAACTCCTCGTCAGATATATTACCATCATTGAGATAAGTAGAAATATATCCAGATAGTTTAGAATATGCTGTTGTTGCTGTGTGTAATTTTATCATATACTCACGCAATTTATCACTCGTGCATGAAGTTATTTTTTTAGCAATAATACTAAAAATACCTGCTATAGTCGTTGAAGTTGAAACAATAATTGTTATAATTGTTGGAGCTGTCATTGTTAGTGTCGATAATATTAATCCGGATCCAGCAACAATAGCAGAAACTGAATACACAACTATATCAATAACAACTATACGTCTACGATATTTTTTTACTTTCAATGTGTATTCGTCGATGGTATTTTTTAGTTTGGTCAGGCATTCACATGCTTGATTATATCTGTGACGTTGAACGTCGATAGATGACGTAGTTATCTGATCCATTATACTATACGTTAAGTTAATTGAGCTACAAATTCCAAACACCACCAGTAAGCTTGAGGTAAATTTCTACTCGATGATGCCAGCGTAAATATTCCTTCAGAATCTTTATCTAACAACACAGATATAGTTTTAAATGAATTCCCAGTCGATGGATTTGTAGTGGATATTCTAAAATCTGTAACGCTAATTACGGACATCTTATATATACCAGTAATTTCTGCGGTATGTTTCATGGTATTATTTTCTGGAGTCCACATTCCAACCCCAGATGTAACTGTATACACAATATTTCTTATCTGTTTGTGAGGAATTTTAATCAGACTAGTTTTTTTAACAATATCAGGAATTCCGCTAATAATATCATTCAATTTTGTGTTAATATTAGCGAGCGTAATATCAACATTAGATGGATTTTCAAAAAATTCATTTTTGAGTGTGTTTATGTTTCTGCGAAAACTCAAAAATATGTTCACGTGAGACATAAATTCATTTTTGAGCGCTGTGATTTCCTTATTTATTGGAACATCTTTATCATCGACGTATTTTTTATTAACCGCATCAAACTCAGATTCTGGTGTTCTGAGATTATTAATACTATTATTATTCATGTCGAGAAATGCACGCATTATAGCACCGTTGGTTAATATGCACTTAGATTCTTGATCGTCGACGTATTGTTTTGTAGCTACATCACTATCTGAAGTTGGATATCCAAGATTTGTGATTTTATTTTTATTCATAATAACGTCTCCACTAAATACATCGCCTGTCTTTCTGACGTAATCGTTAACTGACTTACCGGAATTTTGTATTTTACCCTGATCAGTAAAAGTAACTATATTATCAGTAACTGCAGTAGGAATTCGTACAAGTACGTCTGGTAGTTGTATATTACTCGTCTTTAATCGTCCTTGTTTGTCTTGAAAAACAACCACTTCATTTTGGTCCACACTTGTAATATTTAATAAATCATCAATCTCACTTCGGAGCTGATCGAGGGTTGCATATTTAGATAAATCTCCTTGCTGCTGAGTTTTACCACGAGCAGATCTTGCGTAAATATCTACCATTATATTTACTGATGTCTGTTTAAATGTGAAAGCATGGTATATTCATGCACGACTTTATGGGGTGGTTTTGTTGACCTTGATATAGCATCAAGTACATTAAGTACTTCTCGACCACATATTGGTGGATCAGTTAATGTTTGTTAATGTTTGTGTTGGTAGCGTTGAATACCAGATTGGTGCAGCATTATTACTGACATAATGAAGAAATTCTTTTGGTGGTGCTAATCCATACGAATCAAAATAGATAATTCCACGTGGGTCAATTGCATAAGCTACCCAATGTGTACCTGGTCCAGAATTTTGATCGAGATTTATGATACCCGTCTCAATGTTATTCGGTTGTTTTGGTAATTGATCACGCATAAAAACACCTCTAAATTGTTTTATTTTTAATTTTTTAGCAGCATCTATTAAATCAAAATTAGACATAGGCGAGATCAGTAAACTGTCCATGGAAGTCTTAGACCTTTTCCGTACCATGAAGGCGGGGTCCCTGGTAATCTGAGACCTCTTCCTTTTTTTGTATCCACCTCCTACAGCCTTTTTTAATGCCATACCACCCGCCGCACTAACAGCGCCTAACGCAGCTGCTTTTGCAACAGCTGGTGCGGCTGCGGCTATTAATGCTGGTATAGCTGCGAGAAGGGGGAATATACCACCCGTTTTAAAAGTATCCTTAATAGCGCCTGCAGAAAGATCAAGTCTGACACCTTCATTTGATTTTTTTGCTTCATTAAAATTTTTAAATTGACGATCGGTCAATGATAATTTATTTGAACCGCTCATCTGTTCTTTTTTAACGATATTGTTATTCCACAATTATTATTTGATGCTGATTGCAGTCTTTTGACCTGACCAGGAGTCAGGGTAACATCAGCGTGATTATATGGCATTTATAATATTCATAAACAATCTAATTACATTTTCTACTGGGGCATCAACGACTTTCATTCGTCCACCAGCACCTTCTATGAGCATTGATTTATCGCTAAGTATAACAGCAATTGCTCTGTAATTATCAATAGCTCCTCTATTAACACTAGCTCGGAAATGTATATCGACTACCGATTGTCTGGCCAAATCTAAATGTTCGAGTGAAAAGTAATAAATCGGATACAGTGTTGTAAAATCTAGTTGTGATATTTGTAAACCAGTATCAACATTTTGATCACGTCCCATAAAAGCCATAAGACGATGATATGCACGTGCTACATGATTATGATCAAAATTCAGTAATATATCCTCGGATGGTTCTTGATGTCCATTTATCCTTAACGAAACCTCAGAAACACCAAGATTGTCAAATATCATAATACTACGTGTTTGATCATTTACTCGTTCAGCATTTTGTAATGCAATAAATATGTGTCGCGGTGCAGAAACACCCTGCTGAGAGGCTATCTGCCATGTAAATAAACCATTATTAGTCTGGATAGCATCTGTGGTCATTGCCAACCAAGATAGCATTGATTTACCGCCTTGCTTCATAAAAGATAATAATCGTTCTTCTTCAGATATTGAAGGAGTCATTACTGACATCCACAGTGAGAGTTTTGTAAGAATTACAATACCAGCATCACCAGGAGGTCTCCATATTGCATCATCGTCTGTAGCCTTTCGTACTAGTACAACTGTATGTTTGGCTCCGAAAATGACTTTTCTGACTTCTCTACAGAATTCAAAGATATGTGAGAGTGGAATTGCACACGAAAACACTCTTCTATTTCCTTTTAACATCGCTAGACGTACTCTAAATCCTAAGTTGAAATCTGGATCTATATTAATGATCATACTTTGTACATCTGCATCAGCATTTCTAGCAAAATTTCTTGGTCGTCCTATTTCATATTGTTGATATTCTGGAGAATTAGAAGTATCTTTTGCAAACATCATTGAGGGGCCAGCTGATCTTGAATAATCATCACTATATCTTGCAAGTCCAAGTATGGTTGTAGCTACGTCAACATCTTTCTGAATTGATTCAATATTTTTTCCATCAATCATGTACGTAGCACTATCAAACAATGTCATAATACCATTATTAACAAAACCAATACTTACATTAGCGTCATATTCAGTATTATCAGTTTTTAATATTTCACCTTCGACTTCAATAAATGCTTCTGAGGGTAGAAAATATCTACTTGTATCATGAACCTGAAGTTCAATTCTTCCTCGTTGATTTGGAATTCGTGCTTCATAAGAATAATACTGATAGTCATGTACAGACCCATCTTTGAGAACTGGTTCATCTATGTCAAACGCGGTGTCACTTATACGCTTGAACATCTTTATTATTATCATATTCGTCTAACACGAAAACCTCTTCGGGAAGTGAGACCACTTCCTGCTATCAGACTAGTGGTTATATTTTTCTCTTTTTCCGACATTGGGATATCAGCCAACTCCGCTAGTTTTTGATTAGCCGCTTGATTTATTATTTTACTTACACTTGCGGGCATCATTTCAGTACTAGGTAATTTCACTGGTTGAGATAGAGCTGTGGTGGCTGTTTGTGGTCTGCGTATTAATCGTGCTAGTCCATCTTTGACTGTTGTGAATGCTTTGCTAGCAATATCTCTAGCAGCGCCTATACTTTTTTCTTTTACAACATCAATAGCTTTCATTCCTAACTGCTTTGCAATAGGCATTGCTTTTGGGGCAATCCTTCTAAAAAGACCCTTAACAATGTCACCTAACCCATTTCCATAAAATGCCCTGAAAACCGGTATTCGAGAGTTAATTACCCTAACCATAGTTGGTCTACGTTGAGTACTATGCACTATCATTTATTAAATAGTCATTCTATTTAATTACAGTGACTTAGTCACTATAATAATCATCGGTGATTTCCTCAATGAGAGACTGATACATATCAATATCCATTATACCGCCTGTAAATAATCGTTTACAAATATCAGCTGTTTCATTAATGATTTCTGGGGAATTATTTCCAGCTCGTTTTCCTCCGATGAGGATTTCTAGTCGTTCAACATCAGCAAGGACGTTGTTAGGACACTGAGTAAGACCACTTCCTTGTCTGGTAAGACCATTTCCGAAAGAGGTATCCGACGGCCCTTCCTCACTTTTTATTTGGGCTGGTTGTGATTTTGGAGATTGTGACAATAATTTTTGTTGTCGTGTATGACGTAATATTTCTTGTATTGATGGCGGTGATGATTGTTGTTGTTGTTGTTGTTGTTGTTTTATCAATTGCTGTTGTTGTTCTGGCGATAACTGTATAAAGGAAATATATTTATCTATTTCATTAATATAATTAATATATTTTGAATCACTGTTTCGAGCTTGATCAGTATCATAGTATATGCGAAATATCCATTTGTACCACAATTCACGACCAATAATGTCATTTACATGAGAGGGTTTTAAAAATTGTTGTCGATTATCATAACTCTCAACCGCACTTTTAGCTAATTGACTAACATTTTTAGCCATTTTGATTTCATTAATGGCAACATCGGTGAATTTGTCAAATGCGTTAATTTTACCCCGTGCTGGTTTTGATTCTTGTTTTAGTTCTTCAGATGGTGGTAACGCAGATGCTATTTTTTGAGTTGCTTCAGCTGTTTTCTCTAACATAGGTTGAATATCTTTAGTGGTCTCAGTTATCGGTCTAAATAATTCCTTTGTATCCTCTGCAATTCAACTTGAGTTTCCTGACGTTCTTGTAACTGTTTTTTAACAGCATCACGAACTGGTAAATATTTTTTAATTGCCTTTAAACGCTCGCGAGTTATTTTTGCCGAGTGCGCTTCTCCAATATTCATTTATATTATTAATTATTTTTAATTATATATATATATATATATATATATATATATATATATATATATATATATATATATATATATATATATATATATATATTTGTCTGATTTTTGTCAAAAATAATCAGTAGCGATCCCAGCGATTACCCTTCATAGGAACCTCGATAGCCAGGTGTGTCTTTTTACAGAGTCCAACATAACATAGATTTTTCCATGACTTACTATGCGGCCCTCTATAATTCTGTTTCTTTTAGGCTATGTTTTTTGGGGGGTTCTTCTATGGGGCGGAGAGCTCAAGGCATGCTACTGATTATTTTAGGGGTGGGGGTATTTTCATAGACATATCTCCCGGTGAATTTCTAATTGACGAAAGGCGAAACATTAGAAAATTCAGAAGAATGTCTAGGCATTTGCGGTTTCGATAAAACACCCCTATGTCACCCCACGGGTACAAAAGTGTACCTATGTGGCTACACAGAGGTATTTTATTGAAACCTGAGGCGCGCCCTACCCCCAATTATATATAAAAATGGCATCCCCGGGACCATATCCATTTCGGCGAAATCTGGAATCGAACCACAGAAGTTAGGATCAGAGTCCAACGATCTTTCCTCTAAGCTACTGCGGCTCGATGTGAATAAGAGTTTTAATTATTACTATATGCTTTTCTTGTGCAATAGCATTAGTCTCTGGTTTTACAAATATAATTTTATTAAGACAATTAACCATTTATGTGTGTAAACCAAACTATATTTTATATAGTATAAATATATAACGATTTAAAATTATAAGCATAAAAATGGGAAATAACCCACTAGGTACACAGAGACAAACAGACAGACAGGCAATCGATTAACGCATTTGTCATTGTTTGAATACTTAGATCTGTATACAGCGAGGGCGAGAGAGAGTGTAATTTCTTCTTTATTTACTTTTTATGACTATTAAATTTGGTCTGTATCAGCTTCTGAACGGTATTGAAAACAACACAGGAATGTTTTTGTTACGGTAAACACAGGAATGTTTTTGTTACGGTAAACACAGGAATGCTTTTGTTACGGTAAACACAGGTAGACTCGTTGTGAAGTCAGCTTTGTAAAGGTAACTGTTATGTTATAGGAAAACCCTATATTACGATATATGTATTAAGTTCATAGTGGAATTTAACCACTACAATTACAAAAAAAGATTCAATTACACAAACAACTTGGCGTCTGTATATACAGACATTTAGTAATTGTGGTTTCTAAACAGAGAGACGAACAGACAGACAGAGAGACGAACAGACAGACATAGAGACAAACAGATAGATAGACAGACAAACAGACAGAGATAAACAGATAGACAGACAGACAGAGATAAACAGATAAACAGACAGACAGTTCAGTCCATAATATCATTATACCTCATTGAGATTAAAAATATTACTGTAGATATTAAATATGTGACCTAGTTCAATGAAGGGACGTAATCTACTCTGTGAATAAGATTATTTTCGACAGGAGTTATTATCTCAACCAGGTCTGGCTAGTTAAGTCAATTTAAAATATTAAAATATTATTTTTTTATTTTAAATAAATATATATATTATATATATAAAAAATGAACAGTAAAAACATTAATGAAATTATTTCTGCTATTAAAAAATTAAAACATGAAGGAATTCAGATATCTGATAATCTCGACCCTGAAAGAATCATGTATGACTTTGAATCTTTAGAGCAGAAAAAATTTCAAAATAAATTCACATTACCATCTAGTTATCGGCTTATTAAATCCATTTATAATTCTATGTTAGAATCTTTAGCTGTCGTGGATGAAAAACACATACAATTATTCGTACCTCTTGCGCGGTCAATTGAGAATATCAAAATTGCTCTGTCTAACGAATATGAAATTAAAAAACGGACAGACAGTCGTGTGATGCAATTGAAAAAGATTATGTTATTTGATTCTACGATAAATGACATTAAAACTGAGGATAGTAAAAGTGAGTCCCTGATATAGTCAGGACCCTTGGCAGGATTGATAAAATAGAACTTTAATATATAAAAATGATATGAGTAAAGAGTACACAGTTATATGTATTCAAATATAATTCTTTGGTCATATTTTATTGAATATGCAGACTTGCATATATGGTCAGCCACACGTTTTACTGAAGGTATGCAAATACCAAAATATCTGGCAGCTGCATATATAGATTTAAAAACTATTTTTTCATCAGTATCTGTGTTGGTAGAAATGACCGTCTTAGGAGTCTTAGGAGAAATACCAGTATTTCCTACCTTACAATTCTGACTTTGCGTAATTGATTCTAGGTTATTTACAGAATTATTTTGGCGATTTCCATCTTTATGATTAATAACAAATCCATCTTTAACTAGGCCAAAATAACATTCAAATATGAACTTGTGCGATAGATATCTTTTATTTCTATTAATACCAAATGTAAAATAACCAGCATTATTAAGACTACCGACTGGTTTTTTTAATCTACAGTTTCTAATAACACCATCTCTGGACGCTTCGTAATTGGTATATATTGGATGTCTCACGAATTCTTTTTGCTCCATTTATATAATATTTATTTGTTTAAATCATTTTTTTTAAATCTAGTCAGATAATCCGTTTCTGTTTTTATAGGGGGTTTACCTGTCGATGTATCTTTTTTCTTGTCATAATAACGCTTTAACTCTCTGAAATGTTTTCCTCCGCAATTTTTACATAAATGTGTGTTACCCCTCACACCAATTTTACACTGAATACATGGTTTTGGTCCTGTACTTCCATTTCTGATACTTTGCATATGGTAACTACAATAATTGTTTTTTTTACGCATGGTTTATCACAATGAGAAATATGTCCAATTTTCAACAAAATACACTTATTTTCTATTTGAATCATTATATATATACTAAATTTTAATTGAATATTTGTCTTAATTATAATGATGGAAGAATTATCATTAAATGAACCATCTACTACTAGATTTGACTTTGACAGACTATCAGAACATAAATTTAGTGTTTCGATGCAAGATTTAGCTTTAATGAATGTAGATATAACCAAACGTATCCGTGAAGCCAAAAAAGAATTTCGAGAAGATGGTGCTGCTCATGTGTGGTCAACTTTTAGGGTTGGAAGCATTAATAATATGATGAATGACAAACGAGCAAAGGTACTTATTAACTACCTTGATAATCAAAAATATTTTATTTTAATAAAATTTATTGTAGAGACAGACGAAGATATTTGGGTAATTCATGACAAAAGAGATCCTATTCATACACAGTTGGGAAATAATAAAACGCTTTTATTAAATAACAAATCAAAACCCGGAATATTGACTGGTATTGATAGACCGTATTTTGAGCGAGGGTATCCGGTTACTGCTCTTGTCTATGGATTGTATTTACTAAATGATAAACCTAATATTGAAAATCTCAAACCGATGAGACTGTCAGAGTCAAGAATAAACTGCGTGGCTGAACGCATTACTGAACATTTTACAAATGCGATGCATGGTAATGGCTTAACAGATTTAAGACGTAAAAAAATATGTGATTGGGGGGAGACTGTTAAAGATTCTGGTGCATCTATTAAGGATGTTGCTAAGCTAGAAAAGTCATTAAGATTTCCAATAACAGTAAAAACACTAACAGGAGAGATATTGTACAAACCAAAATACATAAAAAATGGAAGCCCTATAACGATCATTGATCATAATGCACATGCTTGGTCTTATGTAGTAACTATATTTCCACGAGATAGAATGATTAAATTTTATAGTGGTCATGTATTTGATTTTATTAAAAATA
>JAEAOA010001196.1:2680819-3025819 GCA_016746295.1 Potamilus streckersoni
GTCAACAAAGACTGAATATACCCTTTTCTTTCAGAAGAAAGAAACATTGCCCAAGACAGGTTACACAAAAGGACAAAACCAAAAGAGTAGGAATATTTGGGTAGATTTAAGTGCGATTTATAGTGATTTAAATTAGAGTCATACATGTGTAGACATACACAATTAGTCTTAAAAAGAAAAGAGAGGTACATCTTAGAGAAAATAGTTCAGAATTATGAAATCACTTGTTCATTGTGGACTTATATATTTAAAACGAGAAGACTGGTTTTCTTGCCATTTATTTCAAGACTTTAATAGAAATACAACGGGTACCAGACTCATTCAGGCGACTTTTCCTCAGTGTGTTTTCATGTAACGAATGTTTACTTATGCATACATATATATATATATATATATATATATATATATATATATATATATATATATATATATATATATATATATATATATATATATATATATATATATATATATATATATAGGCTGTGACCAAATCCCTAATACTACCGTAATTAGTACATAGTCACAACAACCTTCAACTTGTCCGACTTGAAATTATTTTGCTCCTGAACTAAACACTTCTTTTGGGTCATCCAATCTTGATCCGTATAGACTATTTCGCCGCACCACCAAGACCATCCATACTTGCTTCCTTTATCATCAAAGTGAAACGTATCAAACACGTGTTTTCAAAGCAGTCAATGCCTTAGGTAACGTAAGTTGTAATTTCTGAGACATTTATAATATATCTTTTATAGTGTTGTCATTTAAAATCAGCACCTTTGCATGGTTATTAAAATTTTATAAACCTTTAACTTATCACAGAAAAGACTCGTTCATATGTTATTGGAAGCGATCAAAATTACGAATGTAGTTATTGTTGATGACCTTGTGTTGGCAAATGTTTCTGTACATTTGAAAGGATTGTATAGTAGCGAGTTTGACGGTCATACATGTAATTACATTATACACAGTTTGTCAAACAATGCAATATATTTAACTGGTGCAAGTTTCATTAGCTACATTTCTTGTTCATGTTTCTACAGTGATTGTTTAGTTGAAGAAAAATGAAATATTTTTCTTAAATTATCGTATATATTCGTGCATTCAACTATAACATTTGTATGCAGTATACCAACTTCTTTCAGGTGCCATTTGAAAATAAGCAACAAATAATTGTGTGCCATATCAGATAGAAGCATCTTTCTTGAAGTTTTGTTTCAAATGATATTTGCGCAACTGGTATCAATCTATTTTTGATAAAACCGAAGCAATAGATTGAAGTTATTTGATGAGGTTTATATGTATCATTTTAAACGAATACAAATTTAATATATTTATTGCATGACAGTCAGAAAATAGTGTTTCTATACTATGGCAATACTGGGCAGAAGGATGGCTTTAAATATTATTCGCAGTCGGAACGTCCTCACAATTTTCCACCGCAAGGAATAAAAAACTTCGGATGTAAACAATGGTCATTTTGAACTCGCCGCATGCTCACGTGGCGCTGGTTTGTTACGACATCTTAAAACATAGTAGGTATAGTTTTCCTATAGTATGTGCAGTTTCATATTTTTTATATTGCTACTCACTAAACTATCACTTTGTGTGATTCTGATTGATCCAATTATAAGCCCATGAAATTAATTTGCTTGATCCTCGTTACTGAATGCTGGGATCGTCGGAACACGTTTTTAACCCCGCCTACTGGAATGTTTGTTTTGAATGATCACTTTTGGCGTCCGTTTTTTAAATCGACTTGCCAAATGAAAATTGATGTAATATTATCTCGGCTGTCTGAATATGAATATGTTACACCCACAGTGGTTTGTTTATGTCATGTATAACAATATCATCATAAGAAAAATGGCGTAAAACTACACGATGGAAGAACAATAAGAAGGAAAACTAAGGGTATTACTTGATAGCGGGTGACGGGGGTAGGAGAATGCGGGGGGCGGTATATCTGTAGTATAGATATAGAATCCACCGTATATACATGCGTGTTTCAAGTTAACTTACAAAAGTAAATAAACATACCTCAGTTCACATAAGAAGCTGGATATAAATGAGTCCTAACTGACCGAACTTTATCTTGACCACAGCACCTTTAAGCAGTTGGTCTGGGATGCAAATCCGACTAAAACAATTGTTTATCTCTTCTGTACAGTCTATTGTTCCAAATCAAATATTGCAGATATCCAGTTACAAACGCGTTGCAATAAATGTGGGAATTTGTGCATCCAGTAATCCTATTTCATATGAAAATCGCAATAATGTAATGTTTAGTTCTGAAATTGACCTTTCAGGGTAACATGTACTGTAGGCCTAGTGTGTACCGTGTCAAATAATGTGGTATCACTTCGCATTGATCATTGTTTTGAAAATGATTTTGTCGTTATAAACTGTTCTGTTAACTTTTTCTTGGATTAATAGTTTGCAGATATATGTACAATATACTTTTACTAGTCAGCTTTGTTAGGGACTATATTTCATGCACAACAAATGAAAGGTGCAGATTGAACAAATTATTCGTTCTTCTATCTAAATAATTTCCACTGAAATAAACACTGTGATAAAAAATCTCAAATGGGTAATGATCTAATCTTAAATGTATGAAACGAGTTGAATAATGTCCAGCTTTTGCAAACACTGGACATTATTTAACTCGTATCTTCGAGTCTCTTTCCGACTCGCTCGAAGTTACCTGATTCGCATCTAAATAAGACGAGGATTTTCTAAAGGGTTCATTTAGATGTCTCGAATATTACAATTTTGCCTTGGATAACATATTGACCTTATTATTGGAATGAAATGTGAATAAAATCAGTTTGATCAACCCAAATTAAGCAAAATTGATGTGATCAATTATTTTACACTTCCTGGAACACTACAAGCTGAATATGTAATGACCATTAATAGAGCTAAAACTACATCCGTTGACCAAATGAAAATGAATTAACAAAACAAGACCGATTTTGTACTAGTCTTCATTCAGGGTACATGTTTCTTTGGAAAAGATAATTGGGCAAAGAGCGAAGGAAAGTTCATAGGTTGCAAATATCATTCGATTTTCAGTAGACTATACACATGTTGTACATAAGATTTACTTTACGTTCATTCGACACCTGTCACTGTGGACCTTTTCACTTTTCTGACAGGAAAGAGAATTTGCATGGCACATTTAATATCTAGATTATAAAATAAAATTATATAGGACAATTCTTTACCAGATATGGAAAGCTTGTGTTATGTAGGTCAATTATTTAAAATACTTTCACACATTCATAATACTGGACATAAATCTGATCATACTATTTTCGAATCCTGCTTATCTATGAATAGTAAAGAAATAGATGAGATAAGTGAGGTAAAGGTTAAACAATTGTGCGTACAGATGGCAGTTTCCAGAATTCTTTTATGCAAATTCTTGCGACCCAGAGGTAGCTATACTAAGTTACTCGTAACCAAAATAGACAAATGACACACTCACATAATTTCATGCACATAGTCGTTTGGTTCACCATACGAAGGATTATACATCCAAGAAACTTTTAACCATAGGAAAACATATCACACGAAGGGCAGCTACAATAAATGTTTATAATTTATTACCAAAACAAAAATCAGCAGTCACCCAGTGATACTATTTTAGTAGTTTCAATGCACACATCTGGGAGATGGAATATATAATTCATAACAAATCTGAATTTCTATTGATACAAATAATACAACTGAAAAACTTCCAGGCTAACATTTATATCATGGCAACGTATGTGATATTTAGCTTTTGTTTTTCAAGAATCTTTCTTGCCTCTTACGGTTCCAAATTGAAATGAGTGTCCATATGCTTCAGAGCTTTATTAACCAATATTAATTTGCATTCTGGAGAATGGGAAATGTATTTCTGATGGTTGTGAAGAAACTTTTATTTAATTTTCTTTATGTATCGGACAATCATATTCAATACCAAACGACAGGACCCAATGAACAATTCAAAGTGTATAGTTGGGAAGCTTACCTTAGGCTCTTTATTCTCGATGGAAAAGTACAAAAACACGTTTCTTTAGTTTGTCGTTATCCCATCAAATACTGGATACAAAGGGTCTTTTAGAATTACGCGTGAAAGAAATACGTGCTTTTATTTCCAAGTAGAAATATAAACAGTATTATTTGTTAAAGGGAAACAACGGGTCCAAATCAGACTCATGCAGGTGGATAAATAAAATAGTTTCGCAAATTTGCACAATTATATGCATTGCAGTTTACTTTTTGGAATTATGTTTCGTTTGTTTTCAAAGCTTCTAATGTAATGCATGTCACCTTTTTATATTTTCACATGAGAAGTTCCGTTAACATTAGAAACTTCTATTTTCTTTAACATTATATACACTAGATTATCACTAATTAGTATTATCTGCTCGTATTTGTTTCCGTTAATATTACATTGTCAGAATTGTTCAGTATTTTCCGATCCTAAACGCTTGCGCTAAATTCATACTAAATGCACGCGAAAAAGGAACTTTTTATTATAAACAATTTTTTCTGAATGAACTTAAGCAAATGTTTCATGGACAGCTACATATCAGCAGCTTTAATACATTCCATTACCATTTTGGTACAATGTTTCATATTTAAGCTAGCTATAGACGCCAGACAGTGTCCTTACCATAACTGCAAGTTATACGACATAAACTGTCTTTAGCCAGTAATAAAATGGCAAAAATATACTTAAAATTTACATCATGAATTTCCTAAAAATGTACTTTCATAGTTCTAAAGATCCGAATTACATGAGCCATGTAATGGGTACTTACGTTTGGGTATACATTTCGAAATTATACTGTAATTTCGATAATATTTAAAGCGCGGTTATATCATACTTACTGCATTCAAAATAAAATAAACATTAAATACCAAGGCTTCATTTCCATAATTGTAATTAAGACTTCATACTTTTCTCATATTATGATCTGAATCATTTAATGACAGAAAACAGAAACATGCATTCCAATGTCAACACACTTCACTACGATTAATTTGGGAGACGCTGCTTGAATCCGATCTAATTTACTTCATATAAATGCAGACCATAGTCACGAAACTGCGTCGAATCGATTTTGTTTTGTTAAGTCATTTTCATTTGGTCAACAGATGTAGTTGTAGCTCTGTTAATAACCATTACATATTCAGCTTGTAGTGTTATGCAAAGGAAAATAATTGATCACATCCATTATGCTTAATTTGAGTTTATAAAACTACGATTTTATTAACATTTCATTCTGATAATACCGTCATTACGTTATCCAAGTCAAAATTGTAATATTCGAGACATTTAAATGAACCCTTTAGAAAATCTTCGTCTTCTTTCAATGCGAATCTGATAATTCAATTTGGAAGATTTTTCTTCTATCATTATAATTTTCTAAAGTTTGTTTTTCTTTTATGTATCGTACAGGGTAATACTCCCTTCAGTGTAATTTTGAAGACCTACTCAATTTAATTTTCTCTCAAAATTCTATACAGAAAAATAACAGTAAATGCAGAACCCTAATTCATGCATGCAGAAGTGAAAACTAGAATAAAATGTACAATACACCAGCTGTCACTATTGATAGAAGGCTCATGTTTCATAAACGAAACCTACTCATTTCTGTTTAAATGTACATGTCACTTGATCATTATGTTAGACAGAACGAAGCTAAAATATCCTTTCACAAATATTAGCACGGTTCTTATTTTATTTTTAGACCAGATATGAAACGTAATATTTTTTCAATAAATTTCATTTGATAGTGTTGTAAAGGAATGATTACGATAGGGCTGTAGTATGACTACATTTACAAGCTCACTGATCGATATTCCAAGTTCAAGCACAAGCCAAAATGCCAATGTATGTTTATATTCATGTGCCATGAGACATATTTATAGTTTGGGTGTAACGTAATTTCTAAGCGCAAGATAGGCGATACATTGTAGCCAGGAACTGGTGGAGGAAAAATCCGGAAAAATTTAAGAATCATTCATCACGGAAAGCTACTGGCAGATTTCTCACATACTTACAATGGCCGAGCAGACCGAGGTGAGAAGGCAGTTATGGGTAAATGCGAGCGCTTTAGACCAGTATGATCCACGGGCCACCCGTTAAGCCCAGAATTGGGTTGTTACATCAGGAATTAAAGTTAACTGCGATAACGTGGCAAGCGGTAAAATGCATTTTGTACTCTAAGATAGGTTGAGATATTACATAAACAGTGTTTGTTTTATGATTTACTTTCACTTAATTTTAGCTTTGAACCGAACATTCATAATTCCATTATATATATATCGATAAACGTTATAACATTTTACCTAAAGATTTGGCTAAAACAAGCACCTTATATAACACCAATTCCAGCCACACAATTCCCTCCTAACGACCCTCATCAGATGATTGATTAAAGAACTGACGAGTCCACTGCAACCAGATCTTAAAAATAAAATAAGAAAAATGAGAGCAAAAATAGGAGTGGCAGCGATATGGTAAGGTTTAGGTGCTATGCATTCCACTGATGTGTGTGAGGAAACTAGGATAATGAAGAAAATGTAGGTTGTTTGAATGGAGAAGTGTGTATAAAACGATCTTTTAGATTGAATTAAATTATTCTAACATAACGTTTACACAATTTTCTCTTCGATATTGTGGCTTATGAACAAGAGCAACAACAATAATAAATAAACAAGCAAATAAATAAAAGAAATAAGTTATAAAATGGTAATGCAAATATCACAAAATCAAAAAATACGAGGAGAATTATATTTTTTTTTTTTTTTGCTTTTATATCGGTTGCATTTAAATACTTGTCAATACGGTTATAAAAAGATAATGTAAATATCACAAGCAAAACCGTTAAATGCAAGGAGAATTACAAAATCTGCTTTAGTTTTACATCAGTTTCAATACTTGTCTCATTGTATTAAACATGATTTTATCCTTATTAGTTACAAGGAAGCGATACAGACATTAGGCAATTGTCCAATGAAATGATGCGATTTTCACTTTTTGAAACTCAGATTAGGGTAATATTTTTAACTGGGTAGTAACGAACGTTGTATTATGTAATGTTAAAATTGCTGACATATATATTTTAAGAGAAAGCTATAAACCAATAAATTAAACGTTTAATGTATCAGCTTTTACTTTCAATCCGAAAATTAAAATATACCATTCTTCTATCAAAATTTAGAATTTGCACCTGATTCATTTATATTATCATTTCTCTATTTGGCTAACCAATACCGCCCTATTTTTCTATCTAAAGTCTTTTATTTGGTCAATCATAAATGTCTGAATAAAACGTGCATTTGTTTGTTGTTTAGATGAATACGTCCTACAAACAGTAATTTAAGTAAAGGCAGACATGCATAAAATGAAAGCCGACATACAACAAATTTTAGACATAGAAAGATGTGAGAAAATTATTAATTTACAACACTTAATAAAGTGCATTTTCGTTGTGCTTTACGAAAAAAATGAAGTTAACAAGTAAATACCATCACTAAGACTGAAAAACATGATTACTTTTGCCTGCAGTTTTTGTCTTTAATTTGTTATATTTCTTGCTTTAAGAAATTTATCAGGAGATCAGGATCTTTAAAATCATTGTTGAACGAATGCACAATAACGTACCGCATCTACCGGTAATTCTACTTTTTACTAGTATTATTGTCGACTCTCAGCAAACACTGTTTTATAACACACATGTAAGAGCCCCCGAGTGGCCAAGTGGTCTAAAGCGCTGAATGATACGGATCACTGCCATCTCACCTGTCTGCGTGAGTTCGAGTCCAGACTCGGCTAACGTGGGTAAGTGAGGAAGCCTGCCAGTAGCTTCTCGTGGGTCGGTGGTTCTTCCCTGGGTTTTCCAGGGTTCTGCCTCCACTATAATTACTGGCCGCCATGCATAGCCTATTTTGTTCTCAACAATTGCGTTAAACCCTATAACAACATATGCATGAGAGAGAATTTTTAATTCATAAGTCTACAGATTCCGTCGCTGGTCTGCAGATTTCCGCACCCATAGCTTTGCCTACATGCACCAGTGCATTTTTTTACACCAACGAAGTTATAATATAATATAGATCACATGACACTAGCTTAAAAATGGTAAAGAAAATGTAACAAGTTTTTAATATTTTGTTCCATATATGATTTTTATCACTGTTTGTAATCCCTTCTTTAATATTTGTGTTTAACGTCATTTCTAGCATCAATTGAAGTGAAGAAACAGTGGGACAGTCGGAGTAAGTGATAATTTCAGTTGTGCAGTTTAACGTCCTTTGCTTCTTGTGAACTCTTTCAAGTGTGTTGTAGCTTTACATAAATATAGACCTGTCTAATATTTTCTCCATAAACTCTAATATTAAGTCTTGCTTATTTAAATCTTATTGTCAAAGTAAATATAACATACACTATATGCGATTATTTTCTTAATACTACAATATGCACAATGTATTTCACAACACCTTTTAGAAATTATGAAACGATTTCAATAACGAAAGGCTTCGGCTTTAATCACTTCATATCCCATTCATTTCAAGTGATTTGTAAATAAATAACATCAACGTGTTTGACAAGCACATATTTTCAGAAACAAAAACATTGCGATGGAAAATATGAACAATTTGCTACGACTAAACTCTTAATTGTTTCATTTTGCCTTCGATGATAAGATACGGTTTATTTTGTCCAAAACTCGCGTCATGCCGCCATAAATACGACCATAAATAAAGACGTATTATACAAGAACTATCTTCTAAACATATAAATAATGTAGCTAGTATTATTTTTGAATATGATTCTTTGTATTTATTGATATGTTGCAAGTTCACGTATTGCATGGAAATTATTTTTTTAAAGCAACTTTTATTGAATTAACAACGGAATGAATCATCTTTGTCCATCAACATAATGTTTTATATATTAATCAAAGATTATTTGTAAAACGATTCACTGTTCTTCTTTGTATACTTTGTTTTCAGGTAAAGAGAGAAAAACATTCATCGACAGGACGGAACAACACAGGAAAATTTGTACGAACTGAACATTTTGTAAATTATAATGCTATATACAACAGAGCGATACTAAAAAAATCCAATAATAATAATAATTATATATATATATATATATATATATATATATATATATATATATATATATATATATATATATATATTTATATATATATATTTATATATATATATATATATATATATATATTTATATATATATATATATATATATATATATTTATATATATATATATATATATATATATATATATATATATATATTTATATATATATATATATATATATATTTTTATATATATATATATATATATATATATATATATATATATATATATATATATATATATATATATATTTATATAAACAATACCAACACATGAGAATGAGTGAGATGTGAATAGCAAAAGAGAAGAGAATCCTGATGAAGCTAATACGAGTTGGATATCTTACAATAAAAAGAAATAAATACCTGTAACATGTCCATACATCAGTGACACGAATACAAACAAATAAGCAGGAATTGGTTTTGTAATTATTATTCCCTTAATTTCAACAACTCACAAAGAAACGAATACATTAAAAATGGACAGCAAAAGTTGTAGGGCTACCAGATAGTCTATTCAACCTGAACCTACAAATAGTTTAAAATGAGACGTCACTCATTATCTTAAAAACATTTTTTTGGTTTCTGATTTAAAGACATTAGTAATAATAAATTTAATTGAAGTTCAGAACAAAGTATAAATTCTTATATAGCCTAAAATATATCAGTTTGACCCGTGTCCTCACACCAATGTTCATTTTAAAGCTTTGGTTTTGAATTGGGCTCGAAATAAAATTATTTTCAGAAAATGAGGATAAGACTACAAGTAGTAAGTGTCGTACGATAACCTTATAGTCTTTAAAAAAAATAATCGCAGCACATTATGTTCTAAAGTATTTGTGAATATATTTCGTTTGTCAAGACATCGTCACACATATCACTCTATAAAAAAATGTATATGAAGATCAGCAATGGCGCATGGCTATATAGTTATGTGGTAACTTGGTATAAACAACATCCTAATAGTTATCATTTTTGTTTTGCCAGCAAATTGGTGACTATTTTTGGAGTATGAGACAATCCATTCCAAAAAAAATCGTAATAAATATGACTGTGATAAAACCTATTAATTTAAAAGTTATAGTCATATATAGAAATCATATAGATAAGAATTTTTTTACGTTCAAGCTGAAACATAAGATAAACGTATATTGAACAACTGTGCAACAAATCAAGTCGGGAGTTTAAATTTCATTTGGTCGCAACTATGACTTGATTTTTGTATATAGTCCTTTTCTTTTCTAAATGTGTTGCTTTCTCTTGGGCAATATTTGTGAGTTTCGAACTTTTCTGGCACTATTATCTTGATGAATTCAATTAGTCTTAAAGTTTGTTCGCTTGTTTGTTTTTTTTTTTTCTTCTTACTTCTACATGAATAAAGATGATAACTTGAGAACTTGGGGAAACTGACAAATACTGCTGAATCTCGAGATGAGCTCAAACTTCCTACTTAATTTTTACATCTTCATTTTCAAGAGGCAACTGTATCTTCAACATAGAAAGAAAGACATACATATTGATATTTCTAGGGATATAACATTAACCTCATATTTCAAAGAATATTGCTGCGGTTATGCACGAGTAAAACAACTTTTTATTGGCAACTTCTTATATAATATCATCACTATCGAACACGTATATCTAAGTATGTGAAATCTTTGTATAAGGCTTTTGGATTTGGTACGGGTTTGCGATCATCAACACTAATTGTAAATTTGCACTGAATGTGGTCTACTCTGTAACATTCAGATGATATGCAAGGATAACAGCTTCCTTTGTGTTAGAAATTTTCCACGTTTTATGGAGATAGTTGAACACTCAAGAAATATTTTTTATAATTTAAGTTCACAACACTGTGTGTCAGATAGTGTAAAACTTTGATCCAGTTTTGACAGTATGACTGCAACTCTTAACAGTAATCTCTTCAGTTGACATTAAAGCTGAAAGTTTGATACAAATTCGAGTGCGGGTTTCTTTGTCAAAATTCGGTACTCTGATTATCGAGTACATGTATTTCATACTTGTATATTTCCCCTTTGTTTATTTTTATTGTTTATTTCAATGATTTGTTCTTTCTTGACATATTTATGCATTTTGAAACCTAATAGTATAACACAATTTGTGAGCGAAATATATAAAACATTATACATTTATGGTCAAATTATTTTGTTTTGTTTTAGATGCAAGCCAAACTCTATTGGAACAACATAGATTTCATGCTGAGAAAAACTTTATTGAAACTCAAGGTTACAGAGATGCAAACAAAAAACTGCGGCAACACAGAAAACTGATAATTACAGGTAAATCAGGGCAAGGTAAAACATACTTGGCTTGTCAACTAATGAATAAAATCATGGCAGATAACTCAGATATTAAGCCTTTGATTGTATCCACTGCTGAACAATGGAAAACTCTTGTAGATTCTTCTACCACTTTAGGTGTAATTATTGATGACATGTGTGGGAGGTTTTGCGTGAATGATGAATTAATAAAATGGAGAGAGGAATCAATGTATATGCCAGGTCTTATCGAAAATGGAAAACACGTGGTCATTTTTACCATGAAATCACATTTACAGGAGAAAATATTGGAGGCTATAGAGCCTATATCGTCTTCTGAAGAAATCACTTTGGAATTAGACACGATTAGTTTGACATTAGCAGAAAAGAAAGAATTTGCAATCAGGTACCTCAACAAATTTAATTTAAACGAAGCTGAAGTGTCACATTTATGTGAAAAAATAAATGAAGCACCTGTGGGATTTCCACAAATGTGTAGGACTGCAGAGATGATTACGGAGAAGTCAAAGTTAATCAGTTTGTTTTCTGAGCCTCGAGAATTGATGGTAAAACAAATGAAACATTTCCAACGGTATGATAGAATGGCTTATAGTTGCCTTGTTGTGATGTTGTACGAAGGAAAGCTAAACATGCAATCAATCAGAGATTTAGCGGATAGCAGTAAACAGAGCGAAAACAAAGTCATCTCAGTTTTTAAGATGTGTGGTATTCTTTGTGCGTCACCCAATGAAGTCTTAAACACGTTGCAATCTCTAGCAAATAAATACATTTCTTTTAATCAAACTGATGAATCATACTTTTTCATTCATGATTCCATCGCTGAGGCCGTATTTATTTCCTATGCAAAATTGTACCTACAAGAAACGCTGCTCTACTGTCCATTGGAAATCATTTGTAAATATTGTATAATTCAGGATGAATCCGAAGCTCTCGAGAAATCAACAGAGAATATATTACTTTTACAACCATCCTGTCAAGCAATTCTGATCAATAGATTTATAACAGCTTTGAGAGGGAGCAATCCAAAGGACTTTACGATCATTTCGGAGGCAAATGTTTGGTCATCTAAAGATTTTAGAAACGCATTTATTGCTGAGTGCAAAGAAGTACACTATTTAGCTGACACAGATGAAAACTCGCTTCTGGTGCATGCTGTAAATTCTAACAACTGTGATCTTGTCGAAGAGCTTCTACATGAACTGGACAATATTTCCGAAGATAAAATGGAATCAGTCTCCCCGTTTCTTAAAAAAAGTGCGCAATCATCATGCGCTCACAAGGATACAAATTTACTTGAGAAAATATGTGCAAAAGGTCACGTGGATGCTAATTATATTCTTCCAAACATTATTGAACAGGGTTCTATGGCTGCAATAGAATTTCTTTTGCAATGTGGAGCTGATGTTAACTATAGATCCGCAAATGGGGAAAACCTTCTTCACATTGCATCACTTCACGGTAGACTTGATATTGTCAAATTGCTGCATTCAAGAAATCCAAACATAGTCAAAGAACTCGATCATGATCAGCGAAGTGTCATCCATTCAGCTGCGTCTGGGGGAAGCGTGGAGATTGTGAATTTGTTTTTACAATTGGGTTTAAATCTGTTACATACTGATTCAACTGGCTGGAACCTTTTACATTATGCTTGTTGGCATGCAAAGAAGGAAATGGTCAAATACATATTGGATAAGTATCCCAAACTGTTCTGTAGTAGAACCGATGAAGGTATGTCTGTTCTTTTGTGTTCGGCATTTGGTGGTAATATTTACATTTTCAAGAATATGCATAAAGTTCTTGATTCATTGTTAAAACACCGTCATATGATACCTCTGATGCCAATGCCGTAAATATCATAAACTATATGATGCAGACAACAGCTCAGGAAACATTACTGCATATGTCATGTCTAGGAGGTAGCCTAGAAATGTCCACATACTTGGCAGAAACCTATCCTAAAATGTTACATGAGGAGGACAATGGTAAGAGAACACCAGCTCATCATGCTGCAGATGGAGGCAGTGTTCCAATATTAAGCTATCTAATTGATCATGGTATCGATCCATGGCGTAGAACCTCTCACAACGAGACTCTGCTCCACAGAGCATGCATTCATGGTAAGTTAGAAATGACTAAATACTTGGTAGAAACCTATCCTAAAATGCTGCATGAGGTGGAGATTGGTAAGAGAACACCAGCTCATTATGCAGCAGGTGCAGGCAAAACCGCTGTATTAAGCTATCTAATCGATATGGGCGCAGAACCATGGTGCAGAACCAGTGACGAAAAGACGCTGCTGCACATAGCATGCATTCGGGGTAAGTTAGAAATAACCAAATACTTGGTAGAAACCTATCCTAAAATGCTGCATGAGGTGGACAATGATAAGAGAACACCAGCTCATTATGCAGCAAGTGCAGGCAATGTTGCTGTATTAAGATATCTAATAGATAGTGGCACAGATCCAAGGTGCAGAATCTCTAACAAAGAGACGCTGTTGCACATAGCATGCATTCACGGTAGGATAGAAATAACCAAATACTTGGTAGAAACCTATCCTAAAATGCTGCATGAGGTGGACAATGGTAAAAAAACACCAGCTCATCATGCAGCAGGTGCAGGCAATGTTGCTGTATTAAGGTATCTAATAGATCGTGGCACAGATCCATGGTGCAGAACCTCTGAAGAAGAGACGCTGCTACACAGAGCATGCATCCACCGTAGGATGGAAATGACCAAATACTTGGTTGAATCCTATCCTAAAATGCTTCATGAGGTGGACAACAGTAAGAGAACACCAGCTCATTATGCTGCTGCTGGAGGTAGTGTCGCTGTATTAAGTTATCTAATAGATCGTGGCACAGATCCATTCTGCAGATCCTCTCAAGAAAAGACGCTGCTGGACATGTCTTGCATTAACGGTAAGTTCGAAATGACCAAATACTTGGTAGAAACCTATCCTAAAATGCTGCATGAGGTGGACAACGGTCAGAGAACACCAGCTCATCAAGCTGCATCTGGAGGCAATGTCGCTGTATTAAGCTATCTAATAGATCATGGCACTGATCCATGGTGTAGAACCTCTAATGAAGAGACGCTGCTGCACAGAGCATGTATGCACGGTAAGATAGAAATGACCAAATATTTGGTAGAAACCTATCCTAAAATGTTGAATGAGTTAGCCATCGATAAGGGCACAACAGCTCATCATGCTGCAGCTGGCGGCGATGTGGCTGTATTGGCCTACTTAATTGATCGTGGCACAGATCCATGGTGTAGAACCTCTAGAGAAGAGAATCTGCTGCACATAGCATGCATTTACGGCAAGTTAGAAATGACCAAATACTTGGTAGAAACCTATCCTAAAATGCTGCATGAGTTGGACACATTTAAGAGAACACCAGCTTATCATGCTACAGCCGGCGGGAATGTCGCTGTGTTAAATTATCTAATAGATCGTGGCACAGAACCATGGTATAGAACCTCTGAAGAGACGCTGCTGCACATAGCATGCTCTCAGGGAAAGTTAGAAATGACAAAATACTTGGTAGAAACCTATCCTTTAATGCTTCATGAGGTGGACAACTATAACAGAACACCAGTTTATCATGCTGCAGCTGGCGGTAATGTGGCTGTATTGGCCTACATAATTGATCGTGGTACAGATCCATGGTGTAGAACCTCTAAAGAAGAGACGCTGTTGCACATAGCATGCATTCAAGGTAAGTTAGAAATGACCAAATACTTGGTAGAAACCTATCCTAAAATGCTGAATGCGGTGGACAATGGTAAGAAAACACCAGCCCATCAAGCTGCAGCTGGAGGCAATGTCGCTGTATTATGCTATCTAATAGATCGTGGCACAGAACCATGGTGTAGAACCTCTGAAGAAGAGACGCTGCTGCACAGAGCATGCATTTACGGTAAGTTAGAAATGAGCAAATACTTGGTAGAAACCTATCCTAAAATGCTGCATGAGGTGAACAATATTAAGAGCACACCAGGTCATTATGCTGCTGCTGGAGGCAATGTCGCTGTATTAAGTTATCTAATAGATCGTGGCACTGACCCATGGTGTAGAACCTCTAAGGAAGAGACGCTGCTACACATATCATGCATTGAGGGTATTTTAGAAACGACCAAATACTTGGTAGAAACCTATCCTAAAATGCTGTATGAGGTGGACAATGGTAAGAAAACACCAGCTCAGTATGCTGCAGTTGGAGGAAATGTTGCTGTATTAAGCTATCTAATAGATCGTGGCACTGATCCATGGTGCAGAACCTCTGAAGAAGAGACGCTGCTGCACATAGCATGCATTCACCGTAAGATAGAAATGACCAAATACTTGGTAGAAACCTATCCTAAAATGTTGTATGAGGTGGACAATGGTAAGAGCACAGCAGCTCACTATGCTGCAGCTGGAGGCAATGTCGCGGTATTAAGCTACCTAATAGATCGTGGCACTGATCAATGGTGCAGAACCGCTCACAAAAAGACGCTACTGCACATAGCATGCATTCACGGTAAGTTAGAAGTGACCAAATACTTGGTAGAAACCTATCCTAAAATGCTGCATGAGGTGGACAACGGTAAAAGAACACCAGTTCAATATGCTGCATCGGGAGGCAATGTGGCTTTATTGGCCTACTTAATTGATCGTGGCGTAGATCCATGGTGTAGAACCTCTGAAGGTGAAACGCTGCTGCACATAGCATGCATTCACGGTCAGTTAGAAATGAGCAAATACTTGGTAGAAACCTATCCTAAAATGTTGAATGAGGTCGACAAAAGTAAGAGAACACCAGCTCAGTATGCTGCAGAAAGCAGCAATGTTAGTGTCCTATGCTATTTGCGTGACGCTGAGCACGATAATCTCTCAAATGCATCATTTGAAGGAAGGACAGTAAAAGGGGAGGATTATCCCAGCAAATTTTGAAAAGTTAGGTCGAGCCTTTGATTTTGCTTTTTGTCTGATCTTCAATCTGAGCTTTGTAATATAATTTTGTTACTGGTTTAAATGTCCTTATATTCCATACGGTATAAATACGGTTTCACATTTGTATTTACCTTAGGTTCGCAACTACTACTACAGAAAAGTTTTGAAATTTCGATAAGCCATTTTTGGTAGTCTGAAAGTAAGATTCAATTACTTGATTGTAATCTGGATATCTAGTTCGCGTGATTTTTTTCTTTTTCGTTGGGCGAGGTGCTCATATATACTTTATTTTAGGATCAGATTTATATATTTGTCGACTAATGGTAGATTTGTGTGTTATTGTTTGCAAGTCCAGTGATTAGCATTATTTTCAGCTTGTAGCTTTAAACAAGATAAAATAATAAAAATAAACACGACCGACCACAAGTACAGAAGCACTTGCTTATCATGAAGTACGTTAAATCCGTAATGTAGGTAAATTGCTCTGAAATCGTTGTCTGGAGAGTGATTTTAATAATTATTTCCATATATAACTGGGTATGTGATTTGTGCAAACAATTTTGTACTTGTACCTCTGGCCCAATATAGAGGACATTTCATTCAAAAATGTTGTCCGGAAATTACAATTGGATATTTTGGGAATTCAGTTGGTCGTCACTGCTCCTTCCACATCGAAAAAAGGATTGTATTCAATCATTGTAAGCTGGATAAGGAATTGGTGGTTGGTGGTGATGTGCTAAAAGATTTAACTTTTCTTCCACGATCCTAACTTCCTATTGTCCTGAAATTGTAGAAGAATTTGAATATTAAAGGAATGAAGCTCATTATTGATTCTATCAAACTGCTTGGAGGATTTTTATTGAAATTATGGACTAGATATATGGTTGGCGTAGTTTTGCAATAAGACTTAACTATTTTCCTCCAGCCCATTTCAGGAAAATTTCTATTTAAAGAATGTTGTCGAAAATAGTTGAATTGCATTTCGCTTTCTCATAAACTCTTTTAAAAATTTTATTATCATTGTACTTCAGTCGTTGGCACTTTGAGTCAGTCTGTTCATCTGGCCATCTCTGTCCGTCCGTTTCTCCATCGTTGATGAAACGTATATTAGTGTTTCTGTCGCGTTTGGAGAATTTTGATGAAAATTGTAGGTTATTAACGTAGTTAGTTTAGACCCATCAAAGTTTCAATTTCTTCCTGCCGTCTCATTTTGCAGGATATTTCTCGAGTAATTATCGAGAAAGAAAAATTTAGAGAACTGAGCGTACTTACTTAGTGTTTATGCAAATATATAAGATAGTATTGATGAAAATGTACACGTGTAGAAAACATTATGATCTTATCCAGAGGTCATGGGAGACAGGGAATCTATGTTTTATGCCATATAGGGAAAATGTTGTAAGAACATGCTCGAGTTCGCTGAAATACATGTCTGTGACTACTTGTACGTCCAGCCTAACGTTTGCATGTAAATGTCATGGGAAGTACCAGATTTTTAAGCTCGGTTTCACCCATATGTCTCTCAAATGATTTGTTTTAGTTTTGCATTTTGTTCAGTTCTTAGTTGCTCAAGATTAATACCCGCAAAATTATGTAATCTTCATATGTAGATGGGTATTATTCTTGTATTTGATACTTCATTTTGGGGTTTCAAATGTGAATTAGATTCATTTGATAATAGATATGACGTGTTTATTGTCTCTTTCCAATTGTACTACACTTGATCATCTCTTAGCTGAGTAACATTATTATGCACAAGCAACATAATCCATATTAAAGTCTTTGTATAAAATATCCGCTTTTAATTTTCCATTCAGTTTTCATCTGTGTCGTAGATTTGAACTGATAAAACTGAAATTTTTTTTTTAACATCATCTAACACTGCTGAAACAGACTGTCACTCATTTTATTTGGAACCTGTGGACCTAATATGCAAATTACATATAATATTTTCTTCCGATGTAATCTTGAAATGCATTCATCTGTCAGGCATTGACGAAGGATGTAAATCCATCATGTTTTTTACTTGGTCTAGACTAAAATCAATTTTATCAATGGTTTTAAGTAATAAAAAGCATTTCCCCTCGTAGTTGTTTCAAGTTTGCTATCAAATCAATTTTATCAGATATCAATGATCTTCAGTACTGAAAAGCACTTACCCTCGTAGTTTTGCATGCTTGCTATCAGACACAGTCTCTTCAAAATCATCATATACAGTGTTGGATTGATCTGGATCTTTATGTACATATCATACTTTTCATTTTATACCACATAACTTCTGATGTGGTAAAATGCGAAAAGCAAATCAAATCATAACGTTAGCAAACAGTGCCATAATTATTTCAGTTGAATGTAGGACCTTTATGCAAAGGTATTTTACTTTAAGCAAATAGTCCCCGACACTTGAAACATACATGATTTTATTATGCCGTTTATTGTTTACTCTATGCATCAGAGATTTCAAACACGTTAATCCTCTCATCATAAATGCGAAGTTTTGTTGATTCTTCAGAACGTTTCTGTCACTCGATGATATTTGTACCTTCACAGAGGAAAAACAGTTACATTTGCTTAGCATGCGAAAAACCAGTTGTAAATGTTGCCCAATGAAGGTAATGCATATAATCACTTCATTCTGGTGATTTAAGATGTTTGCTGCAGATGGAACACGACATCAATAGTGTGTTGTACATCTGAGCTTTATCAGTTCGTATTCGGTTTATCTAGCTGAAATGTTAACTTTATTGATTAAACATTGTTTCTAATAAATGCTCATGGTTTGTACAAAGAAGTGTTTGGACTGAATATAATTTGAAACATTTTAAAACCGTTTATAAAATATATTTGTTTGAAAAATGCATCATTTATGGCGTGTATATATGAGTCATATATTTTCTGTCTTGAATTAAATTTGATGCAAACTTAAAGGTCATTCTGGTTGATCAAAATATGTTTCCTTATTTGTATGTACATTATTATGTAACATTATTGTAGCCTTTTACATTGTTCATATTGTTAGCGATTTATAGCTGCAGTTAATTTGCTATGATATTTATGTATGTTTTATTTTTATTTTGTTCTGTGGTGGATATAATTGCATTACATAAATACCTTCCAGATGTATAAATCATTTTGTTTTTATATGAATCATTGACTTGTGTATTTGAGATGCTTTGTGTGTAGTTCTGTTTGTTTCTGGCTTTGTCATCAAAACATATTAATGTGCAAAACCCGTTTTATCTCCTTAAGTAAAGTAATACTCCTTTTATTGTACATATGTTGTATCAAAGAAAATCATTCCTTTTGTAACTTCATACTTTATCACGCTTATTAATGCTGCCATCTAGCATGTCTGTTTCTGCATGCTCTTTTATGGTGAGACCTGGAGAGGCATCATTGATAATAATTCCGTTTTCTGCCTGCTATGTGATCAGTAATCCATAAAGTCCAATTGACAGTTACGCACATTTTATATTTATTATTCTGATCGTCTGCTTTCCTATATCTCCTTAACATACTTATTGTCAAACTGTTTCTTTCATGGAACTGTCTTGTGATGTTTTTCTCTTTTTGCATAATTTTTAAATCAAACGTTTGTTTGCGTGATCGTTGTGGTTTCACCTTTCTGCTGGTTTTAAAATAATGTTGTTTTGTATGTATTTGTGTGCGTGTTAGTAATGTATGCTGATTGGTCTTGATAAATTTGCTATTTAGTAATGTTCAAATAACATTTTATTTTTTATTTGTTAGGGAAGATTGCTCCGTTAACATTATTTAAAGCTTTAGAAAAATCTTTATTTGTACTAAATAATTTCAAGATATTATAATTATACATCATTCATATATATTATCAATCCAAAACATTATTTCTTACACAGATGACTATACACCTATTTACCAAGATTAATAACTGCTGAAGAAAAAAATCTAGCTGTAGTCGAATTACATATACTTTCCACAATATATAGTGGTTGTAATACCTAACATATACCTTTCTACCTACCGATCTAACATTTGATGCATTTATTTGAACAGAATGTTGCTTATTACCAGGACATGGAGCATGGGGCATATATGACTGTCAAATGCGTTAGAAGATTAAATCACCAATGCGATAGAGTCATCGTAAGTGCATTTTTATATTACAATGTACAGGCTTTGTCCAGCAAGTGTGGCTATATTTATATAAACTAATATATTGCATGTACTGGATAAGTCATTAGCCTGGTAATTTTGAATTTTCAGGTGGTGGAAAAATCGAAAGTGTAGCTGTATCGAAGTAAAAAAACGTAAAGTCTAACAACAACACACTAGTCACTACTAAATATTCACACATGCATCGCTCATGTATAATATATGTCAGCTGTTGTTTTCAGGTTATGATGTGCGCGAGATAAATTCCATACAATGGACGTCAGATCTATTGCCAGAAATGTGTCCCTATTTCCTCCATTCTCTGTCTTACTATTCAATGATTTACGCGTACAATACACTGTATTAGGCTTGTTTTAAGTTTATGTGAAAGTCTATGTGTTCAGTTAATGGACATATCTAAGAATATACTTATATTTCTCTGACGGTTATGCTATCACTGTAACCAAATTGTCTTAAATATTGATTGAGGGCAGTTAGATTTACATGTGAACAAAGCGATTTAATTCACAAAAAAAACAACAGTGGCAAGTACAGCAGACATAAAGTCTCTACAATAAAAAGCTCTACATAAATTAAACTAATAACGGAAAGCCTCAATATCTAAGTTTTATCGGGCAAAGAGCTACAGGCAACATCGTCCTGGGCAAATACCATTCACAGTCAATGGATAAAACTCTGGAGGAACATAAATTAAGTGCAATAAACGAAGAAAGAAGAAATATGTATTTATTGATCCAAAAGCTATATAACATATTACCCAAGCTAATTTGTTTCATTTAAAATACAAATCTATTTTGAATTGCATCCATAAATATTTAAGTCGATTTGGTGGGAGAGAGCTCAGTTATTACTGTAAAGGTATGCCAGTTAAGTGTCCGGCTTTGATAATAACCCTTTAGCAAATACTTATTTATCTTTACTGTGCCATAACAGATCATTCTGCCTACAACAATACCACAGTCGCCACCGGATTCAATTAGCATTGTTAGCCATACTTTGTGTTTTGAATTGACACGTTGTTTAGAATTATACTTTCTCATAGTATAACCATTTATCTTTCCACTATTTTGATACGGATATGTAAATTCTCTGAATTATCATCAGTGATATAACTTTTGGTATTGTGGGTGAGGTATAGCTACATCCTTATGGACTGGTTCTGTAATAGATACATACGTAGAAGTTGATTTAGTTTGATATAGTTGAAGCACCGATCTTCAGCTATCTTTTCTGCTAATTTGATTAATACATATTCATCTGATGTGTCAGAAACTTTTCATTCGCTATTTAAGCCACATTTTCAGAGTGTGTGCTAATATCGTTTGCATCCAGTATGTGATATCCTTTTCAGTGAGTATTTCTGCCATGCATTCATATAATGTTGCATTAATTCTCGAGAGTATAATTTCCATTTATCTATATATTTATATAGAGCATATTATTTTCAAACCTTTGTGAAATTCCATTTAACTTGTGAATTATAAACTTGAGAAAGCAGATAGCACCATGTATTAGAGACACGCACATTTGTAAAGTAATGTAGCAATAAGTATACTAATAAATCAATTAATGTTGTTTTTTGTTCATCACTCTCTTCAAATAGTTGCATGGAATTCCAAAACACTATATTATTTGAATAATGATACAATCGAATTTATGAAAAATCAAGAAAATATCTGAAACAATTCAATGGATATGTTCAGGCCGGTAAAAAGAAAATTTTACACATACAACAGTCCCTTTCCCAATATAATATATATATCTATACACCCCCATTTTTATATATATGTTTAATAATATATAATAAATATAAAATATATATATATATTATATATATATATATATATATATATATATATATATATATATATACTATATATATATATATATATATATATATATTTATACTTAGTGTGTCTTTATCTCTTTTCGACCTTTACCTAGTATGGAAACATACAAATACGTGACAGTAATTACGACCTTCGACATGCGGAGACTAGAGTCACATCTGGAAACTCCATGGGACGTCCCGATCGTATTGGCAAACGTTATCATCTACTGGAACAAAGAAAGTTTGGATTTAAACATTTAGTTGCAAATAAAGGTTTGCAACATTTTAATATATCAGGAAAATAAACTATGCAGACACAATCTAAATCGTGTTACTAATGTACGTAAAGTGCAAATATTCAGATAAAGTCTGGCTCATGCTTTGGACTACTGGTATCTTTTTTATAATTCATGTTACAAGTATACTTAAGCAATTATGATCATAATGGCTTGTATCAATTATTGTATATTGGCATGCATTGTTTTTTTATAATTGAAAATCGAAATTTCTTTGCGAAAGGAGTAAGGAATCATGTCTGCTTTTAAAGGCCTTGTTTCCTTTTCACGAGACTCTCTTTTAAATACCAAGCCGATTTTTGTGTCTTTTTGTGAAGGTTGAGAACACTGACTAGATGCAGATAATAAAATTAAACTTACCTCATGGACGTTTATATGAATATATTTTACCTTGCAGATGCATTAAGCGTAAATGAGACTAGCGTACACGAGCATTTGGAAGCAATTTCTCGAGGTTCCACTGGACAAGATAAACTAAACTATTTACCACCTCGAAGTAATGGACGTTTAGATGATAACGAGACAACAGGTGAGAACAGTTGTAGAGAAAGAAATACCGCGGTGTGTACTGTAATATCAAAAATGAAAATCCTAAAATAAATCTTGAAAACAATGCTAAATTCATTGGTATTGTATTATATCTCTTTAATGTTCTTAAACTGTATATGGCTTCTACGAATGGACATATCAAGCTATAATATAACACTATAGATAGATAAAGACTGTCAATTCAATTACATTAATGTAGACAAATGTTCATATACATATTTATATATTCAGATAAATCTCGACAGCTTAAGAAAAACTATAATGTCAAGGTCGCTATATTGATCGATTCAGGAGTATGGGATTTGTAAGTGCTCTATATGCATAAAATGCATCCTTCTCTATCCCTCCTCGCTCTCTCTTCTCTCTCTTTCTTTCTTTCGGTTTCTTTCTTCGTACATACATACATTTATAAGCTTACTTTCGACTTACCTGTCTATATCAGTCGCAACGTTTGGTTTCGATGTGTGTATGTATAAGTGCGTGTTGCAACAAAGATTTTTAAACGATTTAGCAAGTTATAATCGTAACAGTAGGCAATTTGATTATGCGTTACAGATAATCTTGTATAAATATTTGCTAAAAGACTGCTTTAGTATAGCATTGCTCATTCATTTCCTTGCAAAGTATGTTGAAATTTACAGTGATATGCAAAATGTGATCTGAAAATAATGTGAATGATTACAATAAGTGTGACAAAACTATTGTATAATATTTCCAGAGTTTTCAATTCTAGAAAAAAGTGGAATCGGAAAACAAAGGCAAAGGTCACCATGTCACCAAGGACCACTGTTTTCTTTGAAATAGAGAGTTCAAAGAAATCGACAGTTTCATATGTTACTTATTTATGGTCAAACTAAATTATAAACATGCACACATGCATACGTGCACACAAATATAGATATAATCGATATTATATCCATGATTGCAGATATTGTTCGAGGATATCTTGTGTTCAACCTACACGCAAAATGGATGAAGTGAAAAGAAAGATCAGAGAAGCGTATTCACACATTATGAATGGTGTAAGTAATGAATACATGATCATTAAACGCAACTAAATTCCCTTCTCATAATTTGAAACCAAACTGTTTAGTTGGAATCAAGTAACACACCATCATTCAGTACTATAAAGATCTATTTTGGATCATCGAAATAGAACACGTGTTTTGATTTCGTTAAATGCATATTATCTGATTAGATTTATTCATTAATAGTAAGCATGTTTGTGTTACTGTAGTTTTTGTAAATAAATCTTGGTGATAAATAGACAGTAATAATGATTAAAACTACCTTTCATTTGCTGGCCACCTATTTCAAACAAACAGCATGTTGATATGGTGATATTACTAGTGACAGGTTTTGAGAAGTGTTATCATATTTAGATCATTACATATTCTGCTTAATTACAATAACATCAAGTATGGTTCCTTCCTCATTGTTCTGAATGCAAGATATTTTCTTTCATGTTCTCTTCAAAGCAAGTGATATTTGCATTAGTTTGGAAGGAATTTGACTAAAATATAATTTTGCATTTTTATGTCGATATCGTAGTATATAAACACTGACATTATTTATTTAAATTTTTGTCACAGGTAAAACTTACATACAATCAATCCATGATCCCTAATCTATCGATCACTATCATCCCTCAGAGGTTTTTATTTTCCCGGTAAGGACTTTGTAATTCCTGAACGTCCATAAGTGTTTTTTGAGGGATTTTTTCCTTTTTAGTAAATATATGAGTTTAAAATAAATCCTCGATCACAACAACTATTACATTCCGATTTACTGTCAGCTTCGGCTAAGGTGATGGTCATTGCGGCGACTTATTAGGAAACATGGAATGTCATAATTCCTTAAATATTTCAGAAGCATTTATAAAATATAGGAAAATTCATAATCATTTCCATAAGCTAGAAATGCTTCAACCATGAAACACCGCAATTATAATTTTTCAAATAAAACCTCTTATCATTGCACTAACCTCATAAAATTCTACTTGTAATTTCATATCTTCAATGGATGTGATTATTGGTTTTGTTTTGCTCAAAAGAAGTGGAAAATAGTTGAAAGATGTAAACTTTTATTCTTTGTAATAGCCACATGATTTATCGTAAAAGTCATTCTGTATTTATTTTGCCTTTACTCATGAGGTAGGAGGAAATGATTCTTTATGGAGCAATTCTAGGACATAACGTAGCTTCTGTCATGAGAAACATTACTGTATATAACTAAGTTAGTAACGGTCTGAACATGACACAGGTTTATCAAGTCAGTACATAATTTTTCTTAGTATGTGATTGGATACAACACATGATTAAGTTTGTTGTTTGGATATATTACTTGAATACGATTTGATAAGTAATTGTCTTTAAAATGTAACGCGTGTACATTTTTGATAATGAATTCTTTGCGCGTTTATGTTGCATTTATATTTGAGCTATTAATTATATCTAGGACCATCCTTCTATAAGGTAGCTTGTAGTGTTTACTGTAGTCGATTATATTACCTTGAACTAGGAAAATAAATCTGAAACAATCTATGCGTACCTTTATTTCCATCCACCTCTATCCCTTGCTCGTGATTATTTTTTACAAATTTTATTAAAAATATCTTAAAAACAATACAGTGTTTCACAATCAATCGTTTACATTATTGCTTTGTTACTACGTTTGTAATTTAATGTATGGTTTTCACTGGTTTTTTTTGTTCAAGAGCAATGTCAATTTCCACATAATCGGTCTAGGTGATTATAGACAAGGAAAATAGCTATATCGAAGCAATACCATATCTAGAATTCTTCATGATGGGACCATGTAAACATTACATGGAGTCAAAATACTACCACAAATTCGATATTGCAATGCTCTTTACGACGTAAGTATATCATTATTATATACCCTAACGTTGAGTATGTATAAAAGCAAACAAAATTCACCTTTAATTCATTGTATAGAAACTTTTGTAGTAGCTCTTACAGTTACAACATTACTAATTTAAAAAATATGGTAGGTTGCTTTTAATTACGTATGCAATAATTTAACACAAGACTTCTTATTTCCTATTATCGGTCTCCTAGAAATGATTTAAAAAACAAACCTTGCCAGCATCTTTAAAAATTTAAACAGTTTGATGGTGTTTTATAAGTTATTCACCCTTTACTAAGAATATTGTGATAATTGCGACTTTTTTCTTCTAAATTTAGAAGACAAAAAGCATTTTGTCTTTTTGTTCCTTGTTTAACCAGGAATGTGGTAAAAATCTGTTTTTTTAGGATGTATTGTCTAGAGGTTCTTTGTTTTTCGCACATCAAACTAACTGTTAAACCGGGTAATTTTTTATCTGGATATAGGGATGGAATTCCCTTTGTTTTGTTGCTCCTGTATTTTAAAACAAACCAAATTTGTAACTTCAAGAATCACGAATATCTTTGATTTAGTGTTGTTTTTAATTGTTGTTCTAAAGCATTTGAATTTAACCAAAGGACAATTGTCAATGTTTATTAAATATATTGAAGGATGAAATGCATATTGTTGTACAATTTTTATTGGAATGATTACAGTTTGATTCAATCCAGTTGTCAGTTTCCGATATTACTTATATTTCCAAGACTTAATAAAGAAAAAGGTAATAAAAAACAAGTCAAGACTTCCAAGACCTGAAAAATGGAACTAATAATGGCCAAATTGAATGATAGCTACGCCTATTCGTTACAATATCAACATATTATATTTAAACCGAAGGAATTCTGACGAAAACTTGTACGATTGTGATATGGAATGATAAATATGTTCTTGTTTGATACTTTAAAAATTAGATTAACTATTGCTGGATAATGTATGAAATGGAACCCCTTAGCTAGTACGAAGTGCAAACTGTCCAAGTTTCCAAACGCCTAAGTTGTAAAAATATAACATTATGTATGTAAAGAAACACTCATTGGACGGACATACTTTTCTATTCAGCAATCAAAATGTCAATAAATAATTGTTGAATTGGCTTTCAGCTATGACAGTCATGTAAAAAATTGTTTAATTCACGACCACAAATATTTCAGCTAAGGCATTACTTCTTTATTATTATTATTCTATTTTCTTTTCTTCTTCTCTTCTAAATCTTTCTTTTTTATATTTTTATTATTATTATTTTCCATCTTATTCTATTAAAAATCATTTTTAAGTCTATTATTTTATTTTAACATTATGTTACATAAGATTTTTTCAGCATTAATTAAATGTTAATTTATATATAACAGTATTTTTTTATGGACTTTTCTTTTAATATGTTTTTTAAAGTAAATATATTGTCCAATAATGTTTAAATGAAATACAGTTTTGTAACTATTTTTTTTTACAAAGACATTATTTGTTACATTGTTATTTTTGCTGCATTTATAATATTTTTTTCTGAAAGCATTGTTGATATATTAAACATGATTTTCATTTATCTTGTAATGTTATGGTATTATTTTAACTGATTATTTTATTTAATGTTCTGATCATAAAATGAAAGATGCTTTTATTAGATTTATTTAACTAAATAACCTTTTTACAAGAGCATTTAGTAACGTTTTGATCATAATATGTAAATTTCTGAAACAAATAATTAACCAAATAAAATACATTTATTTATTTAACGCTAATTATCAGTACTTTTATTATTATTTTTCAGACTTTTTTATATGAATAATATATTTATAAACCCAATAAAAGCTATTTGTATAATATCAATTATATAGAAATATAAAATTTTTCACAAAACGTTTTTCATAAATCAAATTATTTATACTATAGCCATAGGAGTATTTTCTGAAATGTATTTGATAAAACAATAACAAGCATTTCTTTTTACAATCATAAATTTCATTTAAATTTAACTCAAAACTTTATGTTACTGTACAAAATTACAAATTTTTTTCTAAATAACAATTTTTATAATATAATTTTAATGTAAATGCATTGCGTCTTTTTATTTTTGCATGCATATGAGTTTTTTGAAATTTAATAATTTACTGGTAAATAAACAATTTTCTTACTTCCATTTTTGTTGTTTTAAAAATATGTACTTGCACTTAAGGTTCAAGTACATTATAATGTAATCATTAATGCATTTTCTATATTTAATTCTTTGAACTGTAAATAATACGATACTGATTCAAAAATTCAACTACCAGTTTTCTCTAATATCATGTATGTAACACCATTTAATCATCTCTGTGCTTATTATAAAAGAACTTTTTTTGTAATGGGGGCATAGTATAAAAGCTTAAAATAAAGTACTTGAACAATTAATTCATAAATCTACAAATTAAAATAACAATTTTAAAATTATATTACTGTATTTATAAAACTTATCACTCAGGATTCATAGTTAATACATTGTATTACATTAAATAATATAAATTTAAAATTGATTAAACATATATTAAAAAAAATCTAATTATTATACATAGGTTATAGACTATTTATTGAGCTAAAATATTGTTTTATATTTTAATTTTACTCATTGAATTAAATGCTATTTTACGTTCAATTATACCTAATGTTTCGTACATTTTAAACTTATGCTCTTAACCGTTTATATCTAGTTTTTTTCTTCAAACTACAATAAAAAATATAATTAGTAATTCAAATAACTTATACAGGGCATTATTTAAAAATTTAAAACAAAAATAAACTAAATTCTATTGATTCTATAAGCAGTTCAGTTTCTGAAATCAAATCATGGTGAAAATTTAAAATTAATGATGCATTAAATATTAGTTTTTAATTACTTTTGTAAATATCTTCAAAATAAATTTACTAATTATTTTCATTTGTTTGGCCATTCCATTTTTATATTATATATGCTGTATCAATTAATGCTATTCATTGTATGCAAAAGCTTTCAAAAATTATAATACAGAACCTCTCATTGGTTTCAATTTATTTTTAAAAATACCTTGTTTTTATAAATCTTCTGTGAATTTTTGTCAAATGTAACCATGTTAAATTGCAACCTAAAATAGTTTTCCTTTAAATAATTTTTGATTTATATTATAATGTACATATTATGTTTTAATATTGAATATATATACATTTTTATAATATGAATTAAAAGTATTAAAATAATACATTATTATCCCAATAAAGAAGGATCAATCCATTTCATATTAATAATAAGAAAAGGATTTATTAATATTTTAATGAGTTGCAAATAATCTAAATTTTGGATTATCAAAACCAAAGAATTTAAATAAAAACATATTCCATTAGTTCATTTTAAAAAATAGTTATATCAAATAACCATGTATATCAATAATATTTCATTATAAACATGTTTCAATTGAAGATTGATTCAAATAAACCGATAAATTGTAAAATTTATTTACATGAACTTATTTTAACAATAAAACAATTGCTTGTATTGGAATAATAGTAAACATAAATTGGACCAATAATGAGCACATATAATTAGAAACGTTTTTTTAGAAAAACCATTGTTGCTAGTAATTCACTGAAAATAAATAAAAACATAATCCATGAGTTTCTATAAATATATAATATTATATTTATTTTAAACAGGATTACTTAATCTTTACAAATTGGGATAAATAATAACCCTATTTCCTTGCATATAATTTTATTTTTTGAAATTTTGTTGAAAGAATAATAAATATAGAGTAATTCTATTAATTTAGTTTTTACTTTGCTTAACATTAATAGCATAATATTTTTCTAATTTAAAGCATTTAAACATTGAAATTCCCAAACAATAACAATTTGTTCCAAAAAATTCAAATATTTAAAAAATTTAAAATAGGTTGCATTTTTAAATGGTTTTATGTTAAGTTCAACAAATTTTACAAAAAATAACAGTTTTTCGTTGAAATTTGACTTTAAAGTTTTTCGGCACACACAACTTTAATTGCAATTGTACAACATACTGATACTTCGATATGTCTAATATTTAATACATTCATGTTAAATGCACTTTGAGACTTCTTTTTTACATAAATAAATGCTATTTCTTTCTATTAATATAAAATATATATTATTTAATAAAATATTAATATAACGCTAATATTATATTATATATTATTTAAAATGATTCAAATTTTGCCATTTTTTAGTTGATTCTTCAAGAGTTTTTTTTTGATGATGCGATTATTAATATAATATTTAAATTTTATTCTCTTGTTTATTATTTTAATTTTATATAAGTTGGAATTTTATTAATTTAATATATATTTATGTAACATGATACCTTCTTTGAAAGAAAACCGTTTAAAATTTTTGTTACTAATTTTTTTAGTCGCGAATGTACAATTTTATCCAATGATTCACATAAAATTTCTGTGACAGTAACCTGGTAACCCTTTTAATTGTTTATTGAATACTGCAAATTAATACTTATGTTTGCAGATAAACTAATTAATTTATCGATTGCAAAACATTCATTTAATAGGTGCATATTAAAATATGTTAATTAAAATTTTTCCATTTTTTGGGCATTAGTTGCAATAACCATTTAATTGATTCATCATTTTCATGACCTTGACATTAGCTTACAAATTTTTATAATTGGTTTTTACAATATATTTTTCCACTAATTATTGGCTACCTAAATATACTATTCCATCTATTCAGTCAAATCAACATCTATCTATTTCCTTAATTTCAGTTTGTTTTATTATTATATATTATTCCAATTGTTATTTCATTTTTTTGTTTAAACAGCGTGACAATATGTTAAGCTTATTCAAAAAAAATGCATTTTCAAAAAATATTTGTGTCATGGTTTTAATTTATCACATGGAATGTGTGATTAATTAAAATATTTAAGACATTTCTTAAAGCAAACTTTATTTTTAAAGTATGTTAACAGTAAATCAATAAAATTAAAAAAAAGTTAAAATTATATAAATTTAACTAAACTTTTCAATTAACTTTATCAAATATTTTTAATTGCATTGTTTAAAACTGGATTTTTGTAATGACAATTTGTCATGTATTGATAAAAACTTATTTCTGCTCATTTCAAATTACCCTGAACTATTCTTGGTCCAAAATTGCCTAGTATTGAAAATTGGTGTATATATAAAATGACTCTTTATAATCATATTGATGTCACATTTATTTTTGAGCTTTTCACTACTGTATTTAGTTTTTATTTTACAAAATCTTGTATTTTCAGTAATGAAGTAAAATATGCTTATATGAAAATTTCATATGAATGATTTTATTAAAATTTTAATAGTTATCTGTACAAAAAAAGAGATTGGGATAATGAATATTTTAAATATTGTATACTTTGTGTTTAGGATGAAATTTTCATTTTTCTACATTATTTTTTTAATTTTAGTGGAACCCATTTTTGAGTGACCGTATTATTATTGATTGATAAATTGAAACATTGAGACGTTCTAATGAAGCTATAATAAACTGAAACTTAATAATTTATCCTACTAATTACTGAACTTTTTTTTCATCTGCAGTATAAATTCAAATTTAAGAAATGAATCATTAATTGCAATATCATATTCATGTAAAGATTTATTATTAATAATTATTATTTAATTATCGAAAAATTATGTACATTATTATAAAAATTATGATATATTATTATTTTAAAACTTTTTGGATCATTACATGCGTTCAGGATAATGTTGGAATGTAATAAAACAGGTTTGCAATTTTTTAGTAAAAATGACCTTGTATTAAAACCTCAAAATGTTTCATAATTTATGACTTTTTATTAAATCATTAAAAATTCCAGCTTTTGTAAAATCAATTTGAATCTCTGACATTAAAGTTTAAAGTATGATAAAAACCAATCATGGATATTTTATTTTCTGACAATCATTTATAAATGTAAATAATTTTTTAATACATTTGGATACATATCGTTTATTATACAGATATTAATTAAATACACACCTGTGTCAATCAATTATAATATTTTATATGGAAAAAATGATGCAAATGCAATAACAAAAATATCGGCAAATGTTTCTATAACAATAATTGATAAAAAAAATTAATGTATATTTTTAATTTGAACCGTATTTATGCATTTTAAATGGAATTCTAATATATAACTCATTGCATTTTTTGTAAATTTTAAAACTCAAATTTTAAGTTTTCTGAATGAATTACTTTTAATTAATAATTAATTTTAACACTGATTTCTATAAAACAATGAATGTTTTTTAAAAATGCCATACTTTAGGGACTAGGATTATCTTGCAATTTCAATTGTTTTTTTTTCATTTAAACAGTAAAACATAATGATCTAGGAAAATAATATACTTTTTTGAATGATTTACAAGGTTAAAAAAAATCAAATTCCATGAGACAAATAATTTTTTTCAAATTTTATCATTTTTTTTCTTTTTAAAAGGGCCAGATCTAAGTTTACAGATGTGAAATGCCAGTGTTTTGACATTTATATTTTTCAAATTGCAATTTGACAATAAATAAGTTAAATTAAAATTAAATTTTTTATGAATTTGAATGTTAATTTTTAGATCATATTTTAATATTTTTCGATATTCTTTTGCAAAACTTTAATTTAAAAAAAAGCAAGGGATTTTAATAATGAACACTTTTAATATATTTTTTACATAACCACAACTCCATGGTTTATTTAAGATTTTTATAATAACCATTTTTTAAATTTAATAATATTTTTTTACCTAATATATTTTTTAAATAATTATTTTTATTTTTCTATATATTTATTATTTTCTATCTATTTTAATTGGATAGTATATTTTTCATTTTTTATATATTAAATATTTATAATCCATTATTATTATATATATATATAATAACACCGTGATTTTTTAGTGTATTTAGTAATATATTGACAGGTAATTTTTTTTTGATAATGTACAGTTGATTTTAAAAATAAATTATTATCAAATTTGCAATTTTAATTGAACAAAATGTATAGTTTCAGGAAGTCTAATCAAATTATCAATTATATATGTATTTAAACATGTAATTAATTTTTTGAATGTATTTTTGGTTTTTAAAATTTTTTCTAAAGCAAAGATGTTAACCTATAACAATTATTACTTTTACAAAATCGATTAAAGCCTCAAAAAACCAATTAGCCTTCCTACGAAATCTCATATATTAACCAAAAAAAAATAAAGGTCCCATTTTACAACAATGAATACGGATTTTGCTTCAGTACTTGTCAAATATCATTGTCATAAAAGCAAATTGCAGCAGGGAGGGTGAACCCTACAAATTTTTGCGACAAAATCGATTAAAGCCTCAGAATGCCAAATGGAACCTTCCTACGAAATCTCATATTTTAACCAAAAAAAAAAAAATAAAGACCCCATTTTACAAATGGAGCCTTAGCGATTTTGTCGCAAATACATTGTCATAACCACCCTCAAATTGCTGCCATCTACGTCGCAAATATGTTGTCATTTCACCCTCCCTGCTGCTGATTAATACAAATTATTTAACCAAATTATTTGTTAGCTTTTCACAAACAGACTAATCGATAATACTTCACCACGTAGATCAATCAAATTATTTGACTGATCGGTGAGTGTAAAAATTAATTCTAGTTAGTAAATCATTTTGACATTGCATATAGACTGGATTAGTCGGATTCTCAACAATTAAAAATCCGGGGGGTGCTGTTGGTGAAAATGAATAAAGAATGTAACCTTGTCGGGCTTGATTTGATTGTTCCATATTAATTTGATAACTTCCTTCGATTACATCACACGTTAAATTAAGTGCGATCACCGATGAAATATCCACATTGTTCGGTGCGATATGTCTACCGTCGCCGTCGGGAGAATTATTATGAGTGAGGATAATAGGCTTCGGCTGGCTATCTTTCCATGATTGATAGATTTTATTAAATCCTCGTCGATGGCAGTTCTGAGTTTTTTCTTTAACTCGGGAACATTATATCCTGGTAATTTATAATTTGGATTTTCATTTATATTTTTTTTTATAATCTTGAGCTGAGCTAGTTTTTGAAATCGGGCTATTTTCATCAGTGAAGAGATTAGTAATCCTCGAATTAAATATTTCCATGTCATCGATGATTTTATTACCCGCGGCGACTACACTAGTAAACTCAGCTTGTGTAAGAAAGCCAGATCTTAACGACGGTAATAACAACAAAAAATCATTATTCATTCTATCAAGGATGTGATCTTTAATATCTACAAATGTTGGACTTGTTTCATGTATTTCCAGAATTTCACCTTCCTGTGGGATATAATCATTAAAAAATGGAATTCTCCACACATCTTTACCATATTTGATTCTCCTTATCGATATCTTTTTGTGAAGTTTATATCCTCGAATTTTTTATACCCTTTTGATGGATTTTCAGGTCCTATTTCATCAGTGACGTAATCAGATTTTACAGGCTCGGGCGTGGAATTACCAGCACTTCTAGGTGGATCTTCGGGCCATCCTAATACTGTTCTTATTGAACTGTTATAAATATCTACAACATACCCAGGAGAGCCTATTTCAATTGTAGATGATAGTGTTGGTTCATGAACTGTTATCGCAATTTTTGATTCTTTTTAGTAATGGATTTTATTCTACGTTGTAATTCATTATTAATTTGCTCAATTTGATAGGAACCAGTTGGTATTGAAACAACGTTCCAATCTGGAGTGTCATCTTTTTTATTCCTATATGCAAATACCAGAGAATTATTAGGTCTCTGACCGCCAAATGGAACCGATCTGATATTAGGCCAACTATGATACACTCGTAATTTTGCCAACGCGATTTCCTTTACTGAAACAGGGAAAGGAAAATTCACACTGAATTTAGGGTTTGTTGACGATATTGATATCATGCTTGTTTTCCGCGGAGTGGTATTTTCTGCTATCCGCTGAAGTAGTTGAATCTCTTGCGACATTATTATTATTATTATTTACAATGTCTAATTTTGCAATAGATGAAAAAAAAACGCTAGCGTTTTTAATCGTAGTATCATAAATACGTATCATCGCGGAGAATTCGTCTTCGGTAATTATCGTATCATCAATCGATGATGACATCAACGAGGATAATTGTGAGTAACCGTTAGATACTGCTTGATGTTTTACTATATAGTCGTTAAGTTTTTTCTTGAGAACACGATGATATTTTTTTAGTAATAGCATTTGCAATTCCAGCAAATGTTGTCACCGCGGAAATAGCAATTGGGACAGCAATCGGAGCTACCATTGTTACTGAAGATAGTATAATACCAGCACCGGCCATTATACCAGATACCGAGTATACTGTAACATCAATTACGGTAATTCTCCTGCGATACTTTTTAATTTTTATTTCATATTCATCAATGAGTGTTTTGAGTTTTGTTAAGAACTCTTTGACGGTATCATAGCGATATTGCGATGACGGAATCATATTATTTTAAAATCTCAAGTGGTTTCTAATTGTTAAAAATTCTAATTTAGATCAGCTACAAACTCCATGTACCATACAAATGATGTCTTATTTAAATTAGGATCAGTGCTTGTTATTGTAAACCGTTTGTATTCACCCACGTCAATAGTCGTTGAAATCACGTTGTTGTATCCATATGAAGTCGATGATGATATATTAAACTGATTCAGTGACACTATTGTTAATCGATAAATACCCTTGTTTGACACAGTGAGAGTTATTGTATTCTTTTTAGGTTCCCAATCTAATGATCCAGAGAGAACTGTGTATATCATATTTATGATATTTCTCTCATGAGGAATCTTTATTCTTTCAAGTAGCGGAAGATTGTCTGTTTTAAATTTTGTAATATCCTCGATAGATTTTTTAATACTATTAATGTTATCTCTAATAATACTAAATCCAGCATCATTAATATTTTTAATATGGATTTAATTTCATCAAAATTGGATTTAATTTCAGCGAGAGATGGAGAGGTTACCGCTGGTGTTCCAAAAAATTTATTGATAATATTTCTACGAAGGGAAGTATATGTTGTTATATGTTTTTTCAAGTTCTTCATTTAAACAATTATTATTGCTTGAATCTGGTTCAAATTCAGGTTTGGTCACTGGAAAATCTGATGGTGATGGGGTTGAATCTGACAACTGAAAAAGAAGAAATTTGTGACTCAATGTATCACTATTATATATTTTTGGAAGAGAAAAGACTATGATTCATTATGTCCAATATTCTTGCATAACATATTTTAAGCATGTTGGCCATACTGTTCATCGAATTGGCACCATTTTCATTTAGGACCAACCAGACGGCAAAAAAAGACTTTTAGTGAAAACCAGATTTTTTGGGATCATCCATTCAAGATTATCAATGACAAGACTTTCTGACATGGATGTGCTGAAGGTATATTTCATAGTCCTACATAATAGTCATCAGTCCTTCATTAACTGAATGGCAAAAAATGAAGTTTAATAGTCTAACAGAAAATTGTCAGCTTAGGACTAGATAACTAATGCTAATTTTGAGCCCTTAGGTAACTTGCAATGCCAATAAATGGAAAGAAAGTCTGCATAATTTAAAACAACTTACCTCACTATAATCCTCATAGCAAATCGGATGGAAAGTCTTTTCGTTGACCCGTATGGCATCTCTCAAGTGCCACTCTTCCTGGTCCTCATCCCAATATTGTTCAAATGGCTCATGGCATATCTCACACAGCTGTAATACAATAATATGAGTGAGTACCACAAATAAAAAGAACCTACCTTTTATAATGCTGATCTCCTAATGTAATCTTTTTCATAGACAAGCTAGCATAAATCTGTTACATTGACTTTACAAGTGCCACTCATAAATCTTTGAATAAATGACAGGGATACTGTTTAATCAGATGAAGCACAAAAATTAAATATTAAGATTAGAAATATTCTAAGATGATGGATGACTCATTTTCTTGATGTATTTGATCTTAAAATCAAAATCATGAGCCCTTGTGATTTTACCTTGTGATTCTGATTTTAATCTGAGTATAAATATAGTTCATTGTTTTGACTTAGGGCTGGAACTTAAATTCCATGCTCAATAAAATCAGTGACTATAACTTTATTTTAAAAATCACATACATGCCAACCTCTGGCAAGGAAAAAGCATAATCCAAGTGGACAAAAGGAGTAATCTGAGCAGAAAAAGCATAATCCACATGTAACATAATAACATTCAATACGCGTATGTACAAAACATGTATATTTTTGTATCAGGAAGCATCCGTTTGAACAAAGAGCCAAAGTTGTATTCTGCCACTAATTGTAGTCAGTGTTCTATTATGAGCTCCGTAAATAATGCCCCTTCATGGGCATTTATAAAATTTGTTTCCACAATTTAGTTCTGCACTAAAAAATAAGTTACCTTTGTATTCAAATTAGTAAAAAAAATATTAAAATCCTTTCCACACAGCCTGCAATGGGCATGAAGCTACCCTAGAATGGCACTATATTGTGTTATTCATGTATTCATCTCCAAGTTGTTTTTTCAGTTTCTTTCTTCTAATTAATCTGTGAAATCATTTGTTAACATTTTTGCTGTAACATACACATTGAATAGAATAGGAAAATTTTACCACCAAATTCCTAAAGAATGGTTCTGTACCTCACATTCTTTTTTAACAAAGAATATGTGAGCAAAGATTAAAAATGAGAAAACCAATCTCTTCTGTCCTAAGCAAGACAGCTGCTATAAATAGAAACAGAGGTCTTCTTGGAAATAGGGCAGCTGCTATAAATAAAACATAACACGTTGGAAGGTTACCGCTAGTCGACAGACAAGTGTACTTTTATGTCATAGTTACACAGAAGACGTCTTTTCTAGAATACATTCTGTGCAATTAGTGGGATGTTAATAAAAATGAGAAAACAAATTATTTTGGGGGAAAGGGGGATATACCGAAAAAGCATAATCCAAATACATTTATGTGTAAGGCATAATTTAGTGAAAAAAGCGTAATGATTACGCCAAAAGCACAATGGTTGGCATGTATGCAATCTGCAACACAGTTCTTTAAGTTTCAATACATGTAATTCAGTAATAGATAAATCAATTATTCACAAATCTTGTGGAACCACTTTCATAATCAATTTTATCCAATGCAGGAGTAAATTGCTAACCTCAATATTTTCAAATTAGTTTACAATGCATTGCAATTTTTACAACACACAGATGACTCCATAAGGCCATACAAATAATTCCTAAATATGGTAAACTTACATCATCTTTATCTTCCCCTGTGGCACGAGGACACTTGGTAACTGAGGCACCCTCTGGTACCTTAATCAGAGTAAATGGCATTTGTGCTGGGGCAGCTGGAGCTGGAGTGGGTGCCATCATCTGCTCAAAAATGCTGCTACGAGCTGAAAACAAAAGATGAATTCATTTATATAAATAACAAATTTGATTAAAATTTAAGCTCTAACTGAAGATACTGACAATGGTTGCATCACAAAGGGTCCCACTTAATATAATTTTCTTGAAAGAGCCTTGAGTGGATAAGCTTGTATTCTGCAAACCAAGTCAAGGAAAATGGTCATTTGGGGGCCACAACTCCACTCGATACAATGATGTGGAATCTTGGAAGTTCAACTCATTCCAAGTTCATCAATATAAATGTGCATGGTAAGTCTGGTTGAAACTGAACAGTCTCTTGCAAAGTTATTGTAAATAAATTATAGGACTAATGATTATATGGAAAAATTGAAACCTGTCAAGAAACCAATGAATATAAAATAAAACACAGTTTTAAAGGCCATGACAAGTTGAGATCAAATGTAAACATTTAGTAAAAATTATCTCTGGAGACCATATCCAATTTGCAACTGAAAAAAAAATACAATGTCCTATTGCTGGAATTTTGATTTTTTTTACAGACCTGACTTTGGAACATACGTTACTAAAATTAAGCACCCAATTCTTTAATTGCATAATTTAGAACAAAGTTTGAAGACAAGAATATCAAAGAAATGCCACATCTAAAATAATTTTCTTTACAATGAAGCCTGCATCAAGGACAGGTTGAAACTCAGAAATATAGGTTTGATCTTAAGCATTCAGAAATACGTTATACAAGCTTAAATGATTTCCACTTGTTTACTATGGGAGTTGATGTGTCTTTCAAGTTATGAGGGCATATAATCAGAGGTCACGATTCCTCAAAATTATAATGTGGAATGCTGATAATGAAATTCAAACAAGGGCTGATCAATATTAAGCAAAATAGTGACTTTCATTCAAATCTAACAAACCTTGTCTTGTAAAACTGCGAATGAAAGCATAACATATACAGCATTTGATGGCACAGAAGCAAAAATAATGGCTTTTTGGTGATGAAATGCAACTAAGTCAAGACCTTATCATATGAGGATGTGGCTGAATGAATTTCAGGAATTGAAGACAAGACCATTTCTTACTTTCAATTGCCAAGTTTTAAAACCGTCTCCAATACTCTTCAGTAATAATAAGATTTTGAAATTAGCTGTTATGGTGGATATATTGAAAGTCATTAATACCTGATTATTTAATACTAATAAGTTTAAGAAGTTTTCTGGTGAAAGCTTCATGCTGTTACAACATTTTTTAGTGAGCAATGATAATATTTTCAAAATGGCTGCCATAAACACCATACTGGACATTGAACTGGCACCACTTCTATCTAGGAATAACAAGATATCACAAGTCATTAAGTGAAAAGCTCATGTTGATATGACCATCATTCAAGAGAATCAATAACAAGATTTGCAAGATGGATTTCGCAACCATGCTGGATGTGCAAACATCACTATTTTAATTTCGGACCAACTAGATGTCATAAAGTCATTTAGTGAAAAAACATATTCACATGAATATCAGTTTAGAAGGAGTAACTACATTTTCATTCAGGACAAACTTTACCTCATAAAGAGTCTAGTGAAAATATTCCTTTCCATTCAGATGGAGTAGTGATATGATTTTCAAGATGGCTGCTGTGGTGGCTATATTAGAAATCAGATCATCATCATTTTTGTTTCAATTCAACTAGACATAATAAGTCCTTTAGTGAAAATCTTATGCTGATATGACTTATCCATTCAGGAATAGTGATAACAAGATTTCAAGACTGCCATGGTGGTGACGAGCTAACAGCACTAATCTGATTTGGGATGAATCAGTTATCATCTGAAGTAACCTGCTGACAAACTCTTGTCAATATGATTTTTTTAGATGCCATATAAGATATCAGATTGTTTATAACCAATTACACTAAACAATGAATGAGAGTTAATGTTCATCACAACTCTAGGGATTTTAGGATGATTATTGATTAACTAACTTAATGTAATGGACAGACCAACCATGGACAAAAGGCCATTCCAAGAAATAAAACTTGGAAGGGAATTAAATCTTTCCTTACCAGCTCCACTGTTTTGAATTTGAATTACTTAACCTGTCATGGAATAAGGCAAGAAAAAAAAAATAACTTGGCAACACCTTGAGATGATTCTGTGTAAATGATTTCATTGACATGTATATATTTTCTTTTTACCTCAGATAACAGTGAATGAGTAACACATGCATTATATTGTATGTCAATCACTGTGAGATGCCCATATTTCATGCTGTCTATGTGTAAGTTACTCTTGGATCCTGTAAGGTATATTTTAGTATTTATAGGAAGCAGGTATCTACATCTAAGTAAGTAGTAGTTTGCTTTAAGACATTCTATTTGTCATTGTATCTGTATCCATACTTTAAATACCTTGTATGGTTGTACCATTCTATCTTGTATTTCTTATGTTTACAATACTGGTAAATTACACAGTTTGAGTATGTCAATTAGTTTGATGTAGCTTACTACTGAGGTCTTTTTATGCATGTAGAATATTGATAGCAGTGAGCACTGTAATGGATTATTGTAATGATTAGGATATCTTTTAAGTATATATTATTATTATTATTATCAATAATATTTATTCAATACAAAATGCTGACCAGTTTGGTGTATTTAGATTTAGTACTGGCAACTGGACATAGGGTTGGCAGTGTGAGAGGACAACTATTAATGTAGCAGCATAACCAGAAGTGTGGCCAAGTAGCTGCAAAATGTAGTGGCATAACTGGCAGTGTAAATTCATTTAAGTACATTAATTCAAAACTGTGCAAAAAGATACTGGATCATATATTTCAATCACAAGGACATATGCATATATGAACCAAACTCATTTTATAATATCATAGAGTTATAAAACCCTACTAATTTTTATATTATCAATTGGTTACATGAACCATGCTCATTTTAACAATAACATATGGTTATATGAATCAAACTTATTTCTTTATTCTTACATATTCACAGTATAGTGGTTTCATATTCTTTGACAAATATTTTTTTTACCCCACATGTTCATGAGACTAGTTATGTCAATTGAATTGTTAGTGTGCAGGGCATATCATTATTGTCTACTTGTTTATTTAATGTTTCATATTTCCTTGTTAGGTTATATTCATTGCGATATTTTTAAAACTCATATATACTTCATTAAATAACTTGTTTTCATGCACATATATCGTCTCCTCATTTGATCCAAAATCCATTCAATTTCTATCTTGTTATGGAACCATGTACAATTTCCTAAATATGGTTAACATAAATAATTCTCTTCATGCTTTCCAACGAAATGAGAATTATGTGAACCATTTCATCCTTTTCTTAATCCCATACCAACTGAAGGATATAGTAGTTTTCTTAAGTTTCAGAGAGAGATTTTACACTTTATAACTTGTCAGAACTGGTTTGATAGATGTGTAAAAGTGAAAAAATTCTGATTTCCCTCTTGCTGTGGGGTAACCTGGGGTAGAAATGGTTGCAAAGAATTGGAAACCTGTTGGTTCCTTGGTTGATTTCTAAAATCCTATTGAACACACTATTGGCTATATCGTGTGAGACTGTAATGCTATTCTGAACATCTAGTTCCTCTTTGCTTTACTCACCTATTTCTTCAGTATCTCCAACTTCTTCATACTGAGTCCAGTCCTGCAAAACATAAACACATATATTACATGCAGATATCTACATTTTGTATTTTGTACAGTACCTGTGACTTAGTGATAATCTTTCAATATTGAAGACTTCCACATTTGATCATGTAAATTTAGGGCAATTACAGTAGCAAACACAGTGATAACTTGGATTATCCAGGTAATATTACATTAAACTGGTTCAAAAGGATCATTTAGAGTAATAATTATCTATCAAATTCAACAGGTTGGCTTGGAGTATTCACATATTACATTGAACAAATTCAACAGGTTGGTTTGGCATATTCTGGTAATACTAGATTAAACAGGTCAACAGAATGCACTTGCCAGATGTTGATGAACATTTTCTTTAAGATCACAAACATGTAATTGTAATTGTTGTTTCGAATCTTTTTACCCTTTTTATTTAGCAAAAACTTTTAAAAACAACTGCTACTTAAATGATTCTTCATTATTTTTAATTATTATACTAAAGTTGCAATGTCATAAGAGGTTACCACTTGGACTAATTATTTCCAGTCAGGATAACAATCTGAGTTGTATCCTTTTAGTACAGAAAGTACTTAATTATCACAAACTATTCTTAGCAACTGAAGAATAATCAGCATCCCATGCACTTCTGAATCAAAACTAGAGAAGTGAGACTTCATCACACTCATGCAGACAAACAAAAGCCTGCCATTTATTCCTAAAGATGTCATATGAAAACTACAACCACGAAACTAAAAATCCTTGTAAGTTTAAACAAAATTAGTTTTGCAAAAAGCAAGCTAACCCAAAAATAACTACACTTTAAACAATTTGCCCATTCTGACATAACACTGAAAGCTCAGAATAAGTCTCATGCATTAATAGCGACTCAAAACAGTTGCCCTCGACAATAAGGGCAAGGATTCACAGCATATCAGGATACAAGTTCTAAGCAAGAAAGAATACAATCAATCCAGTGACAGGTGTTTAATTTATAGGACTTCTAAATTCTTAAATACTTCTAGATGCAAGTGGATCCAGCAAAATATTCATAAAAATATTTTTAAAAATCTTACATGCATTCCATAGAACCATTTTTTGCATCTTGTGACTTTATACTCTTTTTTGTCCCTCTTGTTCTGTCGGAAATGCCAGTCCAAGTGTTCCCGATATTTGTCCGTGTCATCCAATGTGAAACGTGTACCACAGGATGAGCACTGGATGCCTGAGTACAGCCGATCTATCACTCCCTTGTGATATCTGTAAAAAAAAACAGTTGTGTGAATTTATTAGATGACTTAAAAGTGTGGGGCAATAAGTTTAATAATAATAATAATAATAATAATAATAATAATAATAATAATCATAACAAAAACTTTATTTAATGAGAATAACACAATTAGCCAAGAACTTATTTACCTTGAGACCCTCATACAAAGGAATATATTTATTTTAGCTGCATATCTGAAGACACTGGATACATTATGTTTGGATGAAGGAGATCGAGTGGGGATTTCTAATCTCAGCTGGAATACTATTCCAGAGCAAAGTTCCAGAGCATTGGAAACTTTTTAAAAATAATTCATTATCTGGTTTGGGAAATTTATACTGTTTCGTAGACATGGATCACAGGTGAAGAGTACCGCCAGGTGCTTGAAGCCATTTATCAGTTTGGGAGATCAAGTCAGTCTTACATGAATGTTTCTGTCTAAAGCCTGATTAGGGTGTAACAGCAAATGTTTGGTTAAATATGACATGAGTCAGGGACATTAGTTTTGACAGTACTGAGATTGGCTATTAGTTATCAAGCATCATCCTTAGAACCAGACTTGTGAACAGGAGTTACTTTTGCAGTTTTCCATATTTGGGGACAGATGAGGTTGCAATACTTAAATTGATTATGAATGTTAATCTTTCTAAAATATCAGAGGCAGAAGATTCAATAAGTCATGGACCAATCTGATTATGTCCTGTAGCTTTTATGGTATCAAGTTCACTGAGACATTTCTTAACAAAGTTTTTTGATACTGGTGGGATTGAGAAGCATAGCTCCTAAGAGATTCTCCTACTGCAGAACTTTTTTCAGTTCATTATAGTTGTTTTCTATCACTGTTTTTTTTAACTTTGTGGCAATGTTGGTGAAAAAAAAAATCATTGAAAACATTTGCAATGTCAGTGTAATCAATGACTATGGAGTCATCTACCAGAAGTGATCAAATTTTATTTGTCTGATCATTGTGTTCCTCCAGTGAGTTCATTGAAGTGTTTCCAAATGAAGCTTGTGTTGCTCTTTTTGTTTAGAAGCAATGATTGATATTTTTTTGTGGCTTTTTTTAATCATACTTGCTATTTTATTTTTCCATACAGTATACTGTGCATTATTTCCCATAGCTTTGAATTGGTCTCATGTTTTCATAGCATCTAGGATTTCAGTCGTAAGCCAGTGAGGTTGGATTTCATTCTTTAATTGATGTACTTTCAGTGGTGCATGCATAGAGACTACATCCATAAATAAGTCCACACATTACTTTATTTATGTCACACAAATTTTGATTCATATTCCATGGAACTTTATATAGGTCATTGAAAATTTGTTCTTCATTAAAATGTTTTAATTTATCTGTAAATAGATTAAGTTTGGGTACAAAATAATTGCTTATCACAAAATGAAACTTGTATAGTGTTATGGAAATTATTCTAATTTCAAATCTGTCCATTTGTATTTTGCTTGTGTCAGTAATAAAGCTGATTAACTTTTCTAATTATAAAGTGACTTTTACTCTTCTAATTTGCCCTGCACCTCCATCCATAATTTTTAAATTTCTGTAATTTTAAGGTTAAAATGTCTATATTATTGGCAACAATATACAGGGAAAAACTTTACTGAAAATAAAATGAAGTTAACTAGATTTAAATGAAAAATAAAAGTTTTCATTCATATATCCATGTTGTCATCATTTTTCACTTTGGGTTTTAATAAACAGATTTTGTACCTGAAATTCATGCTCTACAATTTGGCCCACAAGGTCTAATTATACATAGACTGGCTTTCACAAGTCATTTGTTTAAAATTAGATGTTTTTCAAGCAAGACATTCAAAAAGTCTTTTTTTTTTTTTTTAAATGACCTGAATACCTAGAATACCTACTGCAATCACTGGTTTCAAAGGAAAAATTAAGAAATATCCAAATATTATGATTTTTAATATTTATAATTAAAGTAATTTAAAAAAAACCAAACAAAATAATAATTATCTAATGGAATAAAAAAGTTTATTAAATGTGCCATTTGATAATTATTCTTTATATCATAATGATCCATGAGAATTATAAATTATAAGGATAAAATAGAAAACTTTTATCAATCATGCAATAAATAATGAACTAAAGTGTATGTTTTTAAGAACAAAATCAATGACATATTAGTTTATATTTACTTGATATTCACATTTACTTCCATGTCTTTCAAATAATAATGTTTAAAATATAGGTTTTTATAAGAACTATATGAAGAACAAGGAACTGGTCAAAGCAAGTACCCGAACTCAAGAGGATTCTAAGAGATGGAACACTACTCGGGCAAAAATGCTGACATTCCCCTTACATCTATTCCCTGTGAAAAGTTCTTCAGCCAACAAAACAATGTAAAGAATAAGCTCAGAAAAGGGCTGGTGAAGATTCAATTGATGTACAGGTATGTTCAGCACATGCCACATGTTACTGTAAAATAGCTGTCAAAGTATATTTTCTTTAATATTAGGCATATGATGCATCATGTCATTTAGGGATTTACACCACATATTGTTGTAAGCTTTTTTTCTTGCCACAAAGGGGATGAAAACCCTAAGTACTACAAGAGTGTAAAACCCTGCCATTTGCATCTTTCATTTAATAATGACATTAACATTAATGTTGCACTTACATTTTTAACTTGTCCAGATTTAGGTCTGTCATATCTGGAACTTCAAGAACCTCTTCCTTCTTCTGAAATTAAGAAAGTATAAAACCAAACGTCAGCTGCTATCCTGCAAAGATCTTACCACACTGTGCCAATAGATGCATTTGAGTATGGATATATAAATAACAAGAGTTGGGTGCCACAGAAAATAAATGTAAATATATTATTGGAGAAGAATTTGTAACAAATACAACTATTTTGTCAAGAAAAATAAAATCACGCTTTTAATATTATTAAATTTTTTAATAAGACTAATCCTTATGTCCATGTATTCCTTACTCACAGAATCTACTTAAGAACCCATATGGTGGAAAAGTCCCATGGCAAGTACCACTGGAACAAAATACAATGGTAAACCAGTATAAGGGTTAATACTACATAGCTAGAAAAAATAATCATGCCATATTTGCAGTAAGAAAATCAAAATAAAGACAATTAGGACAGAGGCTTTAAGGCAAATGTTGGAGTAAATGATTTAACTCACAACTCATAAAAAATGATCACCCATCAGCTTAGGAGTTAAAATATTTTAGTAACAAAAATAGTAAACAGATTCATTCGACACTTCTTAAAATAAATTGTACAACACACATGCCCCCAACAATAAATATATGTGACTGCCAAAATCCAAATCAAACTTTTGCAAAAATTAGGTCAAAGTTTGCCAGAAAATGTTGAATATATTCACCCAACAAGTCACTAACAAGTTTCTGAACATGTAGAAATATTTTAAAATCATGTGGATAACTTTTTTTGGATGATTTTAACAAACCTGGTGAATTGCTTCCCAGGATTTTATCTAAAGGGGTCATCTCCTTTTTTGTCACAAAAATAACTTGGGGGGGTTGAAAAAATAAAGTGGAGGTAGGATATTGTTAAACATTCACCAAACACTTCTCTCTTTTTTCTTGCTCCACTCAATTAGAGCTATAAGGAAATCAAAATCTTTAACAGATGTGTCATCTAGTTGTATTAGAATTATTCTGTTCATTGCTTCTGAGCTTAATCTGTTCATTATGCATGTATGCATTTTGTTTTGTACTTAAAATTCCCTTTGACAATCTGCTGTTGGAAGGGTCAAGATGCATAGCTAGCTTGAACAAGTTAGAAAACTATTGCTATTTCTAATTTTACACAAGTCACAGGTACTGTCATTTGAAAGTCTGCTCCAAAAAAAAGATTTTTTTACTATCATGACCTCTGTCAAAGTGTTACTTTCTTGAGTGCTTTGGTGACTACCATTCCAGATTTCTTATCAGTTCCATAATGCTGTACTTGGTTAGTTAAGTCCATCCATGCCTTTGCCTGCTTGTTCATTTAAAAGTATTTTGATCACATAAATTTGTATAGGTTCATTCAAATTATTTTGAACTTTTTAGTACTAAAAGCTGATTTGTAACACAAACTACCTCAGGTCCAAAAAAGGAAATTAAAACTGCACTCTACATTTAAACTGCCTATATTTTAAATAGACTTGGTAAAGTTTTTCCTACATTAAATTCTGAAATACAAACAAAGAGAGTTGACTCGCATGCCACCTGTTCTTGTCCATCAAGTACGTAAATCAGACTTGTATTAAACATCAATTTCGGTTGAAAATCATTAACTTGTATTTTCAGCAACTTGACAGAACTTATTACAAGAATAATTTTTTGTACAATGAGATTATTGCTGAATAATGCTGGACAGACCCATTTAAAAACAGGCTCAGAAAGACATAAAAAGGGACATATTGACAATAATCAGATTGAGGCTTGGAAACAAAAAAAAACATTAATGAAACTCACTTTTCTCTTAATGACAGTAATGCCAGGTTCCTCCTTCTTTGTTTCTGTCTTTGCGGGTTCCTGACTGGAGGTAGTGGGGAGAATACCTGCTGCTACAAGTTTGCTGAACAAACTGGATACATCAATAGTGGGTTGGACAGGGGTGGGATTGATAGCTGAAAGAAGAATGATACAGATGAAAAAATTTATGCAGATAATAACAGTAAAAAAATTAACAGCTGTATTGAGATCTTTTGTGGTTGGAAAACATAAAACATCATTATGGGATCATGATATATGACCATTCTGAACTAGCAGCCAGGTTGTTGTGTTCATTGTGGCAGCCACTAAATGTGTAACAATATACTGATTTACTGGTAAATTGATATACAAAATGCCCGAACCAGTATATCGTGATACAAGTATAGTAATACTGGTATGACAGACCATAGGCCATACTATAGGCTCTCTTGGCCTATGAACAGTAGAGCTGAAAACATGCAAGTTTAAAACACTGGAACTATAATGGAAAATGAAGATGCTAATGTCAGAAAAAAGTAATATTTACATGAAATCAATTATCACAAGCTAGTTACCTTTCTTAAATTTTTTTGACATGCTTCACATTAGTTTAGGTGAAAGTCATACTCTAACTGCTTGCTTTGTTGTCTAATCAACAATCTTTAGTTGTTATGGTATCCGATACCATGGTTTTTACTAATGATGTCATATCACATGATCTACAGTTCTGACCACATTACTTATGACATCACCTAAACTTGTGATAACACAGAAACATTATTTATGATGTTATATGGCTTGATTTACATCATATTATTGACCATAATCAGTGTCATGGAAATTTCATTACATTTTGTGAATGGTCAAATTGCCAATCTGTTACATTATAAACAATTCTATGAAATCACTATATTATGGAAATCTGAAATGTGTATTGGGGCTATTATTATAAACACAACTTGCAAAGAATATATCCTGTTTCCAAAATATGAAGAAAAACAAATGCATTTAAACTTTACTACAAAATCACTGAATTTTGCCCCAAAAAATAAGTATCAAAAATCAACAAAAAAAGAAATATATGATAATCTGATACTCTTACATTAAAAACATTTAAAAGAAATATTACCACATAGGCTAAAAGACTCACATTGGGGAAAAGATGGAAAGAAAACTGATGTCTATATGATAATTTTACCTGGTAAAGAATATGAAAGGCTTGTGACTGGAATTCCAACCCCTGAAACTAAAGAGAACAAATAATTTGTACAACTCCAACAAAAATCTTAAACTTTTAGTCTACACAAACTTATATCAAGAACATAGATGCATACACTCGAATTCAAATTACGCTAAAATTGCATCAATACATTCAGTACATTAAAAGAATGATGACAGTGCAGAGCATCATCAGAAACATCTACAAATGATTATCTAAAGTAAAACTGCCTCCATCCCATCCTCTACCACCAAATGATCATATTAATTACAAATAAATATATAGTTAATAACTTATTTCACATCCAGTGAAGTTGAATTTTGATCTGTTGATCTATGCACTTGACAGTGAGCTGCTAATCTCAAGCTTAATTCAAGCCAGGCGTCCAAAATGTTTAATCATGCATACTTGGATGAAAATGTTTTATCTGGGACACAGAAAATCAATTACAATAGAGTCCTCTGTATGCAGGCAATAGCAAGGAAGGAGTGGCAAATTCAAAGACTTACCAGTCCTGCTTCAACTATTTGCCAAGTGGGAAAATGTGTTGATCATTTTAGTTGTGCTGATATTTATAGTGACAGAATTCAGTGGTTAAAAAGCATACAGATGTTCATGATATCATTATAAGAATACATCAAAACAGCATGATGCAATGGCTTTGTGGCAAGTGCAAAAACTTTCACAAGTTGCCAAGTGTGAAAATGGGTGGATATTTACTATGACTGATTTCAGAGGCAGAAAGTCTCAGATGTACTTGTGTTCATTGTAAGAGTACATCAAATTAACAACTTTATCTGTTATTAATGTGTTTGTTTCCAAGTGAAACCAAATAAGTAGTGCATGTGACCTTGAAATCAAGACATGTCAAGACTTGCTGTTTGAAAATCTGGTTAAGCATTTTGGGGTTAAATCGCAAATTGACAAAGATTTACTGAGAATCAGAGGAGTGCTAAAGTTGCTAGAACTAATAGTCCAGATGGGTCATTGTATGAATGTACATGATGCCTAGCTTATTTTCTGGAATAATACCTTTCCCTGCATTGACAAAAATCAGTTTCACTCTCTGATGAACAAGCAAGTGCTGTATGTTAGTGGTATAAAAAATGTGGAAATTAACCTCAATGGCAACCAATGGATCTTCTAATCTGTGAAATTTCACATTTTCTAGGCATGAATTATCCAGAGACCACCTATCTTAACAGAGGATATACTCAACATGCTTTAGGGAGGGGACTGCATGTGTCCAAATCTAACTACGAAGCCGAGTAAAAACTAATTATAAACTTATGTCAAAACAAAATATTCACATTATCAGTTTCGGTGAAATTGGACCTAGCAGACCCCAAATTAACAGGCTTCTATTTATACTAAAGCTATGTTGTGAAAATCACTTCATCTATAGATGGAGAGATACCACAAAGTTCTCCCCACAACCTTCAATTTAGGAGGGGAATTATAAAGTAGTATCTAATATGCTGTTTAAAAACTGCAACTAATTTCACATAGTTTGATGCATATAACTAAACTGAATATTTGAAGAGCTTTATTTTGCAAACAAATGAATATTTTATTTAACAAATTTACTGATTTCACTTACCTAGTTGATGACATTTAATAAACCTTATTGTATTATCAAAATTATAACATATGCAACACAACTACAAATTACAAAATACATGTATTCGGTCTTCATGGTTAAAAAAGTTCAGTTATACAGAAACATCAGCATACATGTATTTTGTGATATCAAATAAGAATCCAGCATTTGTGCTCATTTCTTATAACAATAGTGAAGTTTGGTTCATAATTTCAAAAGTGTTTTTTTTAAAAAACAAAACTGAAACAATCATTATGCAAGATCATTTAGTCTTCTATTAACAAATTTCTTGTGCACTATAGTGAATTGAAAGCTGGTAATATTAAATTAAAAGAAACAAAATTGTGGTTTGACTTGCAAATACATGTTAAAACCATGGGTATTACGCTTTTCTCATACGTGATGCATAGCTTGATATTTCACTGGTGTAATATTAATTTATTCAATAATATGTATATAAAATCATTCAAGATATTGGAAGCAACTAAGCTACTTACCTGGTGGAACTGATACTGGTAAAGAACCCAGGGGTCCCAACTGTGGCAGCATTTGTTGTAGAGGTTGTATCATTGGTCCTGGACCCGGACCCAAGAGACTAGGCTGTAATGTTCTGGGACCCATGAGGGGCAGTGGACCTTGCATTGCAGGACCCATACCTATTGATGTCTGAGACATGCCATGTGGTCCAGGAAGATTGTCTGGACCTGGTGGCCCAGGCGGACGGTGTTGAGGTAACATGTTGTTTGGCACAGGTAGTCCTTGTGGAGGGAACATTCCTTGAGGGACAGGTGGCCCAAGTTGTTGCCGAATAACATCTGGACCAGGTGGCCTAAACTGGGGACCCATTAAAGGATGTGTGCCTGGGGGGCCTGGAGGCCTAGCTAAATCAAGTCCATTTGGACCAACTGGACCAGGAGGTCGAGGTGGTGATGCCAATTGCTGTGGTTTCCAGTTCTCAATGAATTTCACATCAGGAGTGGGCCCATTTAGTTGAATGGTAATATTTTTATTGCCAAGTTTCACTTCTCGAGGTGGACCTCCAAATTTAACCTCAAACCATTTACCATCTATGATCACTTCATGGCATGGCCCACCAAATCCTATGTAGTGTGGACGGAAACCTATTCTTACTTTAATTGCTCTGTCCAGTGGAACAAGGAAAGGATGCCCATCAATAAGAATTTCACGATCTGGTCCATCAAACCGAATTCCATAAATCTTGCCTTCCAATACAACATATGGTATTTTAACATTCAATTTCAGTTCACAAAGTTTACCATCGATCAAGATACGTTTTTCCTCTGGTTCAAACCGAAGTTCACATCTAGCTTCATCTATATAAATGAACCTTGGAGGACCACCATAAATACCCTTTTCTATTTTGTCAATCAAAATCATCATATCTCTACCATCTATCTGAATTGCATGATCTCTACCACCAAATGGTAGCCTCTTTGGTGGTGCATCTACTCTCACTTCAATCAAGTTTCCTTCAATCCACAAGTTCTTGGGTTTCCCATGGTAAAATAGCTTCATCCTTGGCCCAAATATATCTACTTCTTTCACTTTGTCTCCAAACTTGTAGACCAATTCTCCATTTATTAAGACTGCTCTCAAATTCGGGTCAGCAGCAAGGGTATATGGTTTGTCAAACATGTGAATCTTTCTCGGTTTATCTCCAACTTTAATTTCAAAAGGTCTATTTCCAATTACTACTTCTTCACTGTTCATGCCTCCCATACCCTGGAAGCTAACATACCTTGGATCCTCTATAACACTTTCCTCACTTTCTTTTGGCAAAGGTGAACTCATTTTCTCTTGCCTTTCTGTCATCCCACTATGTGGATGTGGTAGGCCGTTTCTGCTGAGCATGTCACGTGATGGCTCATTTCTGTCTCTTTCAAATGGTGGACTTCTCCTGCCAGGCAAATCATGTGATCCAAATGGTTGGACACCTCTTTCTACAGGCCCCTCTTGCAGGGGTGCTCTCCTGTCAAGAGGTCCATCAGAATGTAGTCCCAACCTATCTGGTGGACCTCTCCAATCTGATATGTCTGACAAACCTCTTCTTTCCAGAACATCACGTGGACCCCTCCTCTCATCTGATGGGACCCTAAGGTCAGGTGGAATATCAGGCAAACCAATTCTGTCTTCAGGAATGTCCCTTCTATCATCAAATGGACCCATTTTATCATCAAACAGACTTCTATCATCAAATGGTCCCCTTCTGTCATCTAATGTGCCTTGTCTGTCGTCAGGTATATCATCTGGACCTCCAACATCATGCGAGCCCCTTCTATCAAATGGCACATCATAAGAGCCCCTTCTATCATCGAATGGTACCCTCCTCTCCCCAGGAGGAACCCGCCAATCTTCAGGTGGTCTCATTCTCTCGGCCAATCCTCTTCGATCGGGTGGCAGATCCAGAAGAGGTCCTCTTCTGTGAGGTGCAGGTAGCCCTCTCTCATCAAGGTCATGGGTTGGTCCACTTGGTTGGGTACCTCTTCCATCAAAGTCCCAGTCTTGGTGGGGACTAATGGCTGGAGGACCACAAATTTCCTCAAGGTGTCTGTCTCGTGGAAGATCCAGCCGACCTCTAACATCAAATGAACCATGTCTGCCTAAGTTTCTATCATCAAGTAGCAAGAAATTTTGGGCCCCATGCTGATTGGAAGAGGCAACATTTGTGGGCACAATCCTGTCTTGAAAATCTGATCTAGGAGAGTCTTTGCCCAAGGGACGATAAGGATGATCAAAAGCAGGTTTCGCCCTTCTATCTTTATATCCATTAGGCATTTCACTTTCATTGGCATCAAGTTGACTTTCATGATGAAACATATCTGATGTTTGTTCATGCCTTGGTGACATATGAATATCCATTTTTGATGCAGAATGCATTTTGCGTTCATCAAAATCATTCCTTGGTGACACATATCTTGAGTCTTTGTTTTTGAGCAAGTCTTTTTCTACTTTTTCCCTTGCAGTTAATTCTTGCTGCAATTTTTGAATGACCATTAAATGGGAAAGTTGTTTAAGAAGTGTCTGGTGTTGTTCATGGGTGATTTTTCCTGCTATTAACTGCTCTTGTGCATGATGAAGAATGTCAGCTTGGTTTTCTACTGACAATGCTCGAGGAACTTTGAATTCCCCAACACTTGGCATTCGCTGGAGAAATTCAGGACTTAGATGAAGATTTCCTGTCCTCTGCATTGGAGTTCTGAAATCTGTGTCGCTCATGTGTGACCTATGGTCTGTGTCCTGAGCCTCCTGACGCTGTCTTTTCAATTCTATATCATACGCATAATCCTCTGGATGGCTGGCTTTAAACTTGTCCCAACCTTTACTGCTTGGGCTCTGCAAGGGAAGACTACCAATCTTTTCAATATCCGAGTGAGGTGCTGGTCCACTTCTGTAGTCTTGGTCCTCCCTTCCAAACAGCTCACTGCAATGTAAGTTTTTCATTCAAAGTAAAATATGATTATGACAATTATTTGCTTCATACACTGGAGTAATTCAATATCAAACCTAGCTAATGTAAATTTCTTCATGCTCATAAAGTCCTTGAACCCCTACCTCTCGATTTAAAGTTGACCACTTCCTTGTTTTCAAAAAATTCTTTAGCTAACACTTGTGAACCTTAAACCGTCCTTTTTAGTAAATAAAACCTGAGAAATTTTCTTTTGACTATAGCAACCCCAGTCAGTACCTATTTCGTACAGGTAAACTGGGTGAAAATCGGCTTTTTCTTATACTGTGTGCGCTAAATTTGCATTAAAATCAATATTGATAACAACATTTTTATGAAATAAACTTTATTTAAAAGGCCTCTGAATTATCTACAAATGCATATAAAATTCAATAATATATACATGTTGTTATTTAACCATATGGCCATGTAATCATCGATCAGTTAACAAAATTGTCCTTTCAGTTAATTGCCATTTCCTGTGTGTTCGAGTTGATACCAGTGTGTTTGTTTTGCAAATGCGGGTCCTTAGATCCTCATGAATATTAATGAGAATTTGAACTATGAATGGCAAATGAATAACGTTGCCAATGGTGTTTGGAAAATTTGCATATGATGACCCTGTGCTGAGAAAATAGTCCCTAAAGTCGCGCTAATTTTTTTCAACTCACGAACATTATATTTACATTTTCAATATACCATTAGAAAGTACACATTCTAAGCTTTCTTTCGATACCAAAATTGTTTTTCGGAACATATATTTAAGTACAATCATTTAATTTTGAAAGTACACAATTTACAAGTTGACCTCTATAAGACACATGCGCTAGGTCGCCATATTGGATCCACAAGGATAAACATAACTTCAATGTGAATAATCGACGATCAAAAGACAAATGCTGTGATATATGTAAACTGTTCGAGTGTTCTGTATCGGTAAGTAATTATTTTGTATTTATTAAATTTTTTGTGAAATATCATATAAATGATCATTCTGATGTTGACGTATATGTAGATTTAACAGGTTTACTCTTGAATTATTTTTACGTTTTTTTTTTTTCTTCAAAATTTTATCTAAATACAAATTAATGTCAAATTGTATGCAAATGATGTTTTAACATTTAAAAACAAAACTGCATATCTGTAAATGAAATATAAACAAATTACTTGCAAATATAGGTAGAACGAATAGAGAATGAAAACGTGTTTTACAGATCAACATTTTGTACTATGATAAAGTACTGCTCAGCAATTTTATATGATGAACCACAGGAGTCTGCAGTTTTATTAATAAAGCACAACGAAATTTCTAATAACATGAAATCACCTTTACTTTATTTAATAAATATTTAATAATACTGTAAAGGTAATTTCATGTTGTCAGAAATTTCGTCGTGCTTTATTGATAAAACTGCAGGTTCCTGTGGATGACTTATATATCTTTTTTAATCTATATAGTTTTTTAACTGTTCCTAAAACATTTTTTTTTCCTTTTCAGTGCAGAAATAGGAGATTATCCTGGACCTTACTGCCAAAATGCAGGCATCAGTGTTGAGACAATACCATCAAAATCTTGTATAATTATTCACAAACAGTCAAATGTAATTGTGATAGAAATTTTCAACTTGTATAAGAAAAATAATCATACATTTGCTGAATTTTGCTGATTCTGGACGTCAGTGGATATTCTCAGAGCATAGAAAATTTGATGAACTGTTTACAATGTATGCCAATGTTTTTTTCTGAATTAAATGATGTGTTAACAAATATCTTGTCCAGTATCTCAATTGTCTGGTAGAAGAATTTTTTTTTAACACCTAATATTCTTCCCTATACTGAAATCATGTGGACATTGTTTAATTTACTGCAGATATTTGAATTCTACAGGCAAAATTCTATAAGACTGCCAAGTTTTATAGAGATATCTTGCTTAGATCAAAAGTTATGATAGAAATACTTATTTTATTAAATGTGTCAGGTCCATGACTCAGAAGAATTAAACAATATTAATATAAGGCAAAAATTTACCGAAAAGCCAGTTTTTGCCAGTATTCAAATAGTCATAACTTTTTAACTAATCATCATATTTAAAAACTTAAAACTGTTCTGAAAAGGTCTGAATGAGCTCTATAAGAAACAACCATTAAAATGCAAATATGTTGACTCTAATTTTGACTGGGGTTGCTATTGACTAACTGGTTTAACAACAAAGCATAACATGCAAATATTTACTGCAGTACTTTAACATAAATGAAATATAGGAAAAATAACAAATGCAAATTCAAAATTGAAACAACTACCTTATTGCTTATTCAATCATATATATTTTACTAACTAAACATTGTAAAAGTTTTTAAATCATGATTATACTTTCTATTAATAGATCCTCTTTTTGTCTAAGTACTGCAGTAAACCAAAGTCTCAAGTCTAAATCTTCTCAATATCAAAGATATCAAACACCAAGATAAAAAGGAACTAGCATCATTCCAAACTCATTCTGTGAAATGTGACTGCAGTACGAGTCCCCAATGCTAGACACCACTATAAACTGCCACACTGCAGACATCACAACAATATGACAGACGTAAGTCTTTGGTAAGATGTGGTCTGGGTTCAAACCCATGACCTCCTGCATATGAGGCAGATGCTCTAATCACTTAAGCTTCCAGAGTGGTGTCAAAGATATTAATGCAGTTCACAAATCCTCCTCATTGCTTCAGACTTTCATTCTGTTGTTATAGATAAGAGATCAACAAATAAGTCTTGGATTCTGTCAAGATTAAGCCAACTGCCATTTTGTTTAAAAAAATGTTCAAACTTCTGTTTGCCATGTTCAAAAACTATCACAAATAAAAAACCAAAGTTGAGACCTCTGACCTTGTAATCAACAAAAGTATATATACTAACTACCAAGTTTTTTTTAATGAAATTAAAAACAACAGGCTGATTAAAGTTCAATTTGAAATGTACAATTCATTGGTATTCATAAGCTCTGAAAGTACAAACATGCAAGCAGTGACCTCTGACTTTATCACAGGTCAAATAGGTAGGTTTGGTCTTTAAACTTGCCCAACATATTCAAAAGTAATTTTCAAAGTGCATGAGGCATTTTAGTGAAAACCCAATTTCTATGCCACTATGCTTTCAATATGAATAGTCACAAGATCTTTTAAATGGCCACTATGGTTACCATGCTGGAGGCAAAATCAGTTCCATTTTCATTCCAAACTTGCATGTTATTTCTGTGTTTCATGAAAAGTCAAGGCAATACTTTCAACTGCAGTACAGCCACATTTGTTGCAAAAAGTCTTTTAATGTGATGACCATAATATCTGGAATAGCAGTCACATCATGATTTCAATGACAAAAACTTCGAACCACACTGGTAGGTCATATATGAACAACCCTCATTCAGGACTCAAAACATTTTAACCCTGGTAGTGCGGGAGCCATATATTTATGGATGACGTCACCTGGCTGTGTATGCGGGAACCATATATTTATGGTCAAACCTCACCCAGTTCTGTGTGTGGATACCATATTTTGATGGCAGTGCACAGGACAAGGACGTCTATGTACTTCCAATGTAGGCCAATCATTACTTGTGTGCTAATAATAGCTGGAAGATAGCACATGTAATAGTCCAATAGATCATGGCTCTGCATCATTGTAACAAAAATATCAGTAAAACAAATATTACAACAGACTTATTTAACCGGTAAGGTCTGTTGTCAACATTGGCCATTAATGTAAACAATATGGTGGATGTTAAGCAGTTACAGTCTCTTAGCTGTCTCATGGCTAGTTGCCGGTGATTACCGTATATATGTATGGGATATCCAAAATAGAATATAGTTCATTAGGGCTTTGTGTGGAAGTGTAGAGGTATAAATAGCAAAACGCAGTTTTCCAAGTTTGAGAATTAATTTTCTGCATGAATATACCATGTGATGAGATTAAAGTGCTTTGACACAATCACATACTGTATTGATATGCAAGCGCTATGATATGGCCATCCCATTCAGTAACAACATCAAATTCCATTATATCCTGCTTTAACTAGTAGCCAAGTTCATCAACAAGTCTGTCATGTACAGAGCCTTTTCTTATATTGGGGGATACATTGTATCAAGAGCGAGATCTGTACAAGCTGGAAAGGGACAAACCATCATTTGTTCAGGGGTGTCATGTTTTAACAACTAGGTATTCCCTTATTCTACTTATCTGAATCTTTATTATTTTTCTTGTTTTCTTTTCTTTTCAAAAGAAAAAGCAAAGCATAATACTCTTCTTGTATTATTTAGTCTCTCTCTCTCTCTCTCTCTCTCTCTCTCTCTCTCTCTCTCTCTCTCTCTCTCAGCTCACTTGGCTTGGTAACACATTGGCAGCTGCTGAAGTTTTGTTACCATATATAACCAAATAAAAGTACACTATTGTGTTTTGAGAAGGTCAAAACTAATAGCTGTGATAATATTTCTCTACCTGATGATATTATGTCACTGACAATTGTACTCAAACTAGACATCACAAGATGTATTTAAGAAAAAAAATAAGATTATAAAACAAAGAAAGATATTCTAAAATTAAAAGTGATGTCATATATTTTAAAAGGCATTGATTATAAAAGCTATTAAAGAAATCCAAGATATAATGTAACTATTCCATACTAATGACACACATTCAGCTTGCATCTTAATACAGTAGAACCTGTCTTGAAAGACCACCTCTATTACCAAAAATTATTGTCTCTCAAGACATGTGGTCTCTCATAACAGGTCACAATGCTATATAATCAATAAATTTGTGCATTGAGAATTTTGGTCTCTCAAGACAGGTGGTCTCACATAGCAGTGATCTTTCAAGACAGGTTTTACTGTAGATAGTAAGGAAGATTATATATATATATATATATATATATATATATATATATATATATATATATATATATATATATATATATGAGGAGCCATAGCAGACAAAAGTTGTTCCAATGAGAAAATTGCAGTTGAAATTTCAGTGTGATACCTCAAGAAATCCAATACCATGTGTTGGATCAAATTGCATGTCCTTAAAGTTCCATGTGATAATTATTTTTCCATCATAAATAAAGCTTGAAAATACTGATTTCTTTGAAAAATAAATGCTGCATTTAGTTGAATAAAAGATTCTGCCAACAATATTATTTTAAAAAGTTTTTTAAATCTTTCAAACACTAACATTATTATTTGGTTGCTATGGCAACCAAAGTAAATCTATAATTACATTGGTTCCTTAGCAATGAATAAAATTATATTTTATACTGAGAAAATTTGTGAATAATATCTACACAAGTATTGCATCATCTAAATAGTGTAACATACTGAAATATAGATACGTTTAAAAGTTAGCTTTTATTTATCTAGCATAGGCCTAAATTTAATGAACTGAGGATATGTGATACGTAGAAGAAACAAAACCGTTCATGTACACATTCAAAATAAAAACATTTGATGGAAAAGTTTACACTATATTTGTATTTTTGTAAAAAAAAATATACTTTTTCACAGATTTTCTCTATTTGGTTGCTATGGTAACCATGAACATACATCATTTTCACTGACATTTTTTTTGTGTTTGCAATCTGCGTGTGTGTGTGTGTGTGTGTGTGTGTGTGTATATATATATATATATATATATATATATATATATATATATATATATATATACATATACATATATATCACTGTATACAATTTCACAGCAATCTGATTATAAATAACTAATTTTGAAATTGTTATATGGATTTGGTCCAAAAAGTTTGTATTGTTCTGAAATAATTCAGCATACACAGACAGAGCAGTCAAAAATAAATCAGCACTGGTTTCAAGATCATGCAAAAACAACACAGCACTACCAGGGTTAAGAAGGATCAATATGATCCTCCATTCAGGATAAATAGATGTAACAAGATTTTCAAGAGCGCTACCAAACAGAGCATATGGAATACCAGTCTGATAATCAATTATTATAAGCAGTTTCAGCAAAACTCCCTGTTAACGTGACCATAAATTTATGACAAGTAGTAAATGAAAAAAAAATTTCACAATGGCTATCACAGTTGTACTATTTTCATTTAAGGCCAACTAGACACCACAAGACATTGTTTAAAAAATTCCCATTTTTAAATGGGCATCAGTTTAAGAGTAGTTTTCAGTTTGATCACTGTAAGGGCCATATTGGATGTCAGATTTGCACCATTTTCATTTATGACCAGTTTTTTAGTCTTATGGTCTTTAAATAATATAAGGAGTAACAATAACAAAATTTCCAAGCTGCCTAACATGTTGGATTAAAGATAAGACCACTTTCATTTTAAAACATTTGCTTTTAGTGACAACACCATGTCAATATCATCAGTACAGGAAGAGCATCAATAACAAGACTTTCAAGATATCTGCCATGACTGGAGGTTTAAGGGGCATAATTTTCGTTTAGCAAACTACACCGCATGATAAAACTGTAGACCAATTTTCGTGATTTTACTCAACATAGTTTAAGAGCAGTAGCAATGACAAGCAACTGCTACTAGTGGATAGATGAATGATGTACACTGGTCAACCACATTAGCTCTTCTGTCTACTACCAAATCAGCTAAAAATTCAAGTTCAATATATATAATATGAAATGAGCCATCTCAATAATGTGATGTATCACAACTTAGCAATAATTTAATTACTTAAATTGGTAACATTTAAAAGTATAGTACCTGATATCATCCTGTATCTTGGACACAATATCTGCGCCTTCCATTGGGATGGTAGGTATATCAAGTTTTATTTTTTTTACTGGGCTCTCATCTTTTTCCATTGTAGGTGATTCTGGACTCTCACGTTTTCTGTCATCCAAGTCTCTCTTCAAAGGTATTATGCCAACTGATGCAGCATTCTCGTTCTTATTTTCATTCCTTGAAATTTCCATTGCTTCAAATCCTTGATTTTTCTTTCCATCTGGTGATTTGGGGCTATCCTTCTCCTGTGACCCTGACCCTGATCTTGTATTACTTGATACTTTGTACCTGTCAGTATCATCGCTACTTCTTGATCTAAGATCTTTGTTTTTTCTGTCAACTTTTCGGTTCCCCCTTTCAACTTCCTTTTCTAAATGCATGGAATTTTTTATAGGTGATCGATCTCGATTGTTCCATCGAATCTGGTCCTTTTCACTCCGCTCATCATCTTCTGTTCTACCTCTTTTGCCATTACCTCTTGATCTTCCTTTCGAATCACCAGACACATTTCTACCAGATTTATCCTCTTTAGCATCACTCCCTTTTCTCTTTCTCCCTAACTCATCATCATCAATCCTTGATTTTGAATCTTTTACTTCCGCTTTTGTCTTGGCATCAATCTTACTGTCACTCCTACTATCCTTTATATTCTTTTGATCATCAGCACCTGAACCACTCTTACTTAGTCTGGGACTAGACCGTGGCTCTCTGTTATCTTTAGAATCTGACCCAACTTTTTCTTTTGAATCCCTCTTTTTGTTAGAATTACTATCATTCTTCTCTTTGCTGTCTGTATCACTTTTTATCTTGGAAGGACTCTTTGTGGAACTCCTGTTATGCCTGGGATCAGGTTTTGTCTGTTTTCCTGTAGATATCTGAGATCTATGATGATCATGAGAATGTTTACTATTTGGTTCATTTGATCTGAATTCTGAATGTTTTCTCTGTAACCCAGGATTCCGTTTCTCAGTAAATTCTTTCTTCTCACTGCTGGAATTGTCAAGAGTTTTGGTAGATGGCTCAAGTGGAATTGGATCACCAGGTGTGACAACTATCCCTGTAAAAGTGGCACCTGTAAGAGGGGACACATTGGGGTGCACTGGTATCTCTTGATCCATATATGGGAGCTGAGTATTCAACTGATGTAATATATCCACGGTTGGGAAAGGCTGGAATTGTGGAATTTTTTGTGGCAACATTCCTCTTATATGTGGGTGTGCAGGATGTTGGTGCATGTTGATTGTGCTCACTGACCCCCAAACCTGACTGACATTGGGCTGATGATCACAGATACTGATTAGTGTATCATTAATGTCTGGCACCAAGCCTGAAGTATTAGCTGGTGATGTACCATCATTTTTTGTGAGTCTACGTGGATCTCTAGCTAAGCGTGGGTCTCGCACCATTCTGGGGTCTCTGCTTATAGGATGACTAGTTTTTGAGGTAGTGGGAAGGGTGAGAGAAATTGGAGGTGGTCCTGCTTCTTCAAGTTGTGGGATGATGCTAACCTGTGGCTGACTGGACTGCAATTAAAAAAAGCCTTTAAGTATTATAAATTCATCTACTTTAACAACCACAATTAACAAATGTTAATATGAAATTAACTTAACAATGGCATATCATTTTGCACATAATAACCAAAAATCTTAGTGCATAACCCTCTTTTGGTCAAAACTTGCAATAAACAATTTCCATTACCGGTGTAGAGTTTCTCTAATGAGGCAAGCATTGTGGATGCCAAGTGGCTACTAAAATCTGCCAAAGTGCACCATTATTTTCTTGTAGTTTATACAATACAAATCTAATACTATTCAACCAGGCTAAAAAATTGGATCTTAATTGTCCATTATTCAGCACAATATATTGGGTGAGAAAGTACACCTCAAAAATGTTAAGAGGATCAACATAAATAACAAATGCAGCCAACAAGCTTTTAACATCAAGAATATTAGCCACAGTGCAAATGCAGTGACCCCGCTATAATGCAGTAGTTGGGAGCCATAGAACCTGACCGCCTTATGAACCAAATCGTGTTATAAGCCACCATGTATGTTACCAACAAATTTGCAAGGTTATCAGAGGGTGGGGTGTAATAAAATCGGGTGCAAAAACGTGTGCATCATTGGCACAGTTAGCATTTTAAATCATATTAAATGATAAAAACACCTGCAATGATAACAGATTACATATATATTACTTTATTCAGAGAACCACACATTGTTGCATACAGGTGTATAGTTTATATATCCATGTCTAATCTATAGCATGAATATCATCACCATGTACTCACCCGTGAATGTCATCATATACATTGAATCCACAATACAAATATTTCCATCAAAAATATCTGCACACATATTTAAAATATTCAGTAATTTTGTCACAGATTGGTATGTGACTGAATACAATGGGAAAAAAATAAAAAGCAAATAGTATGCAATGAATGATGAAACAGTACGTCCGAAGGTTCAATAATGGTGTCTGTATAAATTTGACCCTGCTAAATTTTCTCATCCGTGATTTGTAAAAACTCTGTAATTTTAAGCTGCTTTCTGATTACAGCAATAAATAAGGGATTACATTTTTAGGGAATTGATGACATTATTCACTGGTCAACTGATTGCATAAAACAACACAGCCAAGCTACGTGCACATGTTGGCGGCTTGCGTTTAATGTTTTATAAATCGCTGAACAAGTTTAGCCCGGCAATCGACTTTCATGATGAGCAAGGTACTTAAATTTAGTGATTTATAAATTCAGGTGAGAATCTTTTATCAACCGTCGCATTGTTTATTGCTTAGTTGTGATTGCAGCTTATAAAACATGTCGGATATTGTTTGAGCAATGATTGTATAGGAAATGCATCGTAGATAAACACAAAGTAGATTTGATAGCTCCATTGCTCATGAACCAGTAATAAGAGCATTAACACTTATGAGCTGTCATCTTTCAACAATAATCAATGACCAAAGTTTTCAAAAGGCCCAGACATGGGTTCAGATACTCATATTTCCGATGTTTATTTTGGCACAAAACTGTAAGAAATTTGTTAATTAAAAATTTTTAGGAGCTACGCCACAATCGTTTTATATTAGAATCCAAACACGATTTTCTCCTCATAATGATAAGAAACATTCTACATGTTATATTTTGCACTTTTAAGAAGAAATGTTTTCTGTGTACAAGAATGTGATATTTCGGGAGCAACAGCACAAATGTCTTAAATTCAAATTTATAAACAATATCTTTTCCAAAATGATAACAAAACAGTACTTTTCATACCTAAATTTTTTTGTTTACGACAAAAATACCAGTAATAAGCTAAATGAAATTTTGGGAGCTATGCCACAATCGTTTCATATTAGAATCCATACGTGATTTCCTTCCCAAAATGATAAAAAAAACTTTCTACATGTTTTTTCACCTTTAAGAAGAAATGTTTTCCTTGTATGAGAATAATACATGTACATGGATATATTTCGGGTGCCATGCCACAAACGTCTTATATTCAAATTTAAAAGTAATCTCTTTTCCAAAATCTTAAAACATTATGTAATTTACTTTCTGTACTTAACTTTTCTTACGAGAAAAATACAGGTAATAAAGTAAATGAAATTTTGGGAGCCACGCCTCTTTCATTTAGAACCAACTAGACATCATAAGAGAACTTTTGGTAAAAACCACATCTGCTAAATTTTACCAGATTTTATTACACCCCCCCTTTCCTCGTCTCGACATCCACTTTTGTAGGCAGCATAACCTCAGGCCTGCAGATGTTCAGATAAATTTACAACATGCAATTTTGATTCTGGTTCTCATTTTTGATTCAAAATTAGTACAGTGAACACGATGATCGGGGTCCATAAAATTGGATCGTGTTAAAAGCGGGGTCGCGTTAATGCGAGGTTTACAATATTTAACTTTTTTTCTGAGAACATATACATGTACGTGTATACATGTACAATGATCAAAAGTCTGCTTATCATCAGATGAATATTAACTGGATTGCATTAATTAAGATATATTCAAAATAATCGATGGCTAAGATATTTATAGGTTATTACTGTGCATTAAAAACATTTACTAATTATTATTTGTTTGAACGATAATACAGATTGACCAATAATGCCAGACTATCGCTATATCATGAAAAGTGTATCAACACTGTATGCTACCGTGCCGTCGTGGCATACAGTTCATCCGAAATGGATGTAATTTCATTGAAAATTGTACAGATTTAAATATTCAATAATTTTGTAATAGTCTGAATTCATCGTGTAAAATATAGGATGAACAAACTATTGAAACAATTTACTTGCCGTCTGGTATCGTACGGTCATTGCATGCAGCTTTTCCCGGGTCTACATACGGTGTCTGTACAAATTTCATACCGCCAAAATTTTATCATATGCGACAACTGCAAGAATAATTAACAATCAAAGCATGATTTCAGCGTGCAAATAACTTTTATTTCAGATTTTGTGAACATCAAAAGAAGCATGTGAAAACTGCTAAATTAATCGTTGCCCAAAGTGCAAAGTCAGTGTGGTCCCAAATTTAAATTTCATCATTTCTTGAAAAATATATTCAATGACGTTTGCTTCTTTGCCGCGAACTGTTGGGTTCTAGCAAAGTCAAGAGTGTTTCTTGATTGAATGACTTTGACGCTGTCAACATCTTGTGTTTCCAGACACCTTAAACTTGCTTCTGAATATACTACTGCTTCAGACACTTTTGGTGGTGGTGGGGAGTTGGTGTGCCCTCGTCATCGTTATCATTATCGTCACTGGTTTCAGGTTTTGATTGTTCAGCTTCATTCTTCCTCCTGACATTTGTAAAAATTTCGTCATCTGATATGTGTTCATATATAGGGCAGATGTCATCTACTGAATACAAGTTAAGGATATCATGATGTCTGTGCTCGTATTTTTTCTGGAGTGCTTCTTTTGCTAAATGTACGTCGTCTTCAAGCTGAGTTTTTTGTTTGCCCTTCTTTAGTTGATCTAGGGCATACAGTTTCTCTTTAGCAGAAAACGACTTGCATTTTTGAACCTGCTTTTCCATAACAGTAAAAAAAAGTTTTATATATAAGCAAACAACGTACACAGATAAAGCTCGATAACTAAGTAATGAAGGCCTGCAATGGTTATGAATCACTTTTTATTTAAAACAAAATTAAGCCAAATGGAGGTACAATTTCAAGCCCTTTTAATTTACAGATAATAAAGTGGATATTATTTACTTTGAACTGTTTGTTATTTGACCACAATGCCAAGCACAGTATACATGTCGGCGGCTTTCGTCCTTTGATATTTATTAAATTGTGCGACTCTTGTATCAACCACCGCTTGGTCTGCGGCTTGGCTGTGATTGCAGCTAAACAAGAAGCCCAGTTCGGCTATTGTTTGAGCAACGACTGTCTACGGAAGACAATCACAAAGACGATTTACTGGCTTTACTCAGGGATCCGTAATAAGTAACACTTCCGATAATGTTTACTTTGGCTTAACAATTTAAAAACCTACTGAAACCAGTTTTCTCTTCTAGAGTGGAATACGGAGCTTCACCACAACCTGTTCAAATTGATAAATTTCAGAAGCCAAGCATTGTACACTATTTCTCGTACGTTATATATATATATCGTATTATTTTAGAATTCATACACGATCACTTCTCCAAAATCACTTAAAGAACCTGGATAAATTGTTAAGTTCTGATCGTTTATTATTAAAAGCAATACGCAAATTCTTCCACCAAATTATAATAAACGTTTTACACACTATTTCTCGTACGTTAAACAAATATTTTCACGGTCCCATAAAAATACACGTCAATTAATTTCAAATTTCAGGAACCAAGCCACGATAATATTATTTTAAAAGTCACAACTAATCTCATACCCAAAATGAAGTTAATTTCTTGTTGTTTTTTTTTTCGTTTTTGTTTTTTTTTTACTTTTCTCTAAAAAAAATTTCCATGTGTGAATATACGAAATTTTGGGAGTCATGCTACATTCGCGTTATATCCGAATTCGCGTTAATGCGGGGCGCGTTATAGCAGGGTTCCACTGTCATTCATTATGCATCAGTAATGTATAGGTAGGATTCTAATCACCTTGTCAAGGACACAACAATTACAAACAAGAACTATATGCAGCACTTTGAATTGATATACCATGTTTTTCTTTTGCTGTTGTTCAAGCTCAGCTTTGGCAGCTGCCAACTCCAAGTCAATTCTTTGCTGTTTCAACCTGAGCAGCTCTTGTTGCTTAGCAATGAGTTCCTGCCTCATTTTGGCCTCCTGCTGTTCTAAACTGTCACCTACATCCTCCTCCTCCTCATCTTCCACCTCATTCACCTCAGTCTCTGCTGGCTGAAATCAGAGCAAGAAAATATCTTAAAAATCTACAGAAAAGGTGTTAACATTTTTATGTACTTCTCACATCTGGTATCAGATTTCTGAAGTGCAATTCCCTAAGGTGAGAATTGTTCAACTATTTGTGGGTGTCATTAACACTAAATTATTTCCAAACACAAACATTACCAAGAAAAAAGTCTGCATAGATTATGTCAATGTAGAATATGCAAGGTTTTTTGTTTTTTTGAGGGGTTGAGAGAAAAAACAGGCCTAAAAGTAGATACAAAAATCAATTATCATTATGAGGAAAAAGTACACATGCAGAAAAATGGATTGACTCAAAGATAGCAAGTGCAGGAGTTGCTCTATTGGTCAAAAATGATTTCCAAAAATTCATGATCAGAGTTTCTTCTTTTCATTCACCAGAAGTTGAAACAATCTTTTGGGTGACAGAAATTTTCAAGACAACAATTATGTCTTTAATATTGGATGAGAGACTAACAGTTTTTATTTAGGAATCAGTTGACATCATAAGAAGTCTTCTGTGAAAATGCCATGGTAATATAACTATCCCTAAAGGACAAATACAAATAATATTTTAGAAAGCCATCATGGCCATTGGACTGAAATGTAATATTAGCACCAGCTTCATTTACAGCAAACTAACAACCATCACAAAATAATCTTCTGACGAAAAACCAATGTCAGGACAAGTATTCAGTTCTTCATATTGGATGTCAAATCAACTTCTTTTTTCACCAAGAATCAGCCAGACACCACAGTCTTGTGGTGGAAAAAACCCACAACAGTAAGACTTTTGATTTTGGACAAACTGCTACAAGAACATGTTAAAGATGATAGTCATTTTGGATTTTTTTCATCTGCTACCATCAAGACAAACAAAAGTCTATTGTTGAAAACCCGATATCAATATTTACCACCCATCTGGACAAAGTAGCAGTAAGATGATTTTCAAGATGGCTGCCATTGCAACCATAAGGATTTAAGATCAGCACCATTTTCACATATGACCATATGAAGTGAAAACAGCAATTTTAAAGGCCATTGTGGGGGTCATATCAGATTAATAATCAGATAACATTTTCATTTTTGATCAACTACACCATGAGCTGATGGTGCACAAAGCTTTATGGCAATCTTCTGTAATTTAGGCCAAGTAATGGCAAACTTGTGCTAACAGACAAAAAGGATGGGCAAAGGGTCATCCTGCAAGTTCTGAGCTAAAATGAGTGTACCAAGAACATCATCCTGATTAGGATGTCACAGTAACCATTTAAGCAAAAAAGAATAAGCCCAAAAAATGGTAGTAGTTCATCAGTGTTAAAAACCTAACTGCAAGACAAAAAAATGTACACAAAAACATTGCTGAAACCCTATTATATGCCTCCAAATCCCATCATGTGGAAAATCTATTGTAACATGCAGTATTTCATCTTGGAATTATCTATGTTCACAAAAGAATTCTTTATTTTTAATCAATTATTGAACAGTATTTTCATCCACAAGTAGGCCCATGTTCAAACCCAAAAATCCACCCTTATAAAAGTGAAACTGGATCAGTTTTCCATTTCAATGCCATGTTGGTTGGCACACAAGAAGATTCAAGCAACCTGTGTAGTTATCGAACACACAACCCCTCGGTTACAAGAATAATGAGCAACTGAGCTACTCCAACTCCCTAGACATTGAATCATAGTTTCATGTAAAAGATTGAAAGACACAAACATGCACCATTTTGCAAAGATCATGCAATTCAAGCTCATATGAACAGAATCTGCACCTAAGCAACATAAAATGCCTTTCCATAAACGCTTGAGCAGTTCAAAACGGTGTATCTGACATAAGTTCATCACAAAGGTATCAATAACTTTGCCAGACTGAACATTGAACTTGTGCATGAGACCTAACGAGATGGGTAATCATGGGGCACAACTGCGTTTTTAAAGGACAACAGTAAACAACGAATATTCAAGGTTTCGTCAATGAATGGTACTTAATGATTTTTGCTGAAAAACATCTCAATAAAATTTTGTAAAAACTGTAGTCTGGTAATATGGGGCAACAACTGTTCTAAGCAATACTGTCGAATTGCTGGCAACTTTAAGTTCTTCGAAGTGTCAAAAATAACCTGCATTCAGATTTGGTAAATTCATCCAAGAATACGAGCCATATAATTCTGCAGGAAGAAAACATTTGGAAGATCTATGCCATTGTAACATTAAATGTTAAGCTCATTAATATAAAAATGCATCTTAAATTTACAAAGCAAGGTTTTGTGGTTTTTGCCCCTGCTGACGTCAGGTGGAACATGGCAGTCAGTATATCTGGTAAATGACAAAACCTTGGATAATCCCACAAAAAAACTACCGGCCAATGGAAAGCTACTCACAAGTTTTCTCACATACTCTCCTAGTGGTGATGTGTCAGTGATCTATAAAGGCACGTGTCTTAGACCACTTAGCCACACCATAAACAAACTTAAAATGACAATGAACGATCAAAATGCCTTCAAGACCATATAATGTTAAAATATAATTCAACCTCATCAACATAGAGATTAATGCCAAATTTGGTTGAAATTCAGCAAGCCAGTAAGTTACCTTTAAAAAATGTAGGCAATAAAGGTCCACACAAAAAAAACTTTTTGTGGTCATCAGAAGCACAACAGTAAATGCAATAAAGGAACATGACGAATCACACGTATTCATCAATATAAACCTTCATACAAATCCAACCATTCCGAGGAATATACTTTTTCCGCACTGATAATGGATCAGTTCAAATTCAATATTAGATTAGCCAACTATGTAATTGCTATATGACTGGCAAATTATGGCACTTGGCTCTAATGATGCTACCAAGTGAATAAAAATATGACCATTTTATGTAAATATACCTGTTGCTGTGACCGAAGAAATCTAGGGTTAACATGAATGCTACCCTGTTCTGGGGGAGCTGCTGTTACCGGCCATGCAGGATCCAAGTGGCTGTTTATCTGTACATCTATTCCATACAACTTGTTGTTAGGAAAAATATCGACCCACGTCTGTCGCACTTTATACAAAGCTGCTCGCGTCTTTTCGTCCACCTACATTACAGTAATAGGCAAAAGAAAGTTATCTTGCAATTTGTATGAAAAGCTCTTTGCTATGTAAGTGTTTTGCTCTTGTAACCCATTTTAGATTGGTTTCTATGAATAAAATTGTAAAATTTTTTTAACTTCTTCAGAACCAGATAAGTACAAGTGTACAACTTTTTTTTGCCGTTTCCTGGTGACCATTAATCCTAAACAAGGTCACAGCCTCTATTATGTACCAGCAATTTCATACAGAACTTAACAATACCATCAACAATGTATTATATGAATACGTAGGTACCAGTATGCATGTCTGGCTAAGAGATCATTGAGCAAAGTGTCTCCAAATACAGCAGCCCTTGGCTAGTGCATTTTGTCATCTAAATTTGCTGTGCCAAAACCATGTTCATATCAGCCTTGCCTTGACTTTTATAAAAGATCCTTATTATACTAAATGCAATTTGTCCAAAAAGTCTGGTCAAATGTTTTTTTTTTAATATAACCTTGACCTCCAATGAACAAGTAACTTCAATACCTTATACCAAACTACTCCAAACCTTCTTCAGGGTAAATGTTCATGGACAAGTTATCTCTGTACAGAAAAGCTTGATTTAGAGTGATTAAGTAATGTCTCACCGGAAGTAATGTCAAGTTGAAAAACCCATTTCCTGGCTAGTGACCATGACCTTTAACCCACTGGATCACTAAATTATCAGATCCCTTCATTACTTCAAATTTAAAGCCATAAACTTTGGCTACTGTGTACAGTGGAGAACAGCAAGTAAATATTCAATTCAGTAAAATATGGATAGATACAAAATTATATGGCTGGCATGTAAAAAAAAAAAAAGTCAATAAAGTGGTCTTCACAGCTGCAAGAAAGGCGACTCAATGTCTTGCATATCCTCTACTTTTGTTATTTAACAAATACTAAAACAAAATTCCATGTTTAAAGTAAATTATGCTGAATGATCTGTGGGCAATATGAATTACAATGTTATGGTTCTTGAACGTCTTTTTATATTGCGTTTTACCAAAAGAAAAAAGCTTGTTAAAAGTTTATATTAAACATTTTGAACCAACCAGTTTTTTTTTTATCCCCCAATTAGATGGCACTCTCAACTGTCCTATAGTGCAAAAATGGCATTTACTTTTAATAAATGTAGAGAACAATCTAGCAACAATGAAATTTTGACAGAAGCACTCTAATGGCAAACTTTATCAACTTCTATTTGTGAACATTTATCAAAGAAATGAGTCTAGTTTTGATGTCAGTTGTGAACATCAGTAGTAGCAGAACCAATATTTTTTGGGAGAAAAGATTTAATGCATACATATCTTTTTATGACAAATATAAATTTTGGGTCTTTAATATTTTTGAAATTACGGTCAACACAAGTATTGACATTACATTAATTGTAACTGTAATATTCTTGGATTAGCAAAGTCCAAAGAATGGCACTGGGTGGGTTAGTTTTCCTTAGAGTTAAATATTTTGCAATAAAACTGCCTTTAAAATCTTTAAATACTGCCTACAAACTCAATGTGACAGGAAAATTGTCCCATTTATTCAAACAATCTAGAAAAATGAACATTCTTATGTTCATCTGCTTTAACTGGCCAAGTAATCAAAGTTCAATGGCATTTAAAACATGTATGTTTAGAGTATCTAAATGACTAGAAGGATTGATTTTTCATGTAATTTCATAAAAGTAAATTGTCTGAATAATAAACCTGAAGACCAACAATAAGAGCATGTTCACTTTTGCAATGTAGTCTGAAAAATGTTCTGATCTCTTACTAGTAGTCTTCTCAGCTTGTAGCAATGATCTTTTCTTCGTTTTCTCGCCCGATCAATAAGCAGCACGATTTAAACAATAGCTGATTCGAAATACAGTCTTGATTATACAAGTACCCCTTGTCCTAACAGTCACCGATTTTCATTTCTCCTCATCAGCCATACTGAATAAATCCCTTCAATTCCTATTTGACAGCCGTTCAACTTTTATGGACAACTCTACCATCATCAATGGGAAAGTTTATAAACTTACTTTATTTAAACTTGTAGCGATTATTTCCTTAATTCCTTTTTTGAAATTATTTGTCAGAAACCTATTGATCATCATAAGCAGACCAGGGTACTATTAATGGACCCCCACAACAAATGCAAAGAAACCTAATTTCCAGAGCAAGCTTTCTTTATGCATGGATGGTTACAATGTATTAGAGAAACATAATGCAGGAGCATCCCAATCCAAGCCCTGCCATAGTTTCCATCTATCCCCAGACCACTGCCTTACTTATGAATACCACCCATTATCCCAATTTCTGAATCTGGCCATTTTTCTGTAAGGACTTTTTAAATGCATGCAGGCAGATTGGCAATTGTTATTTGGTAAGCTGTGAATACTGATGTATATTACTCTGGCATGCATCTTAGACTTTATATTTAGAGTGTATAAAGTTAAAATGTACCAGCAATTTTGGGGAAAAAGTTGTGTTTATGTCACATTCAAACAACTGGAAAAAAATGGCAATGATGAATAGGCTCATTTATGAAAAAATTGGTTTGGTTGGTACTTTATGGCACATCAACACAGGAAGGTTATTTAATGCCAAAGTATTTGGAGTAAAGTGCCTTGCTCAAAACAAACGCTAACATGGGCTGGTCCAAACATGCACCCTTTGATCACAAGTCCAGCATTTCCATTAAAGCCACTGCAGTGGAAAAACTTTGCCACAAGCTAAATATATCCAGAATAATGCACAGACCAATCTATCAAGTTTCACTTGGTGTTTTGTGGGCACTCCAGCTACAATGGGTATTGTCATAGAAAAATTTTCTTATTGCCCAAATATCAGATCAATTATGTGGAAAATAAAATTACCAAATTTCAATCATCTATAGGTCAAGAAATATTTGTACTACATGCTATAAGTTTTCAATCAAGAAGTCAAAACAGAAAATGGGAACACTGATTTGGTGGCCTCAAAAGTCTGATCTACTAATGCATAAAAACAGGATTTAAATACATCAATAGTTTATGTGCAATCATGACAAGTTTCCTGAAATCCATAGATATAAGTACAGACAGAGCAAGAGAAAAAAAATCAAAATGCTTCCTATGTGGACCAAGACATGCATCTGTTCTGCCAATTTGTGACAATACAATGGGCTTAAAAATGATATGTTTTTCTAATTTGTGACTTAAATTTTGTACCTTCATTTCCTTCAAACTTTTTTTTTATCAACTAGGTTGTTTTTTTTAAATATTTTAACATCAAAGTACATGATGGTCAAGGAAAATAACTAGCAGATGCCTGAATTCACAATTAAGACTGGGTCATGGGTATATGCAAAAGTGAGCAAATTTCTTCAATCTGAAACTATGATAAATTTATATCTTGTTCCCAAATTACAAGACAGATTTTATACTTCTTTACAGTCAATACTACCCAAGTTCAGAAGGAAAACTGGAGTAGCACTGACTGAACTTGTAGCATGTTCCATCCTTAAGTTTGTATGTCAGCAAAACCACCACCTGTGATTCAAAGTACCACACTAGACACTTCACATGTTGAACATGCTAAAATGGATAAAAAAATTTCTTCCTCTATTTTTGGGTAAAATGTTTGTAATTTTCTTTTTTCCATATAATTTTAGAACAACTGGCTTCTAGGTCTTTATGTTTACAAACTGATTTCCTAAATGTTAATTTATAAAATGCAGTACCATCAAGGGCAAGTTCCTTACAATAAAATTAATGGCAAAAGTTAATAGCATGTGCAGAGATTATTTTTAAACAAGCCCAAGCACCTTTAAATGTTTCGGACCATCCATCCATATATTCTCCCTGGTTTGTTTGTACTCAACAAGAATGAACAATGAAAATATGTTTTCTATCAATGCATTTGCAACCCATTTGCTTAGCTGCCAACCCTCCAGGATTGCAATTAGTGAAAATAGATATAAAAATGTGTCTCTTTTGACAATTTTGTGAAGTGATCTTCAAGTCCAGGAATATTTATCGGAACAAATGTTTGGCATTGGATTCAGCTGATAAAGGTAGATCCTATTGAAGAAAACTAAATGCTTCTGCGTTGGTACCTTGCAGGTCTTCCGTCGATGGCTTAAATATTCCAGATCTGAAATATGCTGGAGTTCTCAATTTTCCGTACCTGTGCTTTTCTCTATCAATGTGATTTATAATCTCTGCCACCTAGCCAGAGTTACGTTACCCTTGCCACCGCATTTTTCAAGATTTTGACATTTATGTTGGGGTGTAGGGTCAGAGTCCATTACCTATTAAAACGTTGAAATTTGGTGTTGGCATGGGGTAACCAGCCTAGTGAACTTCAACAAACTTTCAAGATATACCTGCATGAAATCAATAGGAATGATTATTTATTCAGGAATTGCAAGCATAACATTAGTTTTATTTGTCTTTAATCCACTGACAGACTAGTCAAAAGTATATCATTGCCGAAATTTGACCTGGATCTGGCTATTTGCATTCCTAGTCATGTGACTACACAAATCTCAGCCTACATGATGGTGAGTTTGATGGTGGAATGCACAGCAATTTTTTTTTGTATATTCCAAACTTAACTTCATTTTTTGAGAAATTTACTTCTTTTTACTTGATAGTGAAGAAATTTTCAAAACTGATGAATATTAATTCAAATCAGTGTTGGGGAAGCATGCATGGAGCAAAATTCCAGTTAGGCTCCAGTTCCTCTTAAAAGTATTTGAAAAACATATATATACACTAAAATGCTTGCTACCGAGCCAACTGTATCAATCAGCTATAGTTCTAATATCATTACCAACAATACCAGTTTTGGCAACTGCCAACATTACAACTAGCATTAAATAGAAGATTAGTCATTCTACTAAAGCTTTTAAATAATTGGGAAATTCTGAATATTATTAACGACATGAATTCATAAAATGATGAAAAAGTTACAAAATTTACGTCAAAATCGTGAGGGTTGGCAGCTATGCATTTGCAAAATCAGAAGATATATCTGTGGTGCTGGCATAAAAAAAAGTTGAAAATCCAGTTTTTGATTAGCATAAATTTAGATCAAGAAAATTATGTGACAAGATTGTTCATGTTAAATGCTGCGAGCTTGTGCAGGATCTTTGACACCTTTAGATCTAGCAAAATCAGAGTTCAAGAAATGTGTAAAATATACATTAAATAACCCACATCTTTAATAGGTATTGGCTGAGCATAGTTGACTGCCTGGTAATCATTTATAAATGGTTTCATGATCTAGACCTCTAGTAGAAAATTTTGGGACAAGAAACCCTATAACATTTTGGGGCCATTCATTTGTATACAAATCACAATGTTCTTGTCTGACTTTACTCTTCTTTGTAAACCTATAAGCTAGCCATCCACGAAGTATGGTCATAGAATTTGCTTTTCCCATTTTCACCCACATATGATTGCATCAGAATCAATGTTCAAATATTTAAAAGTTCAAATGACATGATGCTTCACATCAAAATTGCAAAATTTTCATTTGTCATTTCTTTTCATGTATTAAGTTATGTAATTTCGTTTGGAACATTTTAGAAATGACACAATACTGGATGGCAGAGCTTTGAATGTAATCAGGCTTGGATGGGTTTTCTAACTGGACCAAGGACCCCTTGCATGTTGCCAAGGGGTCTGCAAGCAGCTTCCAAAAATGAATAAAAATACATGTAGTACATTTGGACAAACTGCAGCACATAACAGGTACACCCTTTACAATGAAGCAATGACTCCTGTTCATTTTAGTAAATGTCTTCAGTGACAATTTTTTCTTTATTTATTTTGCTATATGCTGCATGGTTAAATCATGTTGAATGACACCAGTGGATTACATAAAATAGTAATGTCAATCGGCCAAATTTATTGGATAGGTTGATAGGGTCTGCCATCTGACCATGACATGCTACAAGGTCCACAGCTTCAATAAGTTTGAACACCACTGAGCTAGGACACCAAACAAATTTTCAGTGATTTCAAAAAAGTTTTAAATAATTTTTTTCATTTTAGAGATGGTGGCAACATTGAAATCTACTGTACAAACTTTACAAGCCTTCATGTCAGGATGCTGTGCCCAAGTTTAGATAAATTGTTCTGGCAATTGTCTTGAAATTCCAAACTGTTGATGGCCACTTGATCATAACATAGGTTCACTTGGCCTATTAGCAAGGCAAACTAAAAACTATTCTTTTTAAAAGTCACGACCTTGAATTCAAGACTTTGAAGATAGTCATCCAGAAGGTTTGGTAAACAAATATTTTACTGAAGTCTAAAATTATGCATAGAAACTTTTCTTCCAGTTATTGATCACAAAATCTCATGAGATTTCAGCACTCAAGCTCAACCAAAGCACAAAACCTATGTCTCCTATCTATGATGCACAAGTAATCATGCAGAAACCGTTTATACTTTGTCAGTTACCATTATCTTTGGCACAAAAATGGTTATTCATTAGCCTCTATGCACCACATCCACAAAATTTGTACAAGATATTTTAAACAGCGCTATTTTGCAAAACAAATTCATTCTTATTTCAATCAGTGTCCTGACATCTGAATCCAAAATCAAAGGAATTTTATTGTGCCAACTGTAAGCCTTTCTGTGAGTTTGGACCAAGTCTGACAAATTCATTTTAATCTACAAAAACCATTTTATTTATGGAGTTGATGACCATAACTGACTCCCAATGAAGTTTGTGCTGTGACAACCTTCTAACCATGAAATGTACAGGATTCTTGAACTGTAAACCCTCCAAAAATTTATGCAATTGTAGATGGTGAAAAATTTAAGTACATGTAAATGAAATTGGAAACAGATGGACAGAAAGACATCATAACATTCAGAAAGGAATACGAAAACTGATCAACCTTTTTTTTACGGTGTAAATATTTACCAGCAAAAAAGTTATAAAGATTGACGAGTTTGATAGGTAATGTGATTAACAAGTTTGTTAAAAATAATTTTAATAAATTGCATCAAATTTTCTCTTGCTTCATCTGCAGACTTGTCATTTAGAAAAGGTTTGTTGCACTGTTATCTGCTGAATTTACCTTGACATCAGTCATATTTATTTTTTTAAATTTAAAAGTATATTGTCATTTTCTTTAACATGTGCAGCACCAGACGTTGCATCAGTTTCCTCTTTTAAGTCATGATGTGGTAATACTAGATGATTCTTGATGCAAAGCTTCAGTTTCCACTCGTTCATAATTGGACAAGAGTCGTGCAAATTTCTTTAAAACAGGGACTAAAGCTTCTATTCAGATGTTCCATTTCAGCAGTCTTTTCTTTCCATATTCCATTGTGCACACAGTCATTACAATGTCTCGTTTTAAACGTCTTTCTGTAGCTAAATATTATCATTGGACTCCATACAATGAATGGGAAACTTGACATGAAATAGGAAAGAACAAATGTCCACACATTCCAAAGTTGCATGAAAATAACATCCAGTTTACTTCTTTAAAAGGAGACATCTTTTGTAATTAATCACCATGCAATAAATGTATTTCTATTTCACATTAGTTCTTACACATCTCCAAAGTTGCTGTAAATTTCTAAAGAATTTTCTTCTCCACCATTTACATGCTTGGCTGTCCTCTGGTGTATATTAAACAGTAAAATGAATTAACTGAAACCATTATAACTAAGGACATCCATATCAAAAACATATTTTATACTAATAATGCAACAGTTATGCGATTTTCCTAACATGAACATGGATTTTTTTTCTCTCTCCAAAAATGGATGCACATTTTTTGCATCTTAATTTCCAATGAATTATTCCAGCAGGTTGAATTTTTTTAAAACACGGTATCTTGGGTCATTCATGTTAATTATGTAGTGCATGTTTATTTACTGCCCAGAAAATGCAGCAGAATGTTCTAGTAAAGTATTGTGTAATTTACTGTTATATAATCAATTACACTGCCTCAATTAATGATGACAACATAAAAGAAAAAACAAATTTCCCAAGATTTTTTATATGTTGAAGTCACTGGAGCAAGCTTGTTTCCAGCATTTGACAAGGTAAATTCAACAGATCTGTGCAACCTTTAATTTAAAAACTATGGTCAGATTTGAGAAACATCTCTTTTTTAGCCTCTTCATGCATCAGAATCATGATGAATCCATTTGTACATGTCAACATCAGTTTTAGTGTGGAACTGAATCTAGGATGGCTTAAAATTAAAATTAACTTCCTTCTTTGTCGCCATCAAACGTTTTCCAATTTTTAGACAACTTGTAAACATTTCAAAATAACCATTCAGTACCTCGTGTTTATATGCTTTTGTATTGTTAGAGAAAACTAGCAGAGAGAAAAAGAGAATAGCACAAAAAATGAACATACACTAACTTTGAAATTGTTTAAACAATTCTGCTTTTATCAACTTATGTAACTGCTTGGTACAACTGACTATAATACCTGTCTTATTGAATCTTTTATTGGTTAACAGCAGCTGTATACCCCTTTCCATAAGTAAAATACAATTCCTTATGTTTTATTTCCAACAAGTCATACTTATCCTAACCTTTTCAAAGACTGAGGTAAAGGTATGAACTATATTCTTCATTAACAAAGACTTGTAGGAAGATTGGGGGAGAATCTTTACAATAGAGTCTATCAGGTAAATCGCCGGCAACTTTGAATTTGGCTTCACCTGGCAATGAGAAAATGAAATTATTGATTATAGAGAAAGAACAAGTCTTCCTGAAAAAGTGGAAACAAGTGTTAAACTGCATCCATCTTCATATGGTCACAGATCAAAATTGCATCATTCACGCTTTCTACTCCAGTTGAAGAAACTGAAAGTGAATAAAATAAAAGTCATTACAAAAGTACAAAGAAAAGTGCACAATGTACTTAACATCATAAATTATGATTTTTTTAACTAACAGAAATTAAGGAGACACATTCTTTGTTAAATCAATATCTTTGCATACATTTTAAATTAAGTATCAAAATTACTTAAATAAATTTACATATAAGGATTATAAATTTTACAAATATAAAATATATCACCACAAAGAATTAATTTGCCAATGATGAATAGTTTTTTATGTTTCATTTGCTTGCAAAATGTAAATTTTGAAGCCATGACATATAAAGAAAATTACATGGCTAACCGTCTACCCCAACATCCACCATACAAATTATGACCAAAAGATTCTAACCCCAAAACATGTTACACAAATGCATGTATCAAGTTTAGTCAAAGATATGCGACTCACTGCAATTTTTTAAATTGAACTGCAGACCCCCCCACCAAACAAAAAAGATTAAGAACCCTAAAATTTGCAATATATTTTGAAATAAACCACATTTTCAGTTGAAAAATCAGATGCTTCACCAGCCATGAAAGGTATAATCCACATTCTAATCCCATGGCAATAAGGATTATGTTTGCATCTGTAGAAATGGGCGGTACCACTACATACAGAATGGTAGGATTCAACCTAATGTACTTTCAAGTCCAAAAAATAACAGCCATTTGTATTGTTGGTTGGTCTTGTGTCTAATTTAATATATAATCTATCATAAACAGACATATGAAGCCAAGTGCCATTCTCATGGACACAAGGCAGCTGACCCACACTGGCTTTGGCAAGGATCAAACTTGATATCTTTGGATGTGCAACACTCAACTGAATTACCACTAGGGAAAAAAAAATACATCAATATGGCCATTCATTACTTTTTACACAATAAGACATAACATATGCACAATTCATACCAATATTTGAAAACAATTTTTAACTGGAGTATTTAATAGATACAACAATCAATCAGGGTTCAGTTCAAAACTTGGCAGTGAAAATGCAACTATAATACCTTTTCAAATATGATGTCACCTTTGTTTGAAAACAAATGTACACTTCAACATTTAGGGATGAAACAGGTTGAAAAATATGGCTTGAAGTTGTAACCTTATACTTTCTATCAGTTTTCTTGCCAATCTAAGATCCCATCTTCCTGAAAGCACTTTATCCTAGTTTTAATATTAAAATGAACTTTCCCAAGAATAATACAGTGCAATTTAAAGTTTTTACCCATGAATCTTGCCATACAACTTTAATTAGATCCTAGCTGATGCTGTACCAATGGACTGCCAGCTTGAATCGTTACAGACTGTCTGCTGCTAGGTAGGTTGTCAATTGTTTCACTGGCAAAAAGTGACATTGAACTGAAGACTACCAATAAGTTCAATCCTTTTATATCAGAAAAAAGTATAAATCTATCAAAGACAATACAAGCACCTAGAACCAGTTAATACACTGATGCTCGTTTATTATATCTCCTAAACAATTATTACATTAACACAAATTTTATGTTGCTGCTCTTTTACTTTAATTCATCAATCAACACACTGCATCGAAATACTGCCCAACTGTAGTAGTTCCTTCACCTCTTATTAGCTAACATCATGCCTGACAGCTAGAAATCTAATCTGATTAACCTTGGGAAATGAAATGTTTTTAACTGTTTATAAAGGATACCTATGTAGTTTTTTTTATCTCGCTATATAATTCTTGGATCTATATGCATTTTCGCATTTTTTAGGGTGACTTTTGATAAATTTATTTGGTAAAGTTCTCATCTTTGATGGTTTGTTTTGCATCGATGTTTAGCACAATTTGCAATTCGTAACAGCGGCATCACTTTTGAGATAACAATATCTCTGGCAACAGACATGCACTTCGGTTGTTGTAGAGGCAAAAAGTGGCGTTTGCCTCCTTAAAGGGGAATTCTGATCAATAAAAGCTAATCATTCATCGCTGGTCAAAACAAAAAATTATGCTACAAACTTTAACCCCACTCCGTATAAATTTTTCAAAATTTACAAGAACAGTCTTGTATCTGTAATTCAAAAAAAAAAAAAAGATACAGCACTATCATTATCTTAAAAAAATTGTTAACAGGGTTGCAGTTGATGCATTTACTAGCACCATATATATATATATATATATATATATATATATATATATATATATATATATATATATATATATATATATATACACATACATATCCTTTTTCATCTTGAGCAAGGGGTAACACTTTCAGACTTAAATGTATTATCAAATGGATTTAAACTTGCTAGGTATATTCTCCTTACAAAAATCTGATAGCCCCTACACAGTTATGTTTCTGTATAAATTTACAATTTTTAACACTTCATATATGATAGGAAATTAAGAAAAATGATAGTTGTTGACAACAGTATGGTTATGAAAATTGTACACAACTGAAATGAGAATTGGAAAAAGACTAATGGTACCATAAATTTTTATTTCTTTATGCAGAGGCCTTAAAAAGCCTGCTTCATTTAACAGACAATAAAATCTTTAAGATCTCCAACTTTCAAATGCTATCACTGATGCCAAAAAATGGTATCTGTATGTAGTAGATTAATTGTAGTTTTACCTCCAAATAAAAGAATAAATTATCCTGATTTTAAAAGAAAATTACAGACTACATCACACAGGAAATTAGATTGTCAGTCGCTGAAGACATGAAGTTGACAATTTTTATCAAGTCAGTCCATTCCATGGGAAACTATAGAGTTCAATTTGGCTCTGGCCCGCCTTCAGCTGGATTTACTGTTAATTGTAATAAAACATATCTTTCCAAAATGCATGTAGACTAGAATAAGCACAATGTTAGTCTTTTACCATTGCTCTAAATGTAAAAAAACAACAAGGATTGTAAATTTTGTTACAAAGAATGTGCTCTGCAGCTTATTAGTTATCTACCCACAATTGTCACATTTAATTAATACTAACATCTGGAATACAGCAAAAGTTTATTCACCATATTAATTTAATGTTACAGTAGTTTTGCTTTCCATGAAAATGCAGATCTTTTATTTTTTGCTTCTTGCTGAACACTTTCAGGGTGTACTGCAGATTTAATGTGATGAATCCAAATTCCAGTTTTTTTGCCAGTAGTACAGTATGTTCCCAAGATGAAAGAATGGATACAAACGTTCTTTTGTCTTACTACTCTTAAGCACAACATGAATATTCTGAACATAAAACTGATTGCTCTCTAGCAGCTTTATGCAAAAGTAGCTGGCCAAGAATTCTTAACCCAAAGGAAATTTTCTGTTTAAATTCTCTCATGTTTCCACGACTTGATAATGGATGTTCTAAGGTTCTTTAGTTTCCTATCTTCATCTGTATTTGATCACACAGCAGTAACATTTATCCAATATTAAAATGCTGTCATGCCAGTATGCTTTGTGTTAACCAAACTGATCAGCACTGGCAATATTTGGTTGCACATCAATATTATTTGCACAAAGATTTTCATGCCTGGAACTTGTCAATTTTTTTTAAATAAAGAATTTAAGCTCTTTTATATTTTTAATAAGTCACCATAACTGAAGTTGATTTACAAATGTACAAGCCTGAAAAGGCCTTTATACCAGATTGGTTCAAACTTGTCAGAATACTTCTGAGATTGTTGATGGATGGACAGTTTCTTTTATATTATTTTTATTTGACTGGTTGACATCATCTGAAAAACTGACAGATAACCCAGTCAGGATGTTTTATGTTAATTTTGATCAAATTCTGTTGTGTCGTCTTGGCAAAATAATTTAAAAGGATTTCTACTTTTTAGTAACTGGCTGTATTTGATTGTAAGTCAGTATATCTCTATTGAAATTTTAAAGCCATTTATACATAGTTTGGTTGAAATTAGTTTTCATAAGCTCACTTGGCCTCAACTTTTGGCAAAGAGAAAAAAAATAGTCACAGCAAAGCATCACAAATGATTTAAATCAGGAATGTGCTGGATCTTTATCAACTATATACAAAATACATTTAATAAAATTTAAATCAGTCTTACTTCAAAGATGCCGTTTTTAAAGTCTTATTTGCAAAGAATAGCAACATCAGGTAACATTGTGGCCATGGTTTGTATGGAAGACGGTACAAATTTGCTTTTAAGTCTGAACTGGTTAGAATGATAAAGTCAATCTTTAAATTAGTATACGAATTGTGCTATTTCATTCTAAATTTCAGATCTTCAATTTTAAAACATTACCACTTCATGTCAATTAATAATCCATATTAGAATACATATTCTATTTAATCCAGAGATGCAACCAGATCTGAGTGTACATCAACCTTGTCTTTCAGATAGATAGCCCTGTAATTACACTGCAATACTTTTATTAGTCTCATCCAAACAAACCTCTTGCAGGTCTATATAGCATCTCAGTTAAAACCAGGTTGGGTTTACTCAGAAAGTCTTCTGAGTAATGTTAAGAGGAGTTTTGTTCCAAAATCAACTTGATTCTTTGTTATGCAAGAGTAGTTAAAAAAATATCAAGCACATGTTATCCAGAAAACAATTTACTGAAGTTTGTCAACTAAACTGCAGAGAGTAGACTTTTCAGTCATTTGAACAGTTTCTCAAAGTTCTGATTCTGTTTTGTGAGCATCTCTTTCATGTAACTTAAGAGGCAGTTTTCGCATCATGCTCTATTTCTGAACTATATCTAAAGATAATGCTTTATCTTGAATGAAAAGAAACGAGCACCTGGTACATAAAAAACCCAATATATGTGAAGAAAAAAAAGCATTCTTCTCCCTTTTTTAATAATGCTCTTACAGGGTGTTAAGAAGTAAAGATAGATCAGAAAAGAATGACATATCAGTGTCAACAGGTGTACTATTCATTGAAAAGTATTTTTAAAACTCAGGTTCAGGGTTTTCCACAGGAAAATGTCAAGGATACGGTGACACTATGAGAAACTTTGACAATCCTGACTAGATTCTTCAAAAGCATTTTTGTTTTGTTTTCAGGAAAGTTATTTGAAAAGTTTAAGTCTGCAAGAGAAAATAGGTCCTTATGCCATCCACAATCAGGAATGTTTAGCTAACAATACATCTGAAACTGTCATAATCAGACTTGGTTGCAACAAGCTTTTAGCTATGTAATGCATAATGACACCACCATGACTAAATGGCCTGAGGAGAACCCTGGAGTTCTTATATCTGTGATGCTTCAGTTTGCATGGTGTGAGGAAAAAAAAAATACACAAGAATTAATGTCAATCTTTATTTACACATGCCAAATAAACAAAATAACACAATTATACTGGCTGAAAAGAAAAGTAAACATTACAATTTCACCATAACCACAATAAAATTATTTCAGGCTATAACCTTTTAAAACTATTATATTGTTAAAAAAGATAAAGGAACAAATTTTACGAGATTTTTTTTTTTTTTACCTGAGAACCATGCTAAATCTGTTAATAAATTGAAGTTGTGTCCAGAAATCAACTATTAAACTAAAATGCACTCGAGCATAGACTCTGTAAATTCACATGAAATGGACCTAAACTTTACTCCGATGTTTTTTTATTCTATCTTTTAGAAAAAGTTAGATGAAAAGAATGAATTCGGAATGTGAAAATAGATTGGCAGTTATTAGAAGTAATCACTCAAGTTTCTAAGACGAGAACAAAACAAAATACAGAACAAAACCAAATATGCCAAGAAATACAGATGCATGTTACAGCCAGAAGCAAGATAAATTCACAGGGACCTGTGGTTATGATATGGGTATTATATATATATAGTTATGAGACTACTATCAGTGTTTCTTTTTAAAAAATCTATTTTCATTCAAGAGCACACAATCAGAAGTACATAAAATTTATCTGTGCAAAGTCTGAATCAATGAAATATACTATTTCTCTTCTACTTCATGTAATTACTATATGGTTGGATTGTTTAAAAAAAGGATTGTTCACACTCCAATTTGGGACCAATCATCATCAGAAAGAAATGAAGACAAGTCATAAATGTATCAGCTCTAGTTGTACTATCAGAATGCTTCTTTAGATCAATATTGTGATCCAGCTTTAATTTTGATTCTTACTTAAAACCAAAGATTAGCTGTGTCTGGCAACTTACAAGTTCAAATAGCCACTGTTTTATCTATGCTGGCCTACCCTTTTGATAATTAACAGAAGCACTGTAACATGCAATATATTTCACACATTATGCAGATGCACCATCCAATGTAGCCCTACCAACTGTCAGCAAGATGCAATAAAATAGCATGTACTGCAACAATCTCGTAAATCCTGCATCTGAAATGTTTAGAAGAGTTGGCTAATGCAGCGATGGCACTGTTACAAAAGTAAAAGATTTGCCAGTGACACTTCAGCCACAATGATATCAAGTTCAGTTTCATGAAGTGCAGTTCCAATCCCAATGAAGGTCTATGCCTTTATGCGAGACTGCAACTATATATTTCCACATTTTTATGTTTAATATGTGTGATTGCAGCAGTCCTCTATCCTGCCATGGGAAATAGGCTTGATTCCAAGTAACATAAGGTGAAATAAATACAACTCAACTGTTTCTTTACTTTCTTCCAAGCATGGCTGTCAAAATTTGGATTTATACTTTGTTGCCCACTGCTTGGAATTTTTATTGTTTTGTTGTTGTTGCGGGGCTTAACACCATTTTTCAGCACACGATAGGCTATACATGGCAACCAGTATCAAATGGTGGAGGAAGAAACCGGGAAATAACCGGAAAGAACCACCAACCCACAAGAAGCTACTGGCAAGCTTTTTCACATATCCACATTCGTGGAATTTTTACAAGGTTGATTGCATTCTTTATATAAAAAAAATTCTGTTATTTTGCAGGAAACTAGATAATGTGGGTTTTTGACTATGTCCCCAACTCTATTTTATATCTGGAAAAACGGACATCCCAAAATCTGGATCTGATAGCATATTGAGTATTTTTGCAGCTGCTGCACATGTCAATAATTTAAGGACTATTTAAATATGCCTTTGTGTAAATCATAAGGGTTGCAAGTCTGCTATTGAGGAATAAATCCTCCAGGTTTCAAAGAAGACACTGTCATACTTCCAGCCCAAAAAGTCCTGGAAAATTGACCACTGAAAGGACTGACATATCAAATCATTACAGAAGTAGCAGTGAAACATGTCTTGCATATATTCTGGCCCTGCAATAATTTTCACATAAAAATATTGCACGAGCTATGGAATCGTGACAAGATCACCGAGAAAATACATATTGGAGTGCTCATTAAAACTGCAAACACGAGACAAACCAGCAAAATTTAATATAAGAAGAAAATACCAACATCCCCTTATATACCCCTACCCTTCCCAATCTCTGAATTGAGAATTTGTGTCCATCCGGTGTTTACTGATGTGTTATACCAGGCAATTAATCTGAACCAGGATTCACACTGGGGGGGGAGAGAGAGGTGTTCAAAAGCATTCAAATTGCTTATAATGACAGAAGAAATAGGTGATTTGGAACTTGAAAATGCAACATCAGCTCCTTCCAAAAATTCTATTTTCTTCGCTGGCATTTTTAAGGTTGGTTTTGTAGGTAAGGTGCACAATTTTCCTGCATTCTGAATATTTGCAGTGAGTTGAACTAGTGACTGCACATCCTATAACAGAAATACAAGGAGTACATTTCTGCACCTGTCTGAAAGTCTGTTAAAATGTAAATGCTCTAATATAAATTCATAATTAGATTGCCAAGTCATTTGACCATTCACACCAAAATGACAAGTTGTTTTTGTTCCAGTCATGAGTTCAATGCTGGGGTTGTCCCTTATTCATTACGCAAACTAATACTCAAGATTTCTTACAACTTTGGAGATTTATTCTCTTCTGAATTCTGTTTAATGTGAATCAGGTCTGAACGATTATTGCTGACTGGACATTTCTGAGCAAAAAGAAGCCAATTTCAATGAAAATTGCATACATCTTGTAGTTCAGTGCAATATTTGTTTTATACCAGCCACATGCATTTTTAGTTTCCTTCACAAAGACTTTTGACTGGTGATGACCAATAAAATTGTGATTATTAAGTTTCACACTTCTGAAAGTATACCATCAGTGATCTGTTAGTTTTACAAGTTTGTACTGATTTTGATCAACTGCAATAGTGTTAGTTAAGGTGTAAACTACAAACAGCAATTTGTAAATGGACAATGCAGTATGTAAGTAGGCAAGTCAAGGGCAATAGAGTCTGATAGAATGATGCTCTGGACCACAAATGTATCATAAAGCCAATGTATGTAATTTCCCACATGTCCTTAATGGTTCAAATTTAAAATCCATGCATCAAAAACCCAGAGGGTATACGTGGAATGTAACCCCAGATGTAAATGACTATTTTTCAAAATATTACCAATACTAAAACATCTTATTTGAAATGAATGTTGTTGTAGGCTACAGCCATTAGCAATCGATGCAAGCAAAATACCTTTCGATAGAACAGGTTATATCTCCCTAGCTTTCAACCTTATCAAAAGGCCTACAACAGAGAAATGACTTCTGAACACAAATCGCATTATCAGCTAAATGATAATCACATGATAAATCCTGTGCAACAGTTGATGATCCGATCTAGAATCATGGTTTTGACATTGGTTTTCCCTTCTATGATTTTGGCAACTTCTCATTTTCCTCCCCAAGGTATTTTTCTCTCCATGGTGTCCTCTGAAGTTGTCTCTGAAAACAGCATGCCCAGATTCTTTGCACTTTTCACCAATTGCAGTTACAAGTTGTGTACTCTTGTTGCTAGGCTTCTAGATGATTCCACTCCATAAGTCATTCCTCAGATGAATGCCTTATGATAAAGTCAAAAGCTAAGGATTCTTTCTATTATGATAGATGCCAATAATTACAATTTTCCCCACTAAATTATGCCTTATGGGCAAACATATCAGGGTTTTTGGTATATCCCACTCAGAAAAAAATATGGGTTTTCTCATTTTTATTAAAATCCCAATCAATCCCACAGACCATATTCTAGAAAAGACTTTTTTCCTAACTACAAAAAAAAAACTTTTTGTAGTTAGGAAAAAGAGAGTCCACTTGTCTGCAGATTGGCATGCACTGTAATAACTTATTTTTAGCAGCTGCCCTATTTCCAAGAAACATGCTAGTTTCAACTTTCAAACATTTGATCTAGATTTCTTTTTATAGCAGTTGTATGGTTTCATGGGAGCGAACAGACTGGTTTTCTAACATGTAATCTTTGCTCACAGATCCTGTTTTATTTAATACCTGCTACAGAACCAGTCTTGAGATATTTGGTTCCAAGAGCCGTCAGATTTTAATAGTTAATCTGTTTGGAGCAAAAATGTTTTTCAAATGATTTCACAGATGGATTAAAAAAAAAGATGAAAAACAAATGCAGAGATGAATACATGAATTGCATAATACAGTATTCTATTCTAGGGCAGCTATATGCTCAACGCAGTCTATGTGGAAACGATTTTAATATAGGTCTTAGTAGTAAACCTAAGAAACCTTCAATTGACTTTTCAATAATTCCAGTAACTTCTTTTTTTACAGCGGAACTAAATTGTAGACTAATTTTATAACTGCAGAGGCGCTATTTAGAGTTCTTAATAGAACAGGCACTACTCCTAGTGCCACAGCAGGACAAGACTACAAGTCGGTTTTTTCAAAAGAATGTTTCCAGATTCCAAAATTATGCATGTGCAAGAAGAAAATCATTTAATATTGTCAGCTATTTAGAAGATACTCAATCACTTATAATTACAAAGACCATGAAAATTGGGCCATTTGGTATTGTCACAGACAGGAGCAGTGATTATGACAATGTTTTCTGTCTAAGTTACTCTGACAACAAAAAGGGCAAAGTCAGAGTACTCTTACCAGAATAAACAGTAAATTCTATTAGTGAAAACATTTTTGATCTTATTGATATTTCTTTAAATAAACACAAGTTGGAAGAACAAAGGGATTTTCAGCTGATAAAGCAGTGATGACTGGAATTCAAAAAACAAGTTGCATTCTATTTTGAAGAATGTCTCCATCATTGTACACATCAGATTGTCCATGTCATATGATGCATTGGAACTTCAAGTATGAAACTGGCATTCTACCTGACAATGTACTTCCTGTGGACAGAATTGATCTGCAAGGGCACCTTATTTCCCAGCTAAATACTCAATAACTTGAAGATGTAGTTTTTTTCTTCTTTGTCAAGTTATGAAAAGGAATATTGGTTATTTACCATTCTGAGATTATTCAGCATTGTTAACAAAAATAAAATTGAATTCAGCTACAGGCTCAGTAACCCAGCACTTAATGCTCTTTGTTCAAAACAAAGTCTCAGCTGGTATGAAGTTTTGAAATGCAGCATAAGAGTGTCACTTAAAAGTGCTACATATGCAAACTTGAAGCAGTTATTGATGTTAAAAGAATTAAGGGGTAATTAAATCATTTTGGACATGTGCTTTTTGAATTTTATGTTTTATGTGGATTCCTATTTTTCTGCTCAGATTCCCCTTATTGTCCACTTAGATTACACTTTTTCTCACCAGGGGTTGGCATATATGTATGATGCTAAAAAAAGGAGCTTTTCTTAGTTACACTGCCTTTCCCTATTAGAGGAAAACTGCTCTCTCATGTAATATATTTTGCTTTCCTGTGCATCTTTGAGGGGGTGGAATAAACAACTGTCAAAATATTTTATGAATTTTTTTTTGCACACATGGCTACTTATGGGACTGGATGGCACATACATGTATAAAAATACATGAAGATGCCATCTGGTGTCAGTAAATACTAAATTACTTGTAAAATCGCGTTCATATTCCTTGGAAAAACTTTTTGAAAAAATCTCCAAGAAACAACTTTTGGGGGACTGCAATAATTAGTGATCCAAATGAAGAAATGTGCATCTATGCAACTTGTAAAACTTGAGCCATATTAAGACATAACACACCATCCTGCCTACAAATAGACCAAATTAAAATTCCAAGGACATGTCAAGAATCACTAGGCTGATGTATTACTATTTGAAACAGACAAAATTACAAGAGGAAGCAGCCCGATTTGTTACAGCCTACAATAATGAAAAAATGTATAGGTCACTTTGTATTCTTTTTAAAACATTTATATCTTTAGAGTTCTATTGTACCAAACCTACAAAGTGAAAACATTTCATTATAAATGTAAAGCAAAATGGCTAAATTTTCCAAGTTTTAAAATTTAATAAAATTTTTGTCTGAACTATGCATTGGTCACAATAACCCTCTAATGTGCATCTGTTAATGTGACATCAAAGTGAAGGTCCTAATGGTCTTGTTAAGTTGCACAGTTCATACACTATTTCAGTAATGGGTGCATTTGGGGGAGGGGGAATTCACTACACATTTATTTAGGCTTTTTCACCCCACCCCACCCAGTATAAATGACAAATATATGAAATGGGATGGAAAACTTTTTAAAAATCTTCCATGTTAACAGATATAAATTTTACAATAGTGGCTTACTAAACAGATTCTACACTGGATCACATTCCTTGGCTGGCCTGTTAAAAAAAAATATTCATCTCCTGAAAGTGAATGGACTTGCAATGAATACTTTATTAATGAGCAGAGAAATAAATAAACTAAATACATTCTTTGACCATTTAATTTACAAGAAGGGTTGTTGGTTTCTCAGTATAACAAGTCTTTTTCTGCAAGTCAGTTAATACCAATTTCATCAGCTATTTGAAGCCAGTTATTCAATAACATTTACCACTACCCAAAAATGACATGGTTCTCCCTTTAAGGTATGTGCAACTATAGGGGCTCATTCCAAGCAAATTAACTATTGGTCATACATGAACAAAAGGATACTTATCTCCTTTTTTGCAAAACCAATTTAAAAATCAATTCTGATATATCAAGCCTCATTTTGCACAGTGCAAAAATTTGGTATCTGAGAAAAGAATCATTTCTACTGATTTAATTTAGGTAGATCTCAAAGGTTTGCTAGGCTGACTAGTAAGCGGCTACCCTACGGCAACACCAAATGATGCCAGCGAATTCCAACTTTTCAATAGTCAATGGACTCCGACCATAAAACCCACCATAACTGTCCAAATATCAAAACGAGTTGGCATGGTCACAGGAAATTCGTACTACACCCACCACCATGACCTTTGTGAATAAGATTTTAAATAACAATCAGAATGAATGGGATAGTTCATAGAATGCACAAGACGACATGAATAACTTATTTTCAACAAAAATCAAAATAAAAATTATACGAATCCCCCTACTGTGCCTCCAATACATAATACCATCTAAACAGAATAACCTCAGGTCCCCGTGGATAATAACTGAAACATGCTTCAAAATAATCTCATGGAAAAAGATAAATAAACCAAATAAAACCTTCTGAATATGCGCTTCAATGACGCGAACAATCTCTGGCGCGTATTGTTCGTGATCTTCCGCCAACATCGTCAAGAAAGTTATCTGCGGTTTACTGTTCATATTCAGCTCCTCTAGGGCGTTCGTATACTCTACTATGGCCTCTTCTGGCGTTGCCATTTTGCTGTTGTTTGATAATAGATTTGTTTGCAAAGTCAGAGATGTGCTAACGCTAAATCAGTCTTTGTAAAATCTTAATATTCTATGATGTATTCTCTTCGAAGATCTCGTTATTTCTGCTATCAACATGGCGAATGATTGAAGGTCACGTGACCCCGCGCAAGTACGTGACGTCACTACATATTTGATTGGTTGAAAGAGGGTGGTTATAAATATCATCTAATCAGAGTTTAAATGAATGACGTAATACTCTATTTTTTCATTAAGTAATGTCTGTATTTCTTGAGTGTTTCATATCGTAAAATGAGTTTTTAATTATAATTTTCAATGAGAAGTAAAATAAATGACATTTTCCTTTGTTTCAAATAAAGGTAGAGTAAAAAAAAGTCATAGATTCAAATAACTCTCTGGAATGAGTTTCAGTTTTAATTCTAAATTTTTTGACAAATTACTTGAAACCAGTCTACTTCCTTTCTTTCATTTCCCGTTAGCTGTCTGCTAGCCTGCTATTTCATGCGTCTTTAACTCCTCTTTACTAAAATAGTCCAACCACGATTCACAGCATACTGAGATTTTGAACTTATTATGAAGCAAATATTAGTTAATTTTGTAGCATAAACTCTTGATTTTTATTATTTACGGTAAATTTTGTTATTTATTATGCTATACTGCAGCCATAGGGAAGATTCCCTTGCACAGATTTTATGTAACTAGGATTTTGGGGCACATATAACATAATTATCAAGTTTGGTATATTAAATCTGTTTTATGATAACGATTTTTAATAGCTTCGCGTACCAAGCATATAATTCAAGTTATTTTACCAGGCTTAAAATTTTATTACCACGCCCCGTTTGTACGCCCGACAGGAGTCGTATGGTACGCCCCTATCTATTTTAAAAATTAAAAGCATCAAGAAACAAAATGCACAAAACCTAATTTCATTCATCGTTTTATTATTTCGAACAGGATTTTCGTGGGTGGGATGGGGGTGGCTAACACTTTAAACTTAGTGGCGTTTCAAACTAAACGAAATATCTCGATGCTCCCTCTTCTTTCGGTAAAAACCATATTGACTTCGTACAATATTTGTGATGGCTAATTTAATATTTGTTTAGACAAATTGAAAAAAAAAGGCTTTTATATACATGTTCTAAAAGTGATGTAATTTGAAAATTTTCGTAATTAATGAACTAGATAGCATCTGTTGCTTAAAAATAGGGCTTTGTGTTACTGTAGAAACTTCCAGTTGATTTGAAATGCCAACAAATTCCTAGTGCTTTTGACTCCCTGCCATCACGTTTAGAAATTGTAAACTGTTGAATAAAATGACAATGTTTTGTTCATCAGTGCTCAAACAGGAAAATTATTTTAAACACCAGCCCTGGTCTGGTGACTAAATAACACAGGAGTCTGCAGTTTTATCAATAAAGCACAAAAAATTTCTGACAACATAAAATTACCTTAGCAGTACTATAAAATAACACAAGGAATGCAAGTGTGACCACAACACTCCGCTCGATTCAAATTTACTTGTGTGTTTTTCATTGCATCAGAATCATACGAAGATTGAAAAACTATACATATCCATTCATAAAATAGTAAAGTACCAACGTATCACTCTCTGACGACCACTGCATGAATCCAATCTGGTGAATTATTCTTTATTTTCACAATTACAGTCACAAACATAGGAAAAATGAATCATGCCAGGAAGTAACCCATTTTTATGACAATTGAAACGTCATAAAAATAATTTAAAAATATTTAACTTTTTTTTATTTCAGATGCATCATTTAAAATTTTTTTTTTAATTTCCAGAAAAGAAATTTCTAATGAAAGTTCTGATAGTACAAATAACGGTTGATGACATCATCACATTCAAATATTAGAGCCTAGTATTAAAAGAGAACAGACTCTGCGCTGTGTTTAGAATGATTATTAGACCCTAATGCATATTTACTGAAGATTACTGAAAATTTTGTTTTCTCAAAACATGACCATATCAGGGGCTCTTGGAAAATAGAATTTTTAGCCATGCTTTTATTTAAAATCAGATATCAATTTCACATAAGAAAGTGATGATTTAGATTGTACAGTATGTACACTATGGCATGTATGTGAGCATCTTTAAAATACACATTTCATCAGTATGATCAATATTTCTTCCGGCAAACTAAACAATTATTTTTATGTGTACTATTCTTAGAATAGAGGATGGGTCCAATTTAAAATTAGAGTAGCCCTGGTCATTGGACTATCAGATTTGTTTTAGCACTGTTCATTTTTTTTCCTTGATGCCTTTCATTTTAAATATGTGAGATTCCTAACCCCTTATTATTTCAGTCCCAACTAGCTTGCACTATTTTTGTGTCCTAATGTAATTATGCCAGACATAATTAAGAAGGGATAAATTTTCAAAGCATCTCAAAAGAACTCATTTATTTCATGACATATTGAAGAAAATCATACATGAAAAGATATCTTCACTGATATATTACAAAGTACAATATTTACTGAAGAACAGAGGTTATCCTAATTGTTAAATCCAAGACTATTTTAATGCTGTTCACAGAGATCTTGGAAATGCTTAATTACTCGTATTTGGACACAAAATTTTTATTTGGAATGCAGAAAATCACCCTCACAGGAGTCCTCCAGACTCACATTTTTGTTGCAAGGATGAAACTTGAGCAGCAAAATAAATATGTTCTAATCATTATGAAAACTGAAACAATTTTTTTTTAGTTTGTTTGCTGACTTCTTTGATCTAACATCACTGTCTTGCTTTGATGAAGGTGCATGTGTTATTGAATGTGCCACTAAAGGCTCTCTTTGAAGGATAAAACAAATACCCATTGTTATTGCTGCAGCAACATCAAATGAATTGTAGAACAATGACACAATTTTTAAAAACAATTTCCTAGTATATATCAGTGCTTCAGAGAAAATCAGTTACCATTGAAGTTTCAGTAAAACTATTTTTTCTGTTTTTTTATTTTTAAATTGCTGTTGTGTGGTCCACTGTAGTCATTTCACATTTCCACCCTCAGAGAAGCTAGTCAGTTGCAGGCATAGTTTGATTATATTATAGCATATAATATCAAGGCCAGATATCAGCATAATCGGATTATGACATAATTAACTGTTAGGATGGTTTGTCCATATGAAATAAGGATTTGTTCATGTAACAATTGATTCTAGTGCATTTTTATATCCAAGTTTGCTGCTTCCTGTCATGGTGGCTTTGAATTTCTCCACTTCAAACTCAAGCGTGTATATATATATATATATATATATATATATATATATATATATATATATATATATATATATATATATAGGCTTAAGTTTGAAGTGGAGAAATTAAGCCCAACAATTAAGCGTTAAGCCCAACAACAACAACAACCTCGTTAGATCTATAGACCATTGTCAACAAACTAGCTTCGTTTACTCTGATATTTATTATCCTAGTAGCACACAGATATTTAGTTTTTTTAATGCTTAATATGCATGTACTTAAATTCACCTAGATTTTGTTCAGTCAGAGACAACTACCATTATGTGGAGACTACCAAGTGGATGAAGCTATTCATAAGGAAATGAAAACGGAACAAATTAAAAAGTTTTAGTCTTGCCAGATGTAAAACCTTCATTTAACTGGATGGCCAGACATCTATTGTTTCAAAATTGTGTAACTTTAATTTGGGTTTTAAATCACCATTGGTAAGCATGAACTTCTTTTGTTGCAAACAGGAAACTTTCATGGCACAATAAATATGTTCCAATCAGTATGAAGTATGAAACAGCTTTTATTGAAGCTTGTTAGTAACTTTATTTGATCAGAGGTCTTCAACTTATTTTGATGAAGGTTCATTTGTTATTTAAGATACTGCTAAAGGCACTCCTTGAAGGACCAGACAAATGCCTATTTATCATTGCTGCGGCAACATCAGTAAACTATAAAACATTGATGTAGACAGATTTTTTTCATTTGCATAGTATATATACAATATGATTGATGCTTCGAAGGTAATCAGTTTTCTTTGAAGTTTCAGCAACACTATTTATTCTAGTACATATTACAGAAAAGAAAAAAAATTACAATTGTCTGGTAGATTGTAGTCATTCATTTCCTGCCTTCAGAGGTGGTCGATTGTAGCTAGTCAGGTAGCATGTAGGATGACTGTTTGGGTTATATTAAAGTACAAAGTACTAAGGCCAGACATTAGCATTAGTGGATTATGTTACAGCAAGGCCATGTTAGAGTGGTTTGTCAATATGAAGAAAGGATTTGTTTAGGTAGCAGTAGATTCTAGTGTAATTTTATATTAAAGCTTGTGGCTTCCTGCCATGGTGCCTTTGAATTTCTCTGCTTTAAACCCAAGACTAAATACGATTTTTTAACAGCCAAAATGTTTTTGACAAAAAGATCGCTAGATGGTATATTTTGGCACCAATAAGGACCCCCTCCCCAACAATTTGTGACAATCACGAAGCCCAGCAAGATCCCTGGTAACATGCATTAGAATAGTGATTGCTTTGAGTTGGCAAGTCCTGCTTTTTTCTTTTGCTGCCCTGGCTCAATTAAGACTTGAAAGATGGTCCACATATTTACAGATATTAGTTACAATGTAAGTATTCTTGATTTGTCAAAACTTTCTTGAAATAGTAATACACCACTCCCTCGATAACTCGCGCCCGGATAACTTGTGAACCCGCTTATAACGCGGTGTCCGGCATGGCTACCGATTTTTTTTCAAAGAAAATATATTTTAAAATGTGTTGAACGTGAAAAAAGTCGTGATAAGAAATGGTAAATTGGTAAATTTAACCTTGATATATAGCTCGTTTTTATCATCGAAAATGGTGATTATTGCCCGTAAAGATAGAATCCATATTGTGAAATTTGCAATTTCTAATAAGATATCACATATTAGGTTAGTTTTTGTTTTAATAGAGAAATAGTTGTCAATACACTGTAAATAAACAGCGCTCAACGAAAAATTCTGGTAAATGCTAACATGTGGCAACAGAGATTGAAATAAACACACACTAAATGTCTTCCTAGGTGAAATTCACCTTCTAATCCTTTAATTTCGTCTCCCCACTATAATCGCTGCGTACCAATTCTCTTCTATGAATGAAAATATGAAAAGAGTCAGTCGACCGTCACATCGACGAAACCGGTGAGTACTTCCGTGAGAACATAATTACAAGCCGGCTTTGTTTCGATCCCCAACTTCGGGAAGTGTTTGTGGCAATGAAATAAACACCAATTAAACGTCTGGCTAGGTGAAATTCACGTTATAATCCTTTAATTTCGCCTCAACACTATAATCGCTACATATCTATTACCTTATCTGAAAACGTGAAAAGAGTCAGTCGACCGTCACAGGGAAACCCGGGAGTACTTCCTTAAGAACATAATTACATGCCGCCTTTGTTTCGATCGACAACTGGGGGAAGTGTTTGTTGCAATAAAAGAATCAATTAAAAGAGACCGGTGTTGTTTTATCACTTTGAATATGTCTTTTGTATCAAATCAATCAAGTAAAATACAATAAAGTTCAAAAGCATACCAAGAGGAGCTTACGTTCCTTACCATTATCAAATTTCGCTTTACTTGACCAATCGAAAATGTTTTCACATTTTAGGTATTAATATCCTTCAAGTATATAATATTAGTAATGTATCCTAATCGTTTGTAAATGTGACCATGGAGAGCAAATGATTTATGCGAAAGGCGTAGATAGTGACTGAAAAGCAATGCATCATAGATAGTGTTCATAAGGATGAAGCGAGATCAAAAAATTTGCAATGAACTAAAAATTGCCGAGTCGACATTTAGAGGTTGGCTTAAGGATGAGCCGAAATTTAGAAATTACTCACATGATGCTAATTCAGATGAAGGGATGAAACGAAAACGAGCACTGACTGCAAGCAATAGCGAATTAGATGATGCTGTGTACGCTTGGTGTCACAAACCGCAACGTGTCACAAACCGCAAGTGTTATCGTGCTCTAATTTATATCGTTTTAAATTTTTAGACTCGTTAAATTTGTATTGGTAATGTTTAACCCTTATGAATTTATTTTTTTCTTCTATTTTACTTCTACCGAAATAAAAGTCTAAACATCGTTCGATCGACATTGTTTTTTCGAAATGTGTCGATCTTTTGTATTTAAAAACAAATCTACTTTGGATGAAACAATAAATCTGGAATGCATACCATTAACAGCAAAAATTATTGACGTATTACACAACGTGAGTCGTACACGTGCTAAGCGAATGGAAACCACGTGGAATGTTTTGATGATCAATATACTGCAAGTTATCCTGAAATTAATGTTACTCTATGAGGAAAAAACTAAACAAAGTACACCGATATGAAGATATATTATTCACTGTTAATCTTAGCACGATTATTAATTTAGTATTCAACACTGTAACATGTCAAGCCACCCCCACCCCCTTTTGCCTATACGTCGATGCCTTTGTTAGTTTTGTTGTTTGTTATAGGTCCCCGATAACTCGCGCCCTCGCTTATATCGCGGTCGATGTTTTGGGACCCCGATGTCCGCGAGTAATCGAGAGAGCGGTGTATATTCACATTATCATCTCTGCACAAGAAAATTCAGGAATGGCTATAATATTGACTACAAGATGGGGATGACAGATTATGATAGTATATCAGAAAAACAGTTGATAGACAAAAGAAAGTGAAGGCAGTTATGTAGTAGAAGAATGTGGTATATAAACATTAAATAAAGAAATTAGGCCCAGGGTGGCCATATGGTCAAAATTGTTCACCTTTGATGGTTACTGCTATCTCACATCTGTCCATGTTGGTTTTAGTCTTGGGTTCAACCAGTGTGTTCATGTGACCAGCTTGTCAGTACAGTAGTTCCAATTGGTCCTTAATTCTTTCTGGATTCTTCCTCACTTATTATACTTCCCTCATGTATAGCATATCATGTGCTGAAAAACAATAAGCAGGGGTAAAGTTAGATTTGAATTTTAGGAACAAGTGACTTCTCCATTTGGATAGAACAGGGAGAAGTGATAGCTGAAGTTGAGTATATTCATATGCAGTATATTTTGAATGAATGACTTTTAAAAGAGCTGTCAGAGCTTTTCATTGTAATGAATTTTAACTGATAAGGGCAACTAGATTACAGTATTATTATTGCAAATTAGTAAAAAATCATCTACCCTTAAACAAGAATGTTTTGAAATTTTTTAAATGTTGACTATAAAATGGTAGTTAAAAAGATTTCTAAATTTGTTTCAAACAACCCTTGTACCTTGTTCATGAGAGCAATTGTATACCTATCATGTGATCATACTATTCATCCTAATTTCTTTGTTGCTGATAAAACATTGTAACTATTCATAGACCACAAACTGAAGCAGTAAATAAGAATGAACTAAATCCTTCTTTCCTTCAGAATTGACCAAGCCAACATGCAATTGTGTCAGTTTTTTGATTGCAGGATCTTTTTCTATAACCCATTATTTTATAGCTTTGTTACACCAGTCCATTGATAATTTATGGTTTTATTTGTCTACATACATGTGGTAGCATCCTTGATAATTTATGGTTTTATTTGTCTACATACATGTGGTAGCATCAGGCATTGGTATATGCTTTGCTGCTTGTTTTTTGGTTTTTCACAAAAATGGGTAAAGTCATGAGCTTTCAGTTCTTCTGAAATTCCATATTAGAGGATTGGTCCATACATTTCAGATCGACATGATTTCATCTTTGGACAAAATCTTTTATCACATAATATTTAGACTTTGATTTCTATGAATTGTATTTTTCCCTTAATATATTTCCTCTATGGTTTACAAAAACAGACAGTTTAATAAAGCACTACTTCCAAGACACAGTGATGACACACATTATTTCCCTGTGACAGGTTCACTTATGGTTATAAAATGATTTTATGAAGAAAATAAAGGAGATGCAGCAAATAAAATCTTTTTAGAACACAAATTGCTATTTATATACTATTGTTTAAATTTCATGACAGAAGTTTGTATGTTTTTATCCTTAACTGATAACTTGTGGAAATCAAGTACAGTTGCTAACTTACTTATGAAAAGATTTTGGTAAATTAGCTATTAAAATATGTGCCTGTGACTGTGCAAAAGTTTGCCAGCACAGTTGTTATCAACACCAGCTAGGTTGATGTATACCTACATTTTGCCTTGATCTATATAATACATTGCTGGAACTACCTGGAAGAGGGGAGGGAGCATCTCAAAAGTCTTTGATTTTGGTAAATGTACATCTAAATATCACAAGGAAGAAGTCCGTCCATTTTTGCTTTCTAAAACAGAATTTCTTATGTGAATTAGTCGCTCACTTTGACAGTTAACTTGACCCCTGGTTGGACCCAAAAAGAAAGATAGTATATGTGCTGTGGCAAGATCACAGAATATAAGACTTGAGATATGTAGAGTATTACATAGTTTGACTGGGTCAGTAAACTATGTAAAATAGGTAAACTATTCAAGCTATACTTTACAGGGTTAGGGTGACTGGGAGAAAGATGAGTTACACAGCAGCATTCTCAATGCAGAGATGATATGCAGTTTTATAATGGGAGACAATCATATAGGAGTATTTGAACATCATTAGACCAACCTTGTAATTTGGAATCTTCAATAATTTATATGTGAATATCAGGGGTCAAGCTAGACTTGAATTTTAGGGAGAATGACTTCTACTTTTGGACAGAACAGATAAATGAGAGCTAGCAAGGATAAGTTTTCATTTTCTTATATGAATCATGCTATCTATTTCCCATTATGCATAGTTGTAGTCAACATTGGTTAACTCTTGAACCCCCTGGAGGTTTTTATCATTTTTGTCTGAAATACTAGTAGGAAACACATAACATTTTGGGGACTATTTCAGAATACATCCTAATAAATTGACTTCCAAGAGATTTCTGCTTAACCTAATGCCTAGTTAGAAGTATAATTTTTTATTGGCTGTTTCTCTCATGCATGAGTAGAAGGGTTCAAGTTAAGAGTTCTTGTGGGATTTTTTTTGCTTGAGGGACCCATTATTTTCATATCCAGACCACTTTTTATTCCAAATCCTGATCTTATCCTACTTTTTGCAGAGGATCTACTGTCTGTGTGCAGTTCAGACTAGTCTCTCTTTGATCTGAGGTCACATGTATAAAATCTGGACACAAAGTCTGATACTTGCGACAGGTGAATTTTTTGTGGAAATAAACCGGGTCCAAAAAATATGATTTTTTTCTCTGTATTTTGTATAACGACTAAAAGGTCCAGATTATTTGGTATCTTTGTAGAGCTACATCTGTCTTCCTTTCTATAATACCACCCACTTTAGTGTATCTTAAATGACCTTGATGCAATAGAGCTAGGTAGTAGTGCACTATTTCCTGACATATATACAAGGCGCCAAAAGTTAGTGAGTTAAGCAATTATTTTTTTTTCAAGTAGAACATTTTCTGAGTTCTATCTATAAGATAAACACACGTGGTGCATGTTTAGAAACTCATATTCATATGCAATGTATTTTGGCAATACGACTTAAAAGAGAACAACAGAAGCTATACACTGTAATGAATTTTAACTGAGTAACTAGATTACAGTATTGTAATTTCAAGTTAGTACAAATGCTTAATTAGCTACCCTTAATCAAGAATTTTTCTTTCTACTTTCTAAAAGTTCACTATAAAATGGCCATTTAAAACATTTCTAAACTGTTTGAAACAATCCCTGTCCTCTGTATGAGAGCAAATGCATACATCTTTTAGATGATACTATTTGTTCTAATTTTGTTGTTGCTGATAAAACTTTACTATAACTGTTCATAGACAACACACAGAAGAATTAAAGTCAGTATATGAATGACCTAAGCTAAACTAAAATCTTTTTTCAACCATGTCGACATAGCCAACATGCAAGAGCATCTATGTTTTAGAAAGAGGAGTTTTCTTAATATAACCAATCACTTCATATCAACAGGCCATTGATAAGATTGCAAATATAAGGTTTTATTCTTTGTGTATATACTTGGTGTAACATTAAGTATTGGTTAAATAGTATTTGCTTTGCCATTTTTTTCTTTTCTTCTTATTTCACAAAATTTAGTAAACTTAGAAAACAACCATGACCTTATAGCATATCTCCATGTCCACAACATAGCACTGTCCTGTATGTTTCTGACCTACATAATAGCTTTTAAAGTTGAGTCTTCAGAAATGTACTATTTAGACTCTGCTTTGTATGATTTGTATATTTTCCTGAATATATTTGCCCAATGGTTTATGAAAAGAGAAAATAGAATAATGCTGTACTTCCCAGTCTCAATTATATAAGCCATTTTTTTCCTATGACAGGTTCACTTACGGTTCCAAACTGATTTTTATAATGAAAATAATTGTCATGGAGTTGTATATATTTAATGTTTATTTATTATTTGGATTAAATACATGTACTCTGAGTTTAATTTTTGTTATACACTGTTACCCAAGGGTGGTTTATGTATATCATATTATTTTGAAATGGTGAGTTCAGGTTATCCCATGTGCAGACAAGCAAGGTGCTTATGAGGGGAAAGCTGATATACAGTGTGACCCTGCAGAAGCGCATTCCTTTAAAACATGAATTCCTTTATAACATGAATTAGGATATAACATAGTCATGGTATGTCTTCCAAAATTTCATATACATGTATTTTTCTCACACAAAAAAAGTCTTTCTTTAAAGTATGAAAAAAAATCAAGAAACGTTTATTATTATTTTAGGGAAGAGATTGCAATAATACAAGCTGATCATGGCCTAGCTCCTAAAATTTTATATGCATTTTTCTCATATAAGAAAAATTAGTGTTTTAAAGTTTATTCAGGAATCGTGCAGGGCTTTGCCAATGTTGCAAATTGCAATTTTTCCCTTATTGGCATAAAAATATACCATCTTTAGAATATTTTTTTATTTTCGACATTGTTGGCTGTTTAAACTTATATATACAACCATTGGTTTGGAAAGGAGAAATTCAGATGCCCCATGAAAGGAAGCCACAAAAAGTTTATATAAAATGCACTGATATTTATTTATTGTTAAATAAACAAATTATTTGTTCATGGTGACAAACAATCTTAACAGTGCATCGGAAATATCATAATCGGCTTATGTTGACGTATAGCATGGGTACTATATGTTTTGAGATATCCACTTTTTCAAATTTACATTTCTGATATTGAAGATCAACTGGATGAGGCCTTATCTCATAATTTATCTTTCATGGGATTGTTGGCCGTTTGCTATATTTAATATATTTACATAGACTGACATTTATATGTGGATGGTAAGTAAAATTCCTCTTCTTTTTGCTCAGAATTAAATCATTCAGAACATTTGCTGTATTAATCCCTGTCATCACAGCAAAACACCTGCATCTCTATCATCAGTTGACAGTTATTTTAAATTTCTGATGCATCATGGAAGGTAGCATTTCTCAACTACCAGTAATGTTTTTAAAAAAAAAAATGCAAACAAGTTCTCACTTGTCTGTTCAGTTGGCAGCAAGGAACAGTAACTATAATTGACCATACAATGGCTAAGTCATTGTAAAAAAAAATGTACCTAGATAGAATAGTAGCTAAAATTTCATAGAAAACATTACCTTTGAAGCACTGATTGTTATGAAAATGTACTCGGAAATTGGGGAAAAAAAGTCCTAATCATGCAATACAATTTTTTGATGTTGCCGCAACAATAAGAAATGGGCATTTGTTTGGTTCTCCAATGCTGTCCTTTAGCTGTAACTTCAATAACACATGCAACCTTAATCAAGGAAAGTTGACTACAATCTTCAATAAAACAAAAAACCATTCTTCAAAGGCAGTCAGTATCAAACTTAAATAAAATCAACAGAATCTGATGAATTGTTTCATTTTCCAACGTGACTGGAACTCTTTTACTGTGCTATGAAGTTTCCTTTTTACCGGGAAAATGTTTTCGACTATGACATCTACCAATGGCGCATAAAAAGCAAACTTTTACCAACTTGGGACATACTGAAAAGTAATTGTGTTATTTCATTCGTTATGTGTTTGTGCTATCTTTTTTGCACTGAATTTAGACCTATATGACTTGTGACAAAACTTGAATATTTTAAATCTCTTTGTGTGCATATTTTCAATTGAAATACTTGTATTGTGGATTCAGCGTCTGTGATGTGATTCGTGGGTGAGCAGTGTTGATACTTTGTTAATTGCTAAATATGAGACATGTATATATAAACAGTATACCAGTACATATATATGTATCAATGCATGGTTCTCTGATTAAAGTAAAATATAATATATGCTTTCTGGTTTTTTTTCAATGAATATGCATCAATATAAGATGATAATTGTGACAATTGTACCCTCCCCTCACACACATTTGTTTTGGGTGCATGCATCATTTTCTTCAGCAAACTGACCGGGTTGCTTATAACACGGTTAAGTCTATAACACATTCGGGTTCTATGGCTCCCAACTATTGTGTTATAGTAGGCTCCCACTGTACCTTGAGTGCACAGGTTGTGTATGGCTACATGGCCTGTATATAAATTGCCCCATCATCAACATCACATTACACAGAGTCTTATCATTGAACAGTCCACTCAATGATGTGTGATCTCCATCTGTAGAGGTGTGTGATTATTAGTGCATGGCTACATGGCCTGTATATAAATTTCCACATCATCAACATCACATTACACAGAGTCTTATCATTGAACAGTCCACTCAATGATGTGTGATCTCCAGCTGTAGAGGTGTGTGATTATCCTAACATGGCTTGTCTTCTTATATCTGTGACTTTCTTAATTTTGCAGGAAATAACCTCAGGGACAGGTTGGTTAGTCTTCTAATATCTAAATCTCCTGTTTGTGTTGGTTGACTGCCAACAGATTTTGTACTGATTTTGAGTAGTAAACATGATGGCAGCAAAATTACAAGACTTGTATTTTAAAAAAATCTTTGCTTTTGAGGCCTTTTTAATATTTTATTTCATTTACTATCTTCACTTAAAGTTTAAACTTTCATAAATTTAATTTTCCAGGATTTGTACTGTTTCGTGTGGATGAGATGGAGGATTACAAGTATTTGTTTAAAATTGTACTAATTGGAGATGCTGGTGTTGGTAAAACTTGCCTGGTACGGAGATTTACTCAGGTACATGTAACTGCAAAATGTGTATAAGTGGAAATATGGTTGGCCGATGCCATATATATCTCCAGTGGTAAGACTAGGATACAAGTCTGATATAATTTTCAAAAAGTTTGAAATTTGCTTTTTCTCTAGGCTGAAGGGCAGTAATGGCAATGTAAGAATTATTCATTTAAACAATGCTGGTTACTTTTTATACAAACTTTCTTAAATATAAAACATTCAGAGAGCATATCAATTTGTATTAATGTAAAATTCTTAAAGTTCAGAAAGAAGACTGTGAGGAAAGTAATGTGTTTAATTGTGTTTAGTAATAATATTAACATGTGCACATGTAGCATTCCCAGAGCTAGGAATTTATTTCACACAAGAATGCCACTATATTTTACATTGTTTCATAACTTAACTTTTTTTGAAAATTTGTTTTATTAGGGTTTATTTCCACCTGGGCAAGCAGCAACAATAGGTGTAGATTTCATGATCAAAACTGTTGAAATAAATGGAGAAAGGGTTAAGGTAAGTATGATTGTAACTGTTTTTCTTTTGCTGTTAAGCCTTCCTTAGCAGAAGCTTAATATGGCATCTGTGTGCATGTCCATATGTCTGTTTACATCCAAAATTTGGCTCATGGTTAAAGTGTTTTTACTTTATTGAAAGGCAGGCAAAACCAGGAAGCCTATTGAGTTAGTCTTTTGCATATAAAAACTGATGCCACAACAATATTAAAGAGTGGTCTGCCTACTCATGCATACATGTATCAAGATTGTGTTGAATATGGACTTTGGGATAAGACTAAGTGTCCAATACGAATAGTGAATGTCTATTTATAACTAAAAGATGTTCCCTAAACCTAGTGGACATCTACTCAATCTAGTCCATGTCAGATTTTATTGCAACTATTGTGGGTTTTAAGGCACCCATTACTGATTTTGTTGTATTCCCATAGGGAGTCGATACCAAAAAAAACAGATGGAAGAAACCACTATGCCACTCCCTTGATAACTCGCGTGCCCAGATAACTCGCAAACCCACCTATAATGTGGGGTCGGGCATGGATCAGATTTTTAAAGCTAGAAATGCAGTTTTGGACCCCGTTGTGCACCAGTATTTTATTTTTTGGTAAAAAAAATGTCTGACTTAATATGGAGTTATGTGTGTGGCTTTTAGTTATATCATTTATATTCAGATTTAAATGTATGTCTTTACTATTATTTCTATATAAGCCTAGTGCACCATACTTGGTTCATATAAAGTGTATATTGTCTACCCTTTGATAATTATTTTTACTTTTTGGAGTCAGGAGTTAAGACATGCTCAAAATAGCTGCAGAGATCTCAGAAATGCTTAATTACACATATTTGGATGCAATTTTTTTTTTGGACGCATAAAATCACCCACACAGGAGTCCTCTGTATGCATGTTTTTGTTGCAAACAGGGAGTTTTGCGGCAGAATAAATATGTTCTAATCACTATGAAAACTGAAGCAATGCTTGTATTTTAGTTTGTTGCTGACTTCTTTGATCAAAGTTTGCTGGCTTGCTTTGATGAAGGTGCATGTTTTATTGGAGGCGCCGCTGAAGACTTCCTTTAAAGGACCAAACAAATACCCATTTGTTATTGCTGTGGCAGCATCCGATAATTCTAGGACATTGAGACAATTTAAAAAAAAAAAATCCTGAGCATATATCAGTGCTTTAGAGGTACTCAATGTTCTCTGAAGTTGCAGCAAAACTATTTTTTGTTTGTTTTTTTGTCTTTTTTTTAAAAATGCCATCATATGGTTGACTGTAGTCACTTTATGTTCCTGTCCTCAGAGGTAGCAAAGTGTAAGAAGAAAGTATGGAATGCTGGCTTAGTGGGGACTGCATCTTTTGCTGGTGGGACTCCTATTTTTACCAAATTATAAGTCCTGGTCTCCTAGTTTTAAAATCCTAGCAAGACTACTGAGTTGTATTTATAATATCACATTATTATGTTGATGGTATATGAGATTTACTTTGTCCATCTATGTCCGTGGATCCACCTGTCTTATTTATTCGTGATAAACTTCTCTAAATCTTCACTTCTTAACATTAAACTTGCACTGAGTATGAATTTGGTAAAGGCATGTTTGTGTACCATATAAAAAAACAGATAGAGGGCTCATCCTTTTATTATTTTATTTTACAAGAGAGATGTTGTATCATACATTTTCAATCTGTAAAACTTTTTGAGATGACCCCCATGATCCCATTACACAACAAACTACTTCCTGTATATATGGCTCTAAAAGTGCCTATTGAAATTGCTATTCTTCATGGAAAGCACATTACTATGTAACAAAACTATTTCATCACATCTGTGACACCAGTACATAGTATTTCATTATGACAAAAAATAATGTCAAAGCAACAACATCCTCTCTCATGCCATAGATCACTATTTTCATTTGTCACATGATCATATTAGCGTTGTCAAGCTCTATTTTTAGGCAAGGAAACCCTTATGTATGTCAAAGTTTTTCTATCTTTAAATGCAATATTAATCTTTATTAGATTGAAAATGATCTTAATTTAAAATTGTTTTCAACATTTCAAATAGAACAGGAATACAAAGCAAAGTAAATTTTTGAAAATTTATGAAAATAAGAATGATAATATGGACTTAATACAGCGCCTAATATTTAGAAACTCAAAGCACTTTACAGTATTAGATAACAGATGAAAACATATACAAGAAGATTACAAAAAAACAAAGTCCAAACAAAGTTTATTTTGGTTCCCAAAGACACTGTTTTGGCAGTTATGGACATTATTGCAGTAATTTCACACTTTTCATTGAATTGCTAAACCCAGTCTGAGTATGCATCCTCTGTGCCCGTTTTGGGGACAAATGTTTTATTTGTATTCACACCAACTTCTTAAAAAGGATAAATGGGTTAAAATGTAACAAGTTAGTAACTAAACAGATAATAAAACAGTTTTTGTTTGATATTTGGAAACATTTTTTTAGTATTTGTCACATGTAGTGACTATACTGTATTCATTGGGTAGCCAAACCAGTGATCATAGATATAGTTCAGATGTTGGCAACTATATTGTGCTGTAAGTAGAGTCTGAGTACACAACAATAAAGGTAAACACATGTCCAGTTCTTGAGAATGCTTTTGTTGTTGCATGAACATGTATATTTAGTGCAGAAGTACTAAAGAAAGGCTGGACTAGATGTTTTGATAACATATTCATATTTGATTGTTTGAGAACATCTTAATCAAACCATTTAAAAGTGGCAAGGAGTCAGACCTTAAAAACCCCACAGCATTTCTTGCAGTTAGAATGGACGTGATATTGATTTTTAAACGTAGCTTTAAAAATTTTAGTCATATCGCTACGATGTCTGCAGTGTGGCAGTTTATAGTGATGTTTAGCACTGGGGCATCACGCCGCAGACATGTAGCATGATGTCCCACCCAGTGACATTATCCTGACACCAGGCCAACCAGTCCTAACACTATTCTCCTAATGCTGAGTGCCAAGTAAGGCAGCTGTTAGTACCATTTTTGTAAGTCTTTGGTATGACTTGACTGAGGATCGAACCCATGACCTCCCACATCCAAGGCAGGTGCTCTAACCATTAGGCCACTGGAACGGTTGCAGTTAGAATGGAATAAAATAGTCCATGTTACAAATTTCTTCATTGTCTTATTTCTTTCATATAATACATATGTGTGATTTCATTTGTTTTCCTTAAAGACAGAACCACTCTCCCTCATTAAATCCATTAAACTTTTTATATTTTGTGAAGGACCCAAATATTATAAGACAAATTTTTGTTCAGAACAATTTATTTTTCATCATGCAGTACACAAGTGAATTAGTGAGGAATTTTCTGAATATTATGATCACCTTAAAAAAAAAAACATTGCACTATCTACTGTAGCTCAGCCAACAGGTTAGTTCCACACAGTGCAAATGACATCCACCTTTACATTATTGCAGTGACTTTCTGATTGGATGATAAAACTTAATAGACTTAAATTTTAGGGAGAAGTGACTTCTCCTTTTGGTCAGAACAGGGAGAAGTGGGAGCTAAACAGGGAGAAGTGGGAGTTAATCAGGAGAAAAGAGACCAAAACAATAAACAATATATATATATATAGATAGATAGATAGATAGATAGATAGATAGAGAGAGAGAGAGAGAGAGAGAGAGAGAGAGAGAGAGAGAGAGAGAGAGAGAGAGATGCATTATCTTATTTTAATGATGTGTTCTATTTCTTGGTATGCTTTTAACAGTTTTAAGCAATGCCTTATTTTCAATTTGAAAAATATGTGTTATTTGTGAGTATCAATACATTTTGTATGCGTATAAAAATTTTTTATTCATACCCATTCTATTTATACTTAGTATATGTGTTTTTGAATTAAAGTCAATGCAGTGTATTTTGGCTGTATGACTTAAAACTCACATCTGAAGCTATACATTGTAATTAATTTTCACTGATAGAACAAGATTAGAGCCTTGTAATTGCAAGTTGGTAAAAATGCCTAATAAATTACCACTTAATTATTTTATTTTCTTAAGTTTTGTGTACAATTGCAGTCAAAAAGATTTCTAGCATTGTTTGAAACGGCCCCTAATACATGTTCATAGAAATAAATGCACAAGTGTCTTCAAACCATACTGTTCATCCTGATTTCATTGTTCCCGATAAAACATTACTGTAAATATTCATATACAACATACTGAAGCACTAAAGTCGATATATAACTAAACTGGATGCCCCTTTTTTTTTACCCCCAACCGATAATCCAAGAATTGGTCTTGCACAGACCTAGTACATCTATTTTTAGACAGGGGACTTTTCTTGAACTAGGCCTACACACTTTCTTGCTTCGTTACAAAAAAATAATTAAAAGTTCTGCATATTTATGGTTTGTCTACCTACTGGTAATAGTGACATGGATTGGTTAAATATTATTTGCTTCATTACTATATATATTTTTTTCGTATTTTCACAGTTTAATGAAGTGGTATATCAAATGTGCAGCGATGTCCGCCATTAAAATTTCATTTACGGTTTCAAACTGATTTATACAGAAAATATGCGAATACGGCCGTTAAAATCTCCATTTATTAAAAATAGGTTATAAATTAAAAAACGCTCCTCACCGATCATATTTTTAAAAGTAAATTATTATTTGCATATTGATGTTTAAAATTTTTCGAAACAGAATTTGGTATAATTTCATCATAGCATTGTAGGCCCAACTTCATGAAATTAAGCAGTGATATCTTGCTCCGAAAAAGGATTTTTGGTCAGTTAGCTATTTTAACTTGCACGTGAATGTGCAAGAATTTCTTTGTCGCCATAAGCTGATTGGTATCAACACCATGCAAATACATTTGTCCTTGGGTTACAGCAGTGCCAGAACTTCCTGGCTACAGTGAGGGGGCATCTCAAAGTTGTAATCTACAGTCATATTATGTCCGAAAAATCAGAGGGCGAAGTCGTTTTCGCTTTAATAACAGAAGAAAGCGAAGTTTACACTTCTCAGGTGACTGTTTTGCCCACTTTGCCTGGTAGCGTGACCCCTGATGTGTAATAAGTACTATGATGTAGAAATCCATGATCACTGTTTCGATGTGATGGTCGATTGACTCTTTTTCATGTTTTCATAGAAGAGAATATGTATGTTGCAAAGCAGGTTTTGAAATTTTGAATGATCTAGTAGACGATCATGGCAATTTATTACCTTTTGAAATAATAAAACAAAAACTAGAAGAGGTGACTTCTTGAAATACTTCTCCTTAATATCCAAAATTCCAAAAGCATGGAAAGACACCATAAAAAAAACATTTAGCACATAATAATTTTGATAGGCAGGAGGATAAAATAATGGACCTGCAAAAACATAATTCACTCAGTTTGTTTACAAAGATCTTTTAAAAAGGGCTAAAAGGCAACATACTGCTAAGCAAGAATCTTGGATGCAAGTATTAAATACAAATATAAGTAATGAGGAGTGATCTGAGATTTATAGCCAGGCCAAATTTTGTACCAAGGATACCAAGTTGATCTCTTTCAGCTTTAAATTAATCCACAGAATAATCTCTACTAATGATTTTTTGAAAAGAATTAACATATTGGAAAAAAACAAATGTTCGTTTGTAAGAGAAAGAATGAAAGTATTGAATATCTCTTCTATGATTCCAATATTACTTCACAGTTCTGGTACTGTTTTATTGAACACTTTGCACCTTCTTGCCCAAATATTGTACATTTGTCCAAAAAGGAAACACTTTTAGGAAGTGAACAATTGGACAGTTTGTGTAATTTCTTTCTTTTTTTGGCAAAATATTACATTTACACTTGCAGATTCAATATGAAAAATCTTTCTATTTATGCTTTTAAGCAGATAGTTGTACTGTATAAGAACGTTGAAAAATATGCTGCTAAGGTAAACAAAAAAGAGGACCAAATACTTAAAAAAATGGACCTCAACAGATGAATAGGTAATTTATATCTGATCAGATGGTAAACGGGAACAAAACACTATTTTCAAATCCTGTGTCACCTACATGTATTTGTCTAGTTACATTGAGTAGGCTATCTAAAGAGATTGTGTGCCATATGCATGTGTGTGCGTGTGTGTGTGTGTGTGTGTGTTGTCTTTTTTTTTCTTTTTCTTTTAATATACATTATATTTACTATCCCTAGTTTATCTGGAATCAAGAAATATTTGGTTGTAAGGTGACCTTGGGATGGTTCCTGACCCAATGGTCAACCTATTATGGGGATAATAAACAGGAAAAAAAAGAAATATCTATGTTGTGATTATAGTGTTGTGGCAAAATTAAAGGATTATAATGTGAATTTCACCAAGCAAGACATTTAATTGGTGTTTATTTCATTCTCTGTTGCCACCTGTTAGTATTTACCAGAATTTGTTGATCGCTGTTTCACCAGACTGTTTATTTACAGTGTATTGACAACTATTTCTCTATTAAAAAAACACCTAACATAATATGTGATATCTTATTAGAACTTGCAAATTTCACAATATGATTCTATCTTTACAGGCAATAATCACCATTTTTGATGATAAAAACAACCTGTGTATCAAGGTTCAATTAATTTACCATTTCTTATCACAAATATTTTCACTTTCAACATATTTTAAAATATATTTTCTTTGGAAAAAATCTGGACCCATGCTGGACATTGCTTTATAAGTGGGTTCATGAGTTATCCGGGCGCGAGTTATCGAGGGAGTGTATGTCTTACACTTGCCTGGATATGGATTACACCTTTTTGGTACATTAAAGAAAATTAGAAAACAAAGTAGTAAACATATGTGTTTGTAATTTTTATTATCATCTTTTTAATCTCACTCATGATATAAGTGAGAATATTCTAAGAAGAAAAAGAATACTGCAAGAGTGCAAGAGCACATTTGTCCATCATAGACCTCCATGTGGTTTCCTTATTTTATATTTATATCAGCTATATATGACACATTTCCAAGTAAGCAATTGAAGTGGCAATGTTTTCCAATGCATTCTGACCATGCTAAATATTTGCCATCATATCATATCAGAAAGATGCACCATTCTGAATATACATGCTCTGTTCCTTTTTTTAAAAAAAGGGAGAATTTTCTCTGAATAATAATTTTATTAAAAAATACAGGTATAGCTTGAAAACATTTGGTTATTATTTTTCTGCACACTTTATTAGAAATTAATACCAATATTGCAGTTGTGCAATTTAGGATAACCCTGTAATATTGATAGATTTTGTACTCTGACACTTGGGTCACTGCCTGGGTGTGGAGATGCATAGGGTTGGAGGGTGGAGATCCAAAAATTACACTAAAATTGGAGCAATTTTTCATGATCAAAGTTCCTTAAGGTTTGATTCTGAAATTTGAATAATTATGAATCACAATACAATGAAAATAAATTTTCTTGTTTTTTTTTTTATTTCAGTTACAAATTTGGGACACTGCTGGCCAGGAAAAATTCCGTTCAATTACACAAAGCTACTACCGAGCTGCCAATGCACTTATACTTGTTTATGATGTCTGTTCTCAGGCAACATTTGATTCTCTTCCCCAGTGGATCAGCGACATTGAATCCTTTGCCAAGCATAAGGTCCTTGCTTATTTAGTGGGTAGGTAACTTGGTCTGGAACTTTCATTGTGACAGAAGTCTCATTAATTATGCATGAATCAAAACACAAACATTAAACCGGTGCTTATAAATGTACCTGCAATCCATTGAATCTTCATGCAGATGTAGAGCTAAGTAAATGGATTGCCTCAGAATTTTAAGGATTATAGATAAATTATTTTGTGCCATATTGTAAATTTTTAAATGTGTTCTCCAGTGCCAGTATTTTCTTGCCTGTGGAGCATCAACAATAATGCAATTTATATTCTGGTTTTTCACCTGATGCATGCAGATGAAACTTTGAAGCAGTTTCAAACTTTCATAAAAAAGTAACACATTAATACAACATACAAGTTATTTTCTTTTCTTAAAGTCTTTTTTAAAAATAATCATAGGATTATTGAAATCTTGTGAAATGATGTAGTGTTTGCTCAGGTACAGATATGTTCTATCAGTAGGTCACATTATCATATATTGTAACACACCCATTTTTGACTGATCTCACAAATTTTCCTGTGAAAGTGTAGCAGTAGTAAATACATTTGTAAATGTCATCTGAGTCAGCATATAAGTGTGATCAGAATCTGGATCTTTTTCTGTTATTATCTTGATCAGGATATAGTGTGATTAGGTTTTATTCTGTTATTTTAATTAGATTGTAAAGTGTGAATAGAATAAGGATCTTATGTTTGTATCTATCTTAAAAAGCCTATAAGAGTGACCAGAATCAAGTTAGAATGAAGGATTTGTGTTATGAATCATTTTGTAACAATAACATATATCTGTAGGAATTTGGTTAAATTTCTTGAATTTAATTAATCCTTTTTGTTCCATTTAGCTTATTAATATCTTGTCTGTGCGTATTTTGTTAATAGTGGGCTGCATCATCAAAACTCAGTGTGACATGCACTGTCCAGTAGAAATGATGAGCTAGCAAGGATAACATTAAATAATTTTCCAATTAACTACACTTTATGAATATGCAAAGAATTGAGTGAAATTGAATATTACTCATATAAAAAAGATTGAAAGTTAAAAAAAATACAGTGGTGATTAAAAAAAAGGAACAAGGACAAAATGGAAAGCCACATAGAAATAAGAATATGTCACATTTTGACTCTTGATGGAGTTAAATACACTAGGACATAGTTTCAGGTTAAAGTTTTAAGATTATTTATGCCCATTTTATATTTACTTTCTTCTATTCACCAAGTTGTAATGTGCAATCTTTTCAAGGCTGTTATTGAATGATTACAAAGTATATTGCTGAAAGATGTTGGGGTTGGTAGAGTTAAACACAAAACAAGGATATTAGTATTTTGTGGATAAGTGTCTACTCAGCATTTAAGACTCTTCAGCTCAGTCATACTTAGAAAAACTATTACACTATCATATTCAATTTTATCCCTTGACCTACTTTTTCATCTTGATTGAGGGGCCCTTCGTGGCCAAGTGGTCTAAAGCACTGTCCGTTACAGATCACTGCCATGTGGATGTGGAAGAAAGCTTCTCATGGGTCAGTGGTTCTTTACCGGGATTTCCGGTTTCTTCCTCCATCATTAATACTAGCTGCCATGTATAGCCTATCATGTGATGATAAATGGTGTTAAGCCCCACAGCAACAACAAGGCTGTTATTGAATGATTTTTTTTGGCAAACATCTGCCAATGAGGCACAGTTTATTGTGCTATGACATGCATAGACACACACACACATACACTCTTTCTCTCTTTCTCTCTCTCCATATACTCCACATAATAATTTACGGCATGTATCATCAACACTCAGTATGACATGCAGTGTCCAGTAGAAATGATGAGCTAGCAAGGAAAACATTAAATAATTTTTTTTTAATACACTATACTTTGTGGACTCACACTTGGGGAACAAAAGAATCATCTGTCAAGGTCACTGAGAGGATAAAACTGGTTTTTATCTCAAGGTCTTAATTATTGCTAGTTACAAAACTTTTTTATGGCTTGACTTGAAAAAAGGAAGAACCCTGTAAATTTTGAGGCAAAAATGTCCAAGCTCAAAGTCATTGTGACTAAAAGAAAGAAAAAATTTTCATACAGTTATTATAGTTCTATATCACATACCAGAATAAATTTTATGGATGACATGCATAGAAGAAGCCTGTTGATTATAGAGTCAAAGTTTAAGGTTACTGTAACTGAAAGAAGAAATGATTTTTGACATAAGATTTGTTGGCATTTATAAATGTAAACCTTCTATGTTTAAGACACATTTCTCAGACACTGCTGAATGTAAAGTCAAACATGATATATACATGCATGTGGAGAAGTTCTACATCACCATACCAAGAGAAGGTCAATATCGCCTCCTTATTATGCATCAGTAACTTTTTATGTCAAGATTATATTTTGGAAATTATTGCTTTTTAAACACGATGAGTATGCTTCCTGCAAAGTTCTTCACTAGGAGTGCAAGTATATAAATTCTTTTCACAATAATTTCAGGGAAACTTTGCTGTCTTCGGATATTTCTCTGTAATGCTACGTTTTTTTCCCAATACTATATTGATTGTGTGGTGGTACACATTTAATATTTATCATTTATATGCAAGTATAATTGCAACCTTGGCAGTAATTTACATACTTGCCATGAATTCAGTTATTTCTAAATCACTAAAACCAATGTTCTGCAGTTACTAAGGAAAGGATTAATTAATCTTTATTCAGTAAGTTTTATTTTCAAGAGGAAGAATTTCATACATTAACAGATTATTTGGGTTTAAAAATAACTTCCTGGAAATAAAAAAATTGCCAACTCTATTTTGGCTGTAATGGTTTTAGCAGCATTTTAAGTTGTGAATTGCACTTATGTTAAGTAGAGATGAACCAATTTTATTACATTTGAGAATGTTATCTGTTTAAAGCGCATAGCAGTAAAGGGACGACCAAGAGGAAATAATCTGTCTTTTTTAATTCATTAGGAAACAAGATTGATCAGATTAACAGTAAGGAGGTTCCAACTTACATTGGAAAGCAGTGGGCAGACAGATTTGAAATGAGATTCCTCGAAACTTCAGCAAAAGATGCAGAAAATGTGGACATACTTTTTTACGATATTGCAGTGGAGCTGACAAAAGATGCACGTGAGAAAGATAAACTTGAGTCAGATTGCTCTGGGTTTAACATTTCCCCTAACACCAAGACAATCAACAGATGTACCGCTTGCTTCAAATTTTGATATTGAGTTAGCTTATATTGTCCGTCCTAACATCCAAGAAAATAGATCTTACTGGTAAAGCATATATGATGATCTTTTAGTAGTGCAAGACTCATGGTCTATTGGTCTGATGTTTATTTGCTTCTTCTATGACATGTTAGAATTAACACATTTGAAAGTCTGACACATCATCATTTGCCCTTTTGACTCAACCTGTGTTCAGTACAGTCAAGATAAAATGATGGTGGAACTGAATGGCAGGGCAGTATGCCATCTACTATAGCTTTCTATAAGATAGCGAGTGTGTGGACATGTCAAGAGAACTTTTATACTAAACAGAAGGTGGACTCAACTCTTTAACCACTCATACTCTCTGCTATAAAAACATTATTATACTCCATTCGGATTCTATCCTATGATTTCTTGTACCCTGTGTTATAAAAATATCACTGTCCTAAAATTCACTCTACCATATAATAAATCATACCCTGTTTTATAAAAATATCACTGTCCTAAAATTCACTCTACCATATAATAAATCATACCCTGTGTTATACAGACATGTCAGACTCAGACTTTGCCCTGTAATAAATTATAGACTATTATACAAACATTGTCATGCCAAAGTAAGATGTGAATTAAAATTATAATATTGGATTAGTCATTGACTTGACATAGGTCATTCAGATATAAATATTGTTAGTCAAGTTGGAATTGGATCCGAAAATATGCATAACTTTAACACCAGGAATTATTACTTTCACCTCTTTTGTATGTCATTAACTGGTGATGAGAGTTAAAGATGAGGTAATAATTTGTTATGTCCTTGCCAAGTATAAGAAGTTGTGTAGTATTTTCCATGCATATCCACTGTGTTATATCTTGTCACAAATTTGGTTTCTGCTCCATAACTTTTAAAGGAAATAATTGATATCTCAACTTTTTTTAATCATAAATTTAAGTTTTATACTGTCATTTTGGTAAGAATATATGACACATAAAAAGCTTTTAGCATCACAAGTATTTGTCAGAATAGTTCTTGACTTTTAGAGTAGTTCATAACATGGATGTTTACATGTGGAAAATGTTATAAATTTCGTTTTTGGAATTTTATCTAACATAAGTAGCTTAATTTGGGTCATCTGTCAAAGTGCTTAAAACTTTCAGGACAGTGATAATTGTCAAGATAAACTAAGATCTCTCTTACAAGTATGATACAGTTAAAATATAACATCTATAGGTCACAGACATCTCCTACCTGTATGGTGCAATTAAAATGCATTTGTCTAAGTCAAATAAATATAATAGTTCCATGTAATTTTGTCAGAAAAAAAAATAAAACTTAACAAGTGTCTTATTATAAAGAAAAGACTTATTTACAATTTAATTGCAGTCCATATTGCCATTCAAAACTTGTTGAACAAAAACAAAATTCTAAGTCCAGCATGGGTCATAACTCCAAAAGACAGTGATAGAAATGGTATAAATCAAACATAATTTAATAGTGTTCTTAATACAAAGCTGCATTCAAGAATTTGATTGCATTCCTTGAAGTTCAAAGTCAAACTGGGATATTAATTATGTGAAATTAACCCTGATACCAGATTTGTTTTAGTCCACAAAGTCAGAAGTTATTGAGTGGAAGAAAAAAGCCTAATAGGCATATTTACACCGTAAAATTTTGCTGTGAGAATCCAACTTGTTGGGTCGTAATGTAAAGACTTACACCAGATTTGATTTTAGTCCATGAGTTCCTTCAGAAGTTAAAGAGCTTAATTAAACTATACAAATTGTAAGTTAGTGCCATTACTCTCTACAGTTTTACATGAAAACTGAAAAATGAAACTGTCTTAGGTCTTTCCAGTGAAAAAACTCATTTTGACTTAAATTGATGAAGTTCTTCAAAACTTATTGAGCTGAAATGAGGCTTGTGAAAGGATGGATAGAATGGAAGAGCTGGACATAGGTAACACTCAGTGCCCTCTCCATAGGAATGGTTAAAACATACTAAAACAAACTCCATAGTACAAAGTTGGACCATATAATTGATTATTACATGTGCAGTAGAATTTAAAATACCATGGAAGGTTAAGGAATATCCTGTTTGAGATATCAGAATATTCTGTGAAGTCAAAGAATCACGTTTACTTGTGGTTTGCTGAGCAAAATCAATATATGTTATCATGTGATAATACATTCTTAACATTGATGCTGATTTCATATAGAATTATTTTATTGCAATCTTTAGCAAGTTGTGCAATAATTGGAAATGCCATTTTTAGCAGTGTTAATGTTTATGCTTTGAAATCCTTTAATTTCAATACCTTTATATAATTCTTGTACTTTTTTCTATAATAAAAGTGAATGCTGATAAATGTTTGCCTGATTTGGTAAATGCCATTATTGTACATAAAAACAGTCTTTCTTCAGAACCATTGGCACTACCAATGTTGCGCATTGAGCACAAGATAGCAGGTTTCCCCAAGTTTTGGTCCCATGTCTCAAAGAGATTTGTGAGGCATGGGCACAGTGTGACTAGCTCACAAGATTGCTGGTGCAACACTGCTAAACTCTGAAACTTTGCTGATTCACTCTTTATATGCATGATTCAGTGAATACTGAAAGAAGTGCAGCCTAGTCAAGTTTATCATTTTTAAATTCTTCATAAGGTTTACTTAATTTTTATTGTTGTATACATCATGTACAAAACAGCTGTGCACATTGCCTTGTATCCCATGGAGTCTGCCATTTGTTTTTTTTTTGTCATTCCCCATGTCTCACATGTTTGAGAAAGAATCAAATATACATGATATTATGACCTTTTAGAAAGAAAAGGATAATGTTTTACATGAAGCTTTCTTAAAGATTATTGTTTTCTTGCACATATTGTTGAGATTATTTTTTTCTTTTAAAATTTAATGAAAGTTTAAATAATTAGTTCAAAGTCTTAAATCCTTCTTAAATTGTTTTCTTTTCAGATATTTACTAAGCATTTAACTGTTTTTGGACTAGTTGTATTTTTTGTATGGGAATGTTACTAAATAAATGTTTTTGTTCTTTTTTCTGTATGAAAAATACCAAAGATGCATTACTATTAGCCTTGTGCATCAAAATCTGTATAGACCACTCTGGTCATCTGTTGGTTAGAGCATCTGACACAGAAGCTGGAGGTCAAGGGATCGAACCCCAACCGAGTCATACCAAAGACTTTTAAAAAATTGTGCTGAAAGCAGCTTTGTTTGACATTCAACATTTAGAAGTTAGTGTTAGGACTTGTCGGCCTGGTGTCAGGATAATGTGACTGGGTGGGACATCTGGGATATGATGCCCCAGTGCTAGACATCACTATAAACTGTCACACTGCAGACATTGTAGTGATATGACTGAAAAACTGTTTAAGCTATGTTAAAATCTAAATCACACACACAAAAACACACAAAAAATCTGTATATGTGCAAATAGTGCAAATAAATTTTTTACAAAATTTCTTTACTTAAAGATGGTCTACATACCTCCTTTCAAGATTCATGAGACCCTTACACCATCTCAATATTCATGAGACCATTACCCTATCACTGGATTTCATGAAACCCTTACCCCATCTCAAGAATCATGATACCCTTACCCCATCACTGGATTTTATGAGACCCTTACCCCATCACTGGATTTCATGAGACCCTTACCCCATCTCAAGATTCATGAGACCCTTACACCATCTTAAGATTCATGAGACCCTTACCCCATCTCAAGATTCATGAGACCCTTACCCCATCTCAAGATTCATGAGACCATTACCCCATCACTGGATTTCATGAGACCCTTACCCCATCTCATGATGTGATTAGATTATTCAAATTATTTGTAATTTTGTCATCTGTTATTATCCATATTTTGCTTTACTAGTCATAGACACAAAAGAGTTTATGGGTTTGTCTATTTCTCATTTCCATCTGTTCATTTGCTTACATTTATTATCCATTGGAACTGTTTGGGCATTGGATTGAAACTGCACACATTCATTCCATCATCTGAAATTAAACTGGTGCCAAATGGATATCTATTATGGCTAATGCAAGGTCCATATGGAAAATATTATTTTTATTTCACCTGAATTCAGGGTCATCTTAAAATAGTGTTTTCATTAAAAGACCTCTAAAACATGGCTAATTAGTCCTAAATGAAAATGCTGTTGATTTGACTTCCAGTGAATCCCCTTGCAGTCAGCTTAAAAATCTTGTTATTGCTACTCCTTATTGGAACAAATTATATCTACATGGGGTTTTGATCTAAAGTCTTCTTGTAATGCTTAATTGGTTCTAATGATGGCCAGTTATATTGACATTGTGCTTTACTCACAATGGAAATTGTGTGAATGTGATATCAATTATGGCCACCATAGCAACTATTTTAAAAACCTTGTTTTTGTTACTTATCCAGAATAAAAAGACATACCGACATGGAGTTTTCACCAAAAGATTTGTAGTGTCTTGTTAGTACTAAATTAAAATAGTGCTTACCTGTAGTTGGCAACTTGAAAATCTTATTATTGATACTTCTATTAAATGGCTTGCCATTTTGACATGGTGTTTTCATCATGGATTTTTTATTGTATGATGGTCTGAATTGAAAATTGTGCAAACTGACCATTAATATGGTCACCATTTTCAAAATATTATATCTATTACTCCAAAATGAATGACTATATCAGTGTTGTTTTCACCAATAGACTTCTTATGATATCTAGTCGGTCCTAAAAGAAAATGGATGCAGTATGACTTAAACAACAACAGTCTTGAAAATTTTGCTGTCAATACTCTTTCAGAATGGAAAGGCATATTGACATTATTCTTACCAATATGCTTTTAATAACATCTGTTTGGTCCTAAAATTAAAATGGTGGCAATCTGACATCCAATATGACTACCAATGCTGCAAATTTGTAAATCTCATTAGCACTGAAGAATATCAGAGATGCTTTCAAAATTCAGCTGTTAAAGGGAAGAAATGGCCTTAACTTGAATTCCTATAAATTCTTTTCAACTTGTTGAGCACCAGTTCCTTTGAGGTATTCCTTTTAAAAGTTTATTTCATTGGAGTTTATTTTAAGTGTGCAGTAGATAATATGCTCCATTTTCAAGATTTTTAAAATTCTTCTACCAATGTACAAATAATTTAAGATGTCATAACACCAAGCAGAAAGTGCAGAAAGAATATTATGCCACACATACTGTGATCAGGTTTAGAATTTATCATTTTATTTGTCATTGATTCAAGACTTGCATGAGTGAATACATATTTATGCCAGGTCTTGTAAATCTTTATTTGAAATTAAAGTCAGTTAATATTTGTATGTGGCTGCCATATGTATATTAATTTATTGGTGTTATGTGACCAAATGGTCGTTCATGTATATGGCCATATGTATATTAATTTATTGATGTTATGTGACCAAATGCTCGTCCATGTATATGGCCATATGTTCCCTATTTTGTTTCACACAGTAACTCTGGTTCTCCTCCAAAGTTGCTGTGACTGATAGAAGAAACATTTTTTGCATAATAACATTAGATCTACATTACTCTGTAGCAAACTCTGTGAATAGTTTGCACTTTGTATAAGGTTAAAACCTAATGATGTTAGAGAGGCAAGTCTAAGGTCATGATCAGTGTGGCTGAAAGAAAAAAAAGTTGGTATTTACATAATAAAATTTATACATCACATATCTGGACCAAACTTTATAAGAATGGCTTTGACTTGAGGTAATGAAGACTTCAATTTATTTTATTTTTTGGTCAAAAGATCTTGGGTCAAAACCATTAGGAATGAAAAAGAAAATGGTTTCTGCACAATAATGTTAGTTCTGCATCATAGACTTGTGCCAAACTGTATGACTTGCACTATTTGTATAGAAAAAAAACTCTAACAGACTTGAAACTGAGTGGGATTTCTCTGTTTGGACTAAGTGAATAACAACAAACACAAAGCTGTGAATCATTGGAATTTATAAAATGAAATACTAGATATATACATGTGAATATAAAACAAATACACTGAATCTCACACTCCAATCATGCAATTTATCCTACATACACTCATGAAATGATAAAGAAAGAACAAAAATACAAAAATATGATTCATTGGTCTCTAGCCTACAATAAAAGGCACAAATCTACTTTGTATCATGTAAAATGAAAAATGAGATTCACTTAGTCTCTTGTATGCATTAAGCTTTTAGATTCACAAAATCTTTTGAGATAAAAAACAAAGGAAAATAAGCAATACTCACAATGTTATTACTATTGTTTCGACTAAACAATACTGTGTTCAACTAAATACATAAATAGATGAACACTCATCACTGTAAACTGGAATTCACTTGATAAACTGTCACTCTGCAGTTTATTCAATATATGAACTGGAACTCTGCAGTTTCACTGGATCCCTTTCTTATCTATCCACGTTCATATACATCATGAATCCCTTATATGCATTCCTTCATATGCATACATGTATTCATACACATAGATGTAGACAGCATGCTGCAATACAGATAGCTACATCCAACTTTGATAGCTATCAGCTCTTATTGGACACTGAATCTTCTAAAAGACAATGTCAGCCCCAATAAAACAATGTCAGGCCAATAATACATCCTCAGCCTTAATAATGTCCAATAATGTTCAATAACTCCCATAATGGTCAATAGTGTCCAAATAGCTCCCATAGTGTCCACTAAGCTCTCATAATGTCTGCTATCCAATAGGCTACAATAGGCTAAAACGAAACCAAACTATTTATTACTAAAATAGTAATAACAAAACATGCAATGTAAGAATGATTCATTCATCACCTGACATAACATAAAACTGACTAAAGGTTTCACAAATCAAATACAACAAAGCTTTGACACTTACCCCTATGACCTGAGAAGATGGTGGAAAGTACGCTCACCATTGACAAAATCCAGATGACTTGTGTCTCAGTACAAAACGTAACAAGCTTAAATCCATAGGAGTGAATAATGGTTATTGTCAAATGTTCATGTATACCATGCTTTCCCTTGACTTTCCACCTGCATGTAATTTCTAAATCACTGTACCAGGAGCAGAGTGATTCAACCCAGGTAACATTGTATGCCTGTACAACAAATAAAGTTGCAAAAAAGATTCAAGGCAAAACCAAGTTATATTTAGCCTTATTCTGTGACAAAAACATTGATTTCTTTAGGTCAAAGGTCAGGGTCACTCTGACTAGAAGAAATATGACATCTGCACAATACCTTTAATTAAACTTTTCAGACTCAGATTAAACTTTATGAATGTCTTTCATGTGTATTAGAATATAAACCCATTGATTATGGGTCAAAAGATCAATGATCAAGGTCAGTGACTGTGACTGGAAAATTCAAGATAGGTTCTGCAGCAAATTTCATTTCTTGACCATTTATCTTCACCAGTTTAAGGATGACTTACAGTTTGGGTATGAAAGAAGCCTATTAGGTAGGAATAAGAAACAGTACCTGGCCATATTGAACACCATCATAAAATTCTACAGATAATTATTATAAAATCCTTTTCATCAGAAATGTTTATTGAATTTCCTGAAAATCTATTTAAGTTTATTAATATTTAGTTTTATTAGTAAATTAAAGCTTAGTCTAATTTTTGTAATCCTGCATAAACCATTTTCGTTAAAATAGATAATCTTGATTGTTGGATTAAATTTTACCTTTAAAAAGACTTCTAATAACTACTTCCCATTCATTATGTGATATAGAAGTAAAAGTCAGAAAAATGGAAATCTAATAAGTGGAATTCACTGTAATTTGGAATAATAGGTTTTTGTTACAAATATTTATTATGCTCCTTTGCTACAGCAATCCTTAATTTGAATATGGATTGATAAAGTGTCATAAGACCCCATTATAACCAGTTTGTACTTCATCTATTATATTCTTCTGTCTTTAAGAAAAATTATTGAGTTAACAACATTTGAGTATTATCCACCTAAATCATTAGACAAGTGGACCGTTTCGGTGGCCAGTTAGCTAGAGCATTTGCTTTGGATGCAGAAGGTTGTGGGTTCGAACATGGGCTGAGTCATACCAAAGACTTATAAAAACGGTACTAACAGCTGCCACACTGAGCACTCAGCATTAAGAGGTTGTCTTAAGACTGGTTGGCCTTGTGTCAGTATAATGTGATTGGGAGGGTCATCATGCTGTATGTCTGCTGCAGCATGATGCCCCAGTAATAGATATCATGATAAACTGCCACATTGCAGACATCCAAACAATATGACTGGAAAATTATTATAGCTACATTAAAAATCCAAATCACACACACACTCACATCAGACAAGTACAGTTTTTACACTGCAACAATTTGTCTATAAATTTCAATGTTTTTTTATTATAGTTTGTAGAACCTTTAGAACTTGGAATAGTCATATTTCTGTCTTATATCACATTTTTAAAAATCATCCAAGTGGTAGGAAAAAAAACATCATTTAATTAATCAGGCACCTGCTGGGCAGGTTTGCACTGTAGAATATAGTAAGAAGAATGTGGATATGTGATATATCTTTTCAGTTAATTTTTTGTTCCAGCATTTTAAAACAAATACTAGTTATCCAAGTGAGGATTATATTAACCTTACCATCCAGACATGTGAGGATTATATTAACCTTACCATCCAGACATGTGGTAATATGGCAAAACTTGTATACCATTCATTATGATTGCTGGATGTGTACAATAGTTTTGGAATTTAAGTGTAACCCCAATGATGCAGATGGTTTTATTTGTTGTAAAATACATATATTTCATTTCAACTTTGTTTTCTTTTATACCAAACTCTGCATCATACATGTTAGTTTTTATAGAAACCAAAGACTTTTTTTCTCTCGTAGGCATAATAATTGTTAGTTTTGACTTATTAATCTAAAGCATTTAGCATATAGATACATGTACATTTTTATTTTGAGTCAAGTTTTTTTTGTAGCATATTTTAATTTTTTATATACCTAGAATATACTCAAAAAAACGGCCATATTATTTGAGGTTGTTTTCGTTATTTTACCATTTTAGACTAGCTTTATATGTATACATTGGTATGTTTCTCAATGTGCAAATTGTTTATCACTTACCATGTTTTAGAAATGAGGGATCACATGTTGTTTGCTACTGGTTAATCAAGGACTGTCTTGAAAAGTTGAGAGAAATGTTAATTTTTTTTATTCTATGCAGACAAGTTAAGTATATATGAAAGGGCAACTCTTTGTAGCAGTTACTTGATGTAAATACCCACCAAGATTCAGCTATAATACAATTTACAGTATTATGGACATCTTTACTCCCACCACTTTTATGATGTGTGTAATCCTTCAGGTAAAGAGCTTTAGTTTTGTCCTAACATGTGCTTTTGATTTTCCAAAAATAAAATCATTCCTTTTTAACAATTTATTTCATGAAGATACACAAAAAAGCCTAACCTAGCTAAATTCAGTGACTGAAAAAATATATTGCTTTTCCTGATACTTCTAATTGTATAAACATGAGACTGAAAAAATATATTGCTTTTCCTGATACTTCTAATTGTATAAACATGAGATGAAATCCTTTGTGATTTGAGTTCATATTCTGTGATGTTCTTGACTGAGTATACATTGCCCGAGACAACAAAAAGTACTGTTCTGATAAGTAACATATATTTTATGTCTGCATCATATAGTGATAGTAAATCATTTGATTTCTCCACCATTTTATGCTAATGTCACTTAAAACTTTAAATCATTTCTCTCAGGGTTTTTTCAGATGCCCATTAATTAGATCACATCAGATATCTGCAACCAAAAGCCTGTTGGTCCAGATTACTGTTGGTCATAAATTGCTAGATTTTTTCAGACCTTGGATGCTTTTCATTGACTTTATAATTTTTTTTACAGTACTATTATTATGATAATTAAAATTGTACAAGAATTTGTTTTCTTTATTATTTAATAAAGGGACAGAAACTTTATACATGTTATGGTCTTTATTTGAAGATCGGCACATTAAAAAAAATTACTGTCCTGCGGTTTAGAGTTGTTGCCCATTTTGTTATGCAGCCAAATGTAGTGTATGACTGAATCTGGTGAGGGCAACTATTCATGCAGTTTATCAAGCTTGGCTCATGTTGTAGTCATCATCTAGAGATGCATATGTTCATTTTGTTTTGTAAACAGTCATTGTCTATTTTAAGTTACAGCCAAGTTAGTGGAATATATGACTGAGTTTTTGGAATGTAACAACCTCCACAATTCTCACTGGATAGCTGCAAAATTTGGTACATATTTTTATCTTTATGCGATATATATTTTTCATTAAACCATTATGCTATGACTATTTTCAGGTGAGTTACTTATTTTGTTGACACTTTTTCCAGATGAGCTTTTTTATTTTAACTAACACTGTTTTCAAGTGAGTTACATATTTTTTGACTGACACAGCTTTCAAACAAGCTTCATATTTATTTTCACTAACACTATTTGCAACAGTTTATTATTCTTTTGAATTTGTTAGGTTGTTTTCTGTCTAATCATGGTTAGATATATATATGTTGAAATGTGTTTAAATATTGTTATTTTTGTCCTTTATGCATACAAATTGGGTCGATAAAAATCTTCCTGATTTGAAATGAAGTCTCCTTATAAAATTTTGTTTAAAGATTTTACCCTTCTGGACTATCATATGCATTTAATAGATCAATTTTTTCATGGTACAGTTTTTACTGTGTTGCCATTCCATGTTTATTCTTACTGCCTGAAATTCATTTGTACATTAAAAGTGTCAAACTAATGATCTTGTGTACTTTTTTTCTTATTCTTTATCTTAATAGGCACACTACGGAAGCTAAAGTTTGGTGATGGATTGTTAGCTTTGCTGATCAAAAGAGTTTTTGGGATACAATGTTGTCCATCATGCATCAGTTACCACTACTTCTCTTTATTGTCCATCTTGAAAATCTAGTTATTGCTACTCATCTTGAATGGAGGGTCATATCAGCATGGAGTTTTCGCTAAAAGACTTCTCATGTTGTTAGTTGGTCCAAAATAAAAATGATATTGACCTGACATCCATTATGGCCACCACAGAAGTCATCTTGCAAAGTTACCTCTACTCCTGTGTGGATGGTCATATCATGACCATGAAAATGGTGCCAATCTCATGTCTGTTATTACCACCACAGCAATCTTGCCATTGGTTTAATTACTGAAGGACAGTCATATCCACATGGAGTTTCACTAAAAGCCTTCTTATCCTGTCTGCGTTGGTCATAAATGAAAATGGTGCTGATCTGACATCCATTATGGTTACAGTCATATTAAAAATTTTGATATGGCTGTTCCTCCTAAATGCAATGTGACATCAATGTTGTATTTCCACTACAAGACTTAATGATTTCTAGTTGTTCCTAAATAAAATTGATCTGTTATATAATATGGCAGCCGTATCTTACAACCACAACTGTATTTGACCAAAGAGTCACCAGAAGACTTAAGTCGATGTCAGCTTGATCTTAAAATGATACCAATATGGCAGCCAACATGGCCACCATAGTGGCCATATTGAAAATTTAGTTATTACTTCTCATCCTAAATGGAAAGTCATATCTTGAAAATATTATTTTTATTCCTCTCCAAAAGGATGGCTAAATCAACATTTAGTTTCCATGATTGGACCTTTTATGATACCTAGCTTGTCATAAATAAAAATGCTACTTTAAGCTGTACATCCAATATGGCTGCAATGTTGACTGTCTTAAAAAAATCTTGCCACTACTATTCTCCCTTAATGGATGATCATTATGACAATGGTTTTTCACACGAGACTTGTAATTATGTCTACTTTGTACTAAATGAAAATGATGTCGAGTTGACATCTAACTTGTTTACCATAGCAGCTAATTTGAAAATATTCTCATTGATGAACAATATCAGGGATGTTTTCAACATGCAACAGTTAAAACAAAGACATGCTTTTAACTTGAATGCCTGAAAAATCATTTTACCCAGATGGACATCAGTCCCTTCACTGCAATGTACAGGCATATGTGACTTGAGGGACTGGCCTTTTTTTTATTATTATTATGACTTTATTTAAAGAGGGTAACTCAATTAGCTAAGAACTAATCTACCTTGAGGCCCTTATTTAAAGGAATTTATTTATTTTTGCTGCATCTGTGAAGCCATTGTATATACTGGGTTTGGAAAGAGGAAATAGAGTGGGCATTTCTAATCTCAACTGGAATATTATTCCAGAGCAAAGTTCCAGAGTATTGGAGACTTTTTTTAAATAATTCACTTTGGTAGACATTGATTGCAGGTGGGGAGTATTTCCAGGTAGCCTATACTTGAATAGTGATTGTAAATATTCAGGAGCATTATTATTGGCTATCCTGTACATTAATTTGGCTTTTCTTAGGTAGTATTTTTAACTTACCAACTAAATTTTCCTTGCTTTCTTTCTGGATTGATATTAACTCAAAAGCTCTTTTTTGGAGATGTGCCAGCTTTGCTAAGTTTTTGTCATTTGAATTACCCCATACTCTATTACAGTAGTCTAAATAGGGTTGTATGTAACTGTTATAAAATAGTTTTCTGTGCTTTTCCGGAAGAAAGTGTCTTATCCTACTGAGAAGCCATAAACTTGAATTGACTTTTTTTACTGATATGTTTGATATGTTCAGTCCATGATAGGTTATTATCTTCCAAAACACCAAGTAGACTATCGTGACAGACCATTTGCAACCTTTTATCCTTCCATGTCAGACATAGTTCATCACTATAAAGTTTTAGGGGTTTTTTTCCGTGTTGAGATAAGTAATATTTTAGTTTTACCAGTATTAACTACCATGCCATTGCATGTGCACCAGTATTCTAGTTTGTTTAAGGCATTCTGTAAAGAAATTTCGAGTTCTTGTTTTGTGTTTTGGATGTCTGACAATGTTGTGTCGTCTGCATAGAGATCTGTAGATGATACTGAGTCCTTTAAAAGTACAAGGGCCTTGATGCAGCTGGGCCTGTGTTTCAGATCTGTCAGTAGTTGTTTGTAATTATAAGGTGGGGAAAATATAAATTCTTTTATTAGAAATTATCAAGATACAGAACAAAATATAGTTTAGGAAATATTACATTAATTTCATTTTTTTTTTTTTTTTGCAATAAGGAGAATGTGGTATATGTTGGCCCGACCCTAGCATGAGTGGGGCCCAAGGCAGCAAGCGATGAACGCTGAGCAAGCAAAAATGCATTGCAGAGAAGCGCTAGATCTAAGGCGGTTGCCTCGTTCGCCTAGCCCTAGAACGGGGCTTGTATTGTTTAGTTTAACTAAAGATAAATTTAATAAAGCAAAAGCTCCGGCATATGTTGCGTGAGGGTACATTGTTTACAATCAAAAGTAGTTCCTAACTGATACTATTTTTAGACACTTGTCAGGCAGCAGTACATTATGGGAAAATATATTGCACATGTCTACAATGTAAAGTTAATGGAGAACAAAGATGAACATATAATAAGTAGAATTATTATATGCTCATTTTATCTCCATTATTTTTACAATTACATAATGATGTTGTGTTTTTCCATACTGAACGGCTCCATACTGCATGACACGTTTATCTAAAACAGTTACTCTGTGAGCTGTTCAAGGTGCAATCGCACTGGCCCTGCAAGCTAGGTTGGGAACTAAAAGTTAAATTGCAGTCATTTTGGAAATAAAATAAAATGAATATCTCAAACATCTTTTGAAATCTGTGGATACCAATATTTTCTTTTCTGACAAAGTACAGACAAGGCAAAGCTAGTTGTTCAGACGGTCATTATAGTGGCTTTGTGATCTTTGCAATAGGTGAGTATTTCAGATGTCAAAAATCAATTTTTAAGACGTACAGCCTGTATAATACATGCATTATTACCTTTGTTTCTGTTTAATTCCCTTATTTTTTTAAAAAAGAAACAACAGAAGATTAAATTTTCTTCAAAGATCAAAAATTCAACTTTGATCCCTTTAGTTATTTATCATAAAATGAAACACGATATCCCGATCCAGTCGTTGGCTTAGTGGTTAAAGCGTCTGCCTCTGATGTGGGAGGTCGCTTGTTCAAACCCCGGTTGAGTCATACCAAAGACATAAAAATGGTACTATCACTGCCTCGCTTGACGCTCAGCATTATGAAGCTATTGTTAGGATTGGTCAGCCTGGTGTCACGATAATGTGACTTGGCGGGACATGATGCTACATGTCTGCAGCATGATGCTTCAATGCTAGACATCATTATAAACTGTCACACAGCAGATATCTGAAATCTTTTGAAAGCTACGTAAAAAATCCGAAACACACACACATACACACACATAGGGATCAACAGTAATAAACTCTTATTTACCCCAAAAATATAGCCAAATCGGCGGGTCATTATACTGGTTTCGTCATCTTTGCAATATATGAGCATTTTAGTAGTCAAATCTCAACATCGCATAGCATCATATATAAAACATTATCACTTTTGTTGATGTGTAATTCTCATATTTATTTACAAAACAAAAGAACGTGAAATTTTCTTCAAATACAAAAGCTAAATTTTTCCTATCCTATGCGGGACATTAGTACTAATTTTTTTCTTTCTTGGGTTACACATTTTAGTCCCCAGGAATCACATTTTTCCAGGTTAAATTCGAAAAAGAAAAATTTCAATATATATATATATATATATATATATATATATATATATATATATATATATATATATATATATATATATATATATATATATATATATATATATATATATATTGCAATTCTAATCACAATTCTAACAATATAATATTATTTTATGAATAACTGCCAGATTTATCTAAGATAACGTGTTTTGGGCACGGGGATTTTTTGGTACGGGTATGAATTTTTTTAGACAATAGAGTAACCACCTGGGCTCGAATCGTTGTTTTCAATTCACCTGTCATACATGTACATGTATGGCATGTATGGCAGGTCAAGTGTAAGCAACGATACGAAACCCGGTGGAGTAACAAGCAATTATGGCGATAAATAGTTACTATTATCACATAGAAATTTCCATTTAGAATTGCATGCCTTATATTTCAACACATTCGTAAAGTCGTTGCAAACGATATTACAAGAGTACACCTTGAAACTATCATTTTAGTACATATAGCAGATACTTGTCTGGCACTCCCCCCCCCAATTTTTTGAGTGGCGTAGACCAGATGGATAATGAAAAAAAAGTACATGCGTCAGTAGTTCTTTTCATGTATATGACGGCAAGTGCACATCTGTTGAAACATTATCTTAAAATTTGATTTGTTTCAAGAGATACAAACTTAAAACTTTGCAAGGATTGCAAAATAGCCAAAAATGGTTATAGAGTTGGAAGATGTAGCCCTTCTTGGGGCCACAACAATTGCGCATTCTCTTCAAATCGGTGAGTAGATGTTAAACACTAGTTAGCTGTTATACCCCAAGTCATGCACTCTCTCTCTCTCTCTCTCTCTCTCTCTCTCTCTCTCTCTCTCTCTCTCTCTCTCTCTCTCTCTCTCTCTCTCTCTCTCTCTCTCTCTCTCTCTCTCTCACACACACACACACACACACACGCACACACACAAGACTGTGTTTTCCTTTTTTATGTGTTGCTTATGCCCTGGAAGGGCTTGAAATGGTTTTGAAACAAATTTTATTTTGGAGATTTATGTAACTGCTAACCAGGGCCGCGGACAGGATTGTTGGCCCTAGGATAAATTCTCCAGTAGGCCCTTATGAATTGCAAATTGTGACGGCTGTGTACCACCTGATTAAACTCCCTAATTATCATACCCTGCCTGCAGAGGCGTAGCTAGGGTGGGGCTTACAACGTTACATTATAATAAGTAAATGATTAAACGGGGAGGGGGCTGGGGCGCCAATTTTATAGCTCGTCCCCGGGCGCAAAATATCATAGCTACGCCTCTGCCTGTCCGCGACCCTGCTGATAACAATGTTAAACCCAAGCTATATACATGTTACACAGATATACCAATCAATGTGTGTGTGTGTGTGTGTGTGTGTGTGTGTGTGTGTGTGTGTGTGTGTGTGTGTGTGTGACACAGTGGAGTTTTGCATGTATTCATCAATTTTAAATTTCCATGGCAGCAATAATGGCAGGGCGTGTTTGGCGCATGAGGGAAAAGTACAAAGTTGACGTACCCGAGACCAACGGGCCCCCGGAATTCATCAGGACCTTTAGGGCGCAGTAAGAGTGCTTCTTGTCCGTTTTCTTTAATCCTCTTACTTCTATACATAGGTTTCTTCTCGTCATCTTTATTTTATTCACATGTTACTTTATCGTTTGACTGCTGTAAAACAATATCAGTGATAGAAAATCCTTGAAAATACGCATTAATCCCTATGATTTTATTTTTTCATCAAGTATGTTTTACAGCAGTCAACTTTGTATTTTGATAGCTGTTGTTAACGGCAATTTTTATTTTATTTACCTCCCCCCACTTTATTCAGCCAAATAATGCCTATGAGATTGGGGGTAAGTGCCTGTCCTTAGGATACCGCGTACTTTTGAAAGAAAATGCAAGACTTTGTGTTGGCGAGTTGGGAGAAAGCTATATTGTCCAGCATTGTGTGAGAATATTGGTGCCAAGTTTAGCATAACTTCTAAACCATTTAACATAGAAACAGTAATTTTTTGCGTTTAATAAAGGTGGCTGTTAGGTGTGCATACAAGTCTTTAAACTTTGCGCTGGGGACAGACCAGAAGTGAGAATGACTAGACCTGGGATGGGAGGAAGTGAATAACTGAGGAAAAAGTTTGTATGGGGGAGCATCACTGCAAATTCTAAATTTAGTAAATGGCCATTCACTTTTTCGTTTAATGTATCAGATTTATTGCTCTTAAATCTGTAAAACAAGATTTTAAATTTGTACAAAGTATTTGGATTTATAAGGTAGCTTTAAAATGTTTTCATTCATATCCCAATGATGTCTGCAGTGTGGCCGTTTATAGTGATGTCTAGCAGTGGCACATTATGCCGCAGACATATAGCATGATATCCGTACCACCCAGTCACATTATCCTGAAACAAATCCGAAAATATCATAACACTAACCTCTAATGCTGAACACCAAGCAAGGCAGCTGCTGGTACCAGTTTTATGTCTTCCGCATGACTTGACCGAGGTTCGAACCAGCGACTTACCGCATCTGAGGCGAACTCTCTAACCGCTTAGGTCAACGGAGCGATCCCGTAAAATGGTATTTGAAGTGCATGGAGCCAAAGTTTTTTTGTGAGTCACCAATTTTGAATGTGAGTTTGTTTAATCCTTGTGGTTTATATTACGTGGAAGTTTTGCACTGATTCGGAGACTTTTGTTTCAGGGCAAATGCCTTTTACAGTCAGCAATAGAGGACAATATAGGCTAAAATCTACTTGTAATACATTTGATGTTTTCTACTTATTATAACCGAGTACAGCATACAAACATCGACAGGTAAATAGCAAAACAATTGTCACTAGGACAAGCAAGCTAACTTTGTAATTTTTAAGTTTTCAAAACTTCAACGACAATTGACAAAGTCCAAATGATCCAACAAACATATACAAATGGTTGTAAAGTTAGGTTACTCAACCGTAACAACATTAACCACCGTGGTTTGAATAGTTGAACACTGGCGTGAAGATACGGGTGCATTGACTCCCATATACATTTATATCACGGTTTGTGTCAAAACTGTTTTGAAGTGCTGTAAACTTTGAAGTTTAAGAAACCATGTTATCGCTTCTTTAAGTAGCAATTAATTAAATAGTGTTACCCATTTGTAATTAAAATTCTCTAATCTATGCAATCCTGTCTGTAAAATTAATTACATTGTATCGTTTCTGATGTGCTCGCTGGAAGTTATTTGGGTCAATTATAATTTGTATTGATCTAGAAAGATCAGTAAACCTTGATATCTCCTACGGCATCACCACCCATAGACACCACTCCAAATAAGAGAATGAATAAGAATTTGAGCAATCTCTCTCTCTCTCTCTCTCTCTCTCTCTCTCTCTCTCTCTCTCTCTCTCTCTCTCTCTCTCTCTCTCTCTCTCTCTCTCTCTCTCTCTCTCTCTCTCGTTCAGCCAATGTGGGTATGTAAAAAAGCTTGTCAGTAGCTTTTCGTAATTCGGTGGTTCTTTCCACGGTTTACCCGGGTTCTTCCTCAATCATTTATACGCCAGGTATAGCCTATCTTGTGCTGAAAATGGCGTTAAACTCTACAACAACAAACTTTCTTGTCATCTATTGACTTTTTGCTGTCGTTACGATACCATTGTAGCAGCAGAGGGGGGGGGACCCAGAACTTTTCCTAAACCTCCGTGATGATTACAAACACAGAAAATATAAAAAGTCAACACAAGGGCTGCGTTTTCCGTTCTGAGGCTTGTAAAAAACTATAACCCCCCCCCGCTGGTCTTGGGTGGCAAAAAATTAGGTCACCCCCGTTGATTATGAAAATCATATTTTAGGTGAAAATTTTATCCAACCCGATACGATACCTCATTCGAGGCTCACTTAAATTTATCGTAATAAATCCAAAAGGAGTCTGTTGAGCATGACTAAAGAAATTATTAAATTTGTTAAAATCCATGTCAGAACACCACGTATACCAGATATTTTTTAATGTATGTTTATCTACTCCATTAAATACACAAAGAAAATTACAATTGTCACGAATAACCTTAGGAATTTGAGTATAATAAAACATATCAGCGTGTTTGTGACGACCTCGTGAAAATAACAAAGCCGGTCCTTTCTGATTATCTAGCATAACATCATCGAATACAATCATGTTATTTAACGATACATCTAAATCATCTACGCCAGGACATTCTGTAACATCATAGATAAATTCCACTGGATCAAAACCTAAATTATCCGCTGCGGTAGAATTAAAATCCTTCAACACAGTATAACAATCCTGATCATCTACGCTAGGTGCAATTAGATATAATTTATCCCAATTGGTGTATTTCATTATCAGCGTCAACAATAATTGTGTTTTACCAGAACCTGAAGGACCTATAATAATACCTCGGATTGAATTTGGTAACATTTCATGATGTTTAATTGGTGGTTTTCTTTTTTTTAGCTGAAAAGTCAAGAACTTCCATTTAATTATATCATAATAATATTATGGATTTATATTGTGTGAAATGTAAGACGCGTACGGGTACAAATGACCTGACAACGATTATAACTAAAAATAATAGACAAGCTGAATCTGGTAAATGTGAAATTTGCAATACAAAAAAAATTAGATTCATAAAAAAAACTACCGGAGGTGACATCGCCAGAAAACTCTCAAGACTTCCAGGTACCCCTTGGGCTAAATATCCCGGATAAAAACATCTCCCAGGATATAGCTACTGTGGTCCAGGTACCCGGCTAGATATACGATTAAATGAAAATGATCAACCTAATCCTGGTGAATTTCCTATTAATGCTATCGATGAAGCTTGCAGAATACATGATATAGCTTATCGAAGTGATGATTTACAACAAAGACATCTCGCTGATGTTAATTTAATTCATGCGTTAAATTCAATAAAAGATAAAAAGTTTAAAGAAAAAATCGCTACATGGATTATTAAATCCGCGATGAAAGGTAAATTGTTAGTTGGTGCTAGTGTTTAAATAATGGCCGAAAAGAGGATAAAAAAATATATTATTCTCCTCGAGGATATTGGAAAGGTAATTCTGCAGTAGATAAATTATCTATCGCGGCTAAAGTTTCTCATGATGTAGCAAAAACTTGGTTATCAAAACAGGCTATATGGCAAATTTATTTACCAAGGCCAAAATCTATCAAATATGGTTCATTTGACGTTTATATACCAAATGAAGTTCATCAAGCTGATATTTTATATCTTCCGCATGATAAAAATTATAAATACGCGTTAACCGTAGTTGATATAGCTACAAGATACAAGGATGCAGAACCGTTATCAACGAAAAAATCTGCGGAAGTTGTCCAAGCTTTTAAAAAGATTTATAAACGAGGTCCACTTGATTGGCCAAATTTACTTCAAGTTGGCCCGGGTAATGAGTTTCGTGGTGAAGTTACATCAACGATGATAGAAAAAAATGTTACTATCAGACGTGGACATAAAGGTATTCATCGTGATCAAGCTATCGTTGAAAGATTTAATCGGACTCTTGCGGATAAGTTATTTAGCTATCAATATTCAAAAGAATTTATTCAATCATCTCGGTCCACGGAATGGGTTAAAAGACTTCCTGCGGTAATAAAAACTATTAATGAAGAATATCAATCAAAAAAAAAATAAAACTAAGAAATATTTTACCAAATTCTGCCGAAAAAAGAATTCCATGGGATTCCACAGTAAGGTATCTCTATGAACCAGGTGAATTAGAGGGTGGAATAAGAAGATCTATTGATCCTATTTGGAGTATCACAACGCATAAAATATATGGAATACATTCATCGGTGTATAGACCAACTTATTATTCGTTAGATTTTAATGCTCCACAAAGAAATTTTACTTCTGAACAATTATTAGTTATTCCTGATGATACTCAACTTCCGCCAAAGAATTTAAAATAACTCTTTTTATTTGATTTATTCGACGAACTCTACTAATAGCTAAATATACTAAATTATCCCAGTTGATGAAATTATCTATAATCCAAACGATTGTATCCGTGATAGTTAGTCCTTGAGTTGAATGAATCGTAGAAGCATATCCTAGCCTCCACGGTGAATTTTTCATATTTAATGCATCATTTACATTAATCATTTTTACTTCAACGATATCATTTAAAACTAATTTTTTTCTCATCTCCGCCAGGAATATCTACTAAAATATTTTGCATTCTAGTATCTTTTGGACGATATTGCAAAGGTACTAACACATCGGAAAATTTATTTTTATGAATCTCAAATAATTGTTTTGTAACACTATCTCGGGTATTTTTCCTACTAACTACAATAAAATCCGATGGTTTCCATAATTCTAAAAATTCATTAAATATATTTCCAGGTATATTCTCACGAAATATTTTAACTTGATTTCCATTACTAGTACATCTTATCAGAGTTTTTAATTCAGCTAATTCAGCATCTAAAGATCTATGATCCACTGTCATCTCTTCATAATAATCAACTTGAAGTTTTAGCCAACAATGTGGGGAAATATTTCCAAATGGTCCTGGTTGACCGTGATCTCCACAGAATATAACAACGGTATTTTTTGTTTTCAGGTATTCTAGAAACATTCTTATTACTGGTATAGATACAGTACAAATCTCATCCCAGATTATCAGCGAATGAATAAACTTATTTCCCATGCGTGTTGGTGACCAATCTCCACCACTGTATCTAAAATAATTATGATATGTATCTGAATTAAAATTTTGTTCTTTAAAATATCTAACTAATCGATGAGTTGGACATAAAATAATTAAATCATTTTTAATACATTTAAAATGTTCCATTACTCTGGTAGTTTTACCGCAACCTCCAGGACCATTCAAATATACAGTTGTATACCGACCGATAGGATCATGAATACTAGGAGCGGTTGAATATTCATTATCATCTTTGATTTCAGGATCAACAAAATCATCATTATCTTCAAAAATAGAATTTATATTATTAATTACATCATGATATTCAGTTTCATCGGAATAACCATTGTTTGAATTATAATTATGTAATTCTTCATCTTTGATTCTCCAAGTACCCCAAGTTTTTCCATCTCCGAGATATTTTTTAACATCATCAGTATATTTTTTATCAAAATAAAAAGAATCAGTAGCAACTCTAACTGCGGTACTAGGAAATCGATTTACCATACTCAGTAGATTTATTGTTACATAAGCTAGCATATAAGATCTTAAATGATAATATTGAGGCATTTCATCACCAAAATATTCGACAATAACTCCAAAAAATTCTCCTGATGATAAATAAGCATTTGTTTGCCGATGTAAAACACCTTTAGATACTGCATCATCAACAACAAATTTTAATTCTCCAGGATCTAATATTAGTTTTGCTGTTCTTCTTCGACGAATATCATCATATCCATATTCTCCTTGGGTAAATTTTCTGATTATAATTCTATTAATTCGTTTACTTTCACTAACAACTGAATCACGAAGAGATTCATCGTTGTAGTTTTTATCTTTCTCGGGAGTTGGTAGCCAAATATCGGTTTGTTTTTCACTAAATATTATTTCACTGATCACTAAATCAGTTAATATTCCAGCATCTAAAGCCCAGCGTAACGCTACCGTTGGTACCCATTTTTTTCTTAAAAATATGTTTTCCTAACCATAAATAACTTACCGGATGTAATCCATCAACAAGTTTAAATTTTATAACTTTTGCAAATCCTGTTAGATCATAATCAGGTAAAGGTCCATTAACTGATCTTCTTATCATATTATGGTTAGGAATCTCGAATCGATTAAAATATTCATTACATTCTCCACCTCCAAGAAAACTTCCTGGATAACATGCAATCATGTCGACGGATTTTATGTCATTATTTAACTTGTAACAAGTATTCCATAATCCACCATGGGAAAATTCAATACAGCTGTTTTTAACGTCATTGATAAACTTTTTTTTAGTTGGTTTCCATCCATTTTTTTCTTTAGTTATTTGATACGCGACAGATTCTACTGAAAAACTTATTTGAGTTAATTTTTCAATGTCATCGGTGGTATATCTACTAGCCATCTCTTCCATACGATCTTGCAGTTCTTTTTTTTCTATAAATTATCCCAGAAGAATTATCTTTTACGACAAATTGATTATATTCATCCTCGTTGCCAAATAACCATACGTTCACGGGAGTATTTTTCATATTTGATTCAATCCAATCAAACATATTTTTTCCCGAATTAAGAGAATAATATCTAATGGTTTTTTTATCTGGAAAATCGCCCTCGTTGATTCCCCAGGCATGAAAATTATGGTCGAGAATTTCAATAGGAGAACCAGCTTTTTTATAACAACCTGAATTATAAATTCTCTATCAGGAAACATTTTAACTATAATGGGATGTTGTAATTTTTTTTCTAACTCAATTATATCTTTTTTAGTTGCTCCGGAATCTCCAATTCGGTTATTCCACGCGTTAATGATCTCTTTTCGTCGTTCAGTTAATCCATTTCCTCGTTTTGAATTTTCAAAATGTTTAATAACTTGTTCAGCAACGCAATTTAGCGTTGTCGATAATCTCATTCTACCTACTTCATTTTCATTCGGTGTAGGTACCAAATATACACCATATATTGTAACACTATACGGATAATCTCTATTATAATATCTACCATCGATGTAAACTAAAGCTTCCGGTGGAGTATTTCTATCTAGCACAAATAATCTTTTATTGCCATCGCTAACTCGGTTTCTATGATGAAATAATCTCCAGGTTTTAACGGATTTGTTACTCTTCTTTAAAGGTTTTATTTTAAATAAATCTGTTAAGAGTTTATGTTTTCTAAATTTTATTTCCTCTTCCGTTAAAGTTCTTTTAAAAGTTAAAAATGAAGATTCCATCGTGTATTTTTTATAATTTCGAGAATAACCAAAATCTATCATCGATAATATTTCCCTAGCTCGTTTCATCGTGATAATATTTTCATCTCGGCTAGTTAGATACGAAGAAAATACATAATCAGCTCCATTTTCTCTATGAAATTTTTTTGCTTCTCTGATTCCATGAATTATCCGCGATCGATGTTTTAAAGGTTTTATAGGATCATCTAAATCAAATCTTTGTCTCTCACGGGCAGGTTCTATAACATCTAACTTCGATAATTTTTTAGACATATATTTACTAGAAGGCTCTATCGTTAAATTCTGAGATTTTTTTCTCCCCAAAAATTGAACATTAACATTATTATGTTCCATCGATATATATATATAATAATTATATTCAATTAAAAATTAAAATAAATATATATATAACATGTCAAATAAGTGCAGGTGGTTATGGAAAAATGATCGAGGTTTATGTAATAAAAAATGTGTAGGAGAATACTGTGCCCAACATAATCAACAAATTAAAAATGGATCCCCGGGAAAAGTATTATGCATTAGATGCGGTTTCGCCATCAAAGGTAAAACTAAATTATGCTACGATTGCGGTGGAAAACGCTATAGAACTTTTGCTAGATATTACAAAGATAAATATAATATAATATTCACCGAGGATGATTTTATTACCGGAGATTATAAAAAGAAATTAGAAGTTAAATAATTCCCATATAATATATATGGATAAAGATCTATTTATTACAAATGATATTTATGCAAAATATGAGTACCATGATGGTAATATTCAGCATAAAAAAAATAAAAAAAATATTGGCTGGATCAGCAATGCGGGATATATACAAATAGGTATTCAGGTTAATAGGGAAATAAAAAAGTATTCATTAAGTAGATTTATCTGGGAATTTTTTAATGGTAAAATTCCACCGGGTATGGTAATCGATCATATCAACCGCAATAAACTAGATAATAGAATAGAAAATCTCAGGTTGGTAACTCCAAGGGAAAATAACCTTAATAAATCACCGAGAATTAAGTCAACACAACGCCGTCCAGTAATTGGAGTATCTGATGGTGAAACTTTAGAAGAATCTGAAAAATACTTTCCATCAACGTATTCTGCAGAAAAATATTACAATATTCACCGCGCCTCTATAAAACGCTGTTGTGAAGATATTATAAAATCATCTTATTCCAAAAAATATCATTGTTGGGTTTCTTTTATATATCAATGAAATATAAAATATTTGAAATCGCCGGTAATTTAAACATAAAAAAGGTATATAAATAATATAACATGAACGATAAAAATATTGCTGAGTTATGTGACGCCCTTGATTCCATCAATAGCGCAGGTATCAAAGATACTTCAACAAATTCCAGCAACGCCAGCAACGCCAGCAACAATATTTTTTCATCCGATTGGGTAGCTCGTGAATATAAAACTGTCACCGAAATGAGAAATCGAGGAAAACCTTCTCATCGCAACGAATATAGAATTATAAAGACGCTTATTAATGCTCGTACGGAAGTGTTAGCCGGACACAAAGAACATCTTAAAGAATTTATTCCCGTATGTAGAATTATTAAAAATATAGAAACCGCCGTCAAAGATATATTTCAACAGGAAAATTCAATCAGAGATGTTTGTGATGCAATGGATAAATTATTGTCTGAAACTAGTGATTAAATCCTCCTTCTTCAGGTGTTAACAATTTTTCAGTAAGTATTTTTTCAATAGATTTCTTTCCCGTAGATTTGTCTACGGTGGATTTGTTTACGGTGGATTTATTTCCCGTAGATTTGTTTACGGTAGATTTGTCTACGGTGGATTTCTGTTGTTCTATAATATTTTTACTTTCTTGGATTTGTTCATCTAGGTCTCTTAATTCGGCTAATTGGTTCTGTAATGTTTCTTTTCCTAGTTTTATTTTTTCGTTATTATCTTTAAGTTCCGCGACTATCTTATCTAGCGTTTGACGTTGATGTTGTATTTTTTTTTTATTTTCTTCGTCGATCTTTTTCATTTCATCAAATTTTTTTTGTCATCGTCGTGTTGTTTTCTAAGTTTATCAATATCAGTTTTTAGTTTCTTCGTTACCTTAGTTAATTTCTTACCCGCTTGAGTACCTGTAACACCACCGGGAAATTCTTTATCCGGAGTAGAATTAGTCCAGATTTTATAAAGTCTAGTTAAACCTATACTATATTGAACAGCTAATTTAGCAGGGGAAATTTTTCCTCGCAGTGAAATAATTTTATCTGTTTCTTCACGCGTGAGATATCGAGCTCGGCCTAGCATATATATACCTTGATATAATCAAGGGGACACAAAAAATATTTTATTATTACTCCATTATTTTTTCCATTATTTTTTCCATTATTTTTTAGCCTTGATAATCTGGATTGGTAATTATGAGGTAATTATATCAGTAACTATAGCAGTAATTATAGAGTAATTATAGAGTAATTATACTCTCATCAAGGCATGAATATTCATAAAATAACAATTATGAGCTGACTTACATAAATACAGCTAACTAATGGTGAAAATAAAAGTGTTATAATTATTATATAATTACCATTATTCCTACTATTACCTTCATAATTACGCTATAATTACCGCCATAGTTACTGGTATAATTACCTCTATAATTACCTCTATAATTACCAATCCGTGATCAAATATCATATTTATATCATATGATAAATATCATCAACGTCATAGTTTCATTAACAATATTTTAACAATATTTTAACAATATTTTAACAATATTTTAACAATATTTAACAATATATTAATTTTTTTTACCAATTAATTTTGTAGTTCATTGAACATTAATAATATTTAATAATATCCTTGATCTTCAATCCTTGATCTGCAATCCTTGATCTTCAATCAGGATCTTACAAATAAGCTTATTGTTAAAGTTTCACCACGCAAATCTATCAAATTACCGTCTTGATCTGCGAGTTTAAATTTCATCTCGGAGATTAAATCATTATGTGTTCTCATATATACTGGATTAGGTGGATCATCAATGATCAAATATCCAGGACTTACCGATGGTGCAGTAGAATAAAGCAAATCTGCAGGATGAGCTCGATTAGATTGTTCCATATTTACTTGATAACTTCCTTGGACGGCAGAACATGTTAAATTAAGTGAAATAACGTTAGATATATTTACGTTACCGGGAGCTTTATGTCTACCGTCGCCTTCAGGAGAATTATTATGAGTGAGATAATTTGGTTTAGGTTTTTTATCTTTCCACGATTGATGAATTTTATTAAATCCTTCTTCGATGGCTAAGTTGAGAAGATTTTTTAACTCTACTGCGTTGTATCCATGATGAATATCAATTTCTTTTTCACCTTCTATTTTTCCAATAATTTTACCACTACTATCTTTAATAGTAATTGGATCTCCACCTCTTGTTCTATAATTTCTTGCAGTTATTGAATCATATATCAGCGAATTTTTATCATACATGATGCTATCGTATCTTGATTTATATGATTCTGCATCGTTGATGATCTTATTACCCGCTGCTACAACACTGATAAATTCATCCTTGGTAAGAGCTCCGGATTTTATTGACGGTAATAACAATAAAAGATCTTTTTTCATTGATTTAAAAAGATATCCTGGAAATTCAAGATCATAGAGATCTGGATTAAGTTGTTCCAATCTGAAATTTGGTTCGTTAGGTTGTTGATCAATATAAGGATAAATAACTGCACTACCACCACGTATTATGTACATCTTCGTAAAATTTAAATCTTCGAAATTTCTATAACTTCTTGATGGATTTTCAGGTCCTATTTTATCAGTGATGTAATCAGATTTTTTAGGTTCTGGAATTGAAGTACTAGCAATTTCAGGCTGCACTTCAGGCCAACCTAGTACTGTTCTTATTGAACTAGCGTATATATCTACGGAATATCCTTCCGCGATTTCAATTATCATCGATAATCTAGGTTGATCGACAAGAATATTTATTTTTGGTTTTTCTATTTCTTTTTTATTAGGATCAGGAGGGAGTTCACCTGCGATAGATTTTATATTACGGTTGAATTCTTCATTGAAAGCATTAATTTCATAACTTCCAGACGGGATACTAACAACATTCCAATCGGGAGTACCATCATCGCGATTTTTATACGCAAAAACTAAGGAATTATTAGGTAGTTGATTACCAAATTGTTTAGATCTGATATTAGGCCAGCTATTGTATACTCTGAGTTTAGCTAATGCAATTTCATAGACTTGAATCGGAGATGGAAATCTAACGGAGAATTCTGGTGTTTTTGACGATATAGAAATCATACTTGTTTGTCTCGGTGATGTGTTATCCGATATTTTTTGGAGAAATTGAATTTCTGACATTATTATTTAAAATTGCCAACAATTTCTAAATGCTAGGTGTTTTCTAATTTGTATTTTCCTTGATTTTATCCTTGATTACATCAAGGTTAGAAATTGTAGAATCACAATTGATTCTCGCCATAGTGGAATTATATAACTGAGTTATCGTGTGAAATTCATCAGCGGTAATTACTTCATCGTCGAGTGAACTTGAAATCAACGATGATATTCTTGAATAAGCAGATTCCGTTATGGTATATTTTGTTAAATAATCCGTTAATTTGACTTGTGCACAAGATGATAATTTTTTAGTAATCGCGGTAGAAATTCCAATTACAGTTGATAACGAAGATATCGCGATAGGAACTGCGATAGGTGCTATCATAGTTACTGAAGAAAGTATTATACCAGCTCCTGCAAGTAATCCTGAGACGGAATAAACTGTAACATCGATTGCAGTAATTCTACGTTGATATTTTTTTTTTTATTTGATATTGATCAGCAAGTGATTTAAGTTTAGTTGAATATTCTTTTAATGTTTCATATCTGAAATTATTGGCGAAAACGCTAGCGTTTTCAAGACTTTCAATGGATTTATTCATGTTTTTATTTTAAAATATTTTAGATATTAATTAATCAGCCTTGATAAAATCAAGGAAAATTTATTATTCAGGTATAGGTCCTTGATATTCCATCACGGTTGAATATTCAACATTATCTACTGTACTATCAACTGGATCAACTTCAAAAATTAGATAAAGATTTGATGATGAAAATGTTACTACATTAATTCCACTACCTAATACCTTACTTTTATCTAATGTTTGTGTGTTGTCGTAGGTATAACATGCAATATTAAATTGTTTACTCGATACTATTGTAAAACGGTAAATTCCTCCTACAACATGAGGTCGTGGAAATAATATAATACTATTAGGAATAATATTACTTTTAATATATTCTGAAGTTTTTCCAATATCTATAACATGAGTAATTTGCCTAACTTTATCTGCTGGATGTGTAATTTTTATTTTTTCAACTGTTTCAGCTATCACAGGAATACCATTTTCGATATCTTCTATTTTTTTTTCAATAGTAGTAGTTTTTAAGTTAAAATTATTCGATAAAATAACTAAATTTACTCCAAATCTGTTTACTGTATCGGTGACATTTTTTTATTGAATTCTGTGCTTGTATAAAATTATTATTGACTGTCTCATTGAGGCTATTAACATCATTGATGGTATTTTGCTGAGTATCTAAAATAACAGGTAGAGTTTTTGTAGGATCAATATCATCTAATTTTTTAATTTCCTTACCATAAAATCTTTCAAAAGATTTATCAGTCAAATTATAATTTCTTCTTAACATATCAAATTGAGATGTATGCGTGTTATATTTGGTTACATGTTCATTAAACTTATTTACGTGATCAATATACTCAGTCTTTAACTCTCCTAGATTTTTATATACTTTTTGCTCATTAAACTTTGTAATATGCGCATCATATTCAGTTCTAAGAAGCACTAGATTATCAAGAGAAGCTTTAATATATACTGTCTGTAAATTAAATAAATTACGCGGAGAACCCAAGAAATCGTTTAGAAAATTCTCAAACTCAGCGAGTTTTACAGTGATCTTAGACATAATCATACTCGGCGCTAATTTTCCTTTTTGAAATACTACTATTGAATCATCATCCGCGGTAGGATTTTTAGTTAGCAGATCATCGAGAAAAAGATTGCTAGTTTTTAATTTACCATATGTTGTCTCAAATACTACTATTTCACCGGGATCAACATTTGCCAAGTTGGTTGTTTTAGCTATTTCATCTTTTATTTTTTTTGTTATCTCAGTGATGTCAATATCAGCGCTAATTTTTTCTTCTTTATCTCTTTTATATGATCGTCCCCAAATATCCACCATTATTATCATTATTATCTTAAATCATCAAATATTAGATATTTTTTCGCCAGCGATTTTTTCGCTGGTATATCTATGAACAATTGTATGCGGTGGTTTATCAGGATTTCTAGATATTTCATCGAGGACGTTTAATACCTCTCTACCGTAAATTGGTGGATCAGTTAATTTTTGAGTTGGTAATGTTGAATAATAAAATGGAGTATTTATTCCAGATTTATAAATATGAGATATATATTTTATAAATTCTTCCGGTGGAGCTAATCCATATGAATCAAAATAAACAATACTTTTTGGATTAATCGCGTAAGCTACCCAATGTGTTCCAGGTCTTGTATTATCATCGAGATTAATTATTCCGGTTTCTTTGAAAACGCCAGCGTTTTTCAATGGAGTTAATGGTAATTTATCTCTCATAAAAACTCCTCTGAAATTTTTTATTTTTAATTTTTTTGCTGCATCGATGAGATCAAAATTAGACATAGGAATCTTAAACGACTTTGTTAATACATCGGCGGTCTTCCTAACCATAATCCTCTTCCCTTTTTTTTATATCCTTGTCCGGTAGTTCTTCTTACATTTGTAGCTTTAAGGATAGCAAGAAGAGTTGCAGCAAGATGTGGAAGTATTGGCAATATTCCACCTTGTTTTCCACCTTTTTTATATCCTTGTCCGAGAGCTTTCTTTAAACCTATTCCAGCGGCTGATCCAATAGCTCCTAACGCAGCAGCTTTAGCAACAGCTGGAGCAGCAGCAGCAATTATTCCTGGAATAGCGGCAAGTAATGGAAATATTCCTCCATTTTTAATCATATCGCTGATAGCAGCTTTTGAGAGATCTAAACGAACTCCTTTTCCAGCTATTTTTGCTCTATTAAAATGATTTAACTGAGTTGCAGTTAGCGATAATTTATGCTGTCCAGTGGACATTTGATTTGATTTTAATGTTATCGAAGTTCCACATTCTCTAGCGGATTTTGATTGTAATTTCTTGTTTTGACTGGGAGTTAATTGAACACTAACAATACTATATGTCATCTTTATTGTAAATACTTATTCTTTCAATTGAGTTCATCGTGGAATTTATTCTAAATATTTTTTTTACAATGGAGCATCAACTAATCTCATTTGTCCTTCAATTCCTTGAATAAGCATAGATTTATCATGAAGAATAACTGCAATTGCTCTGTATTCACCACCAGCAGGAGGATCTCCTACTAACGCATTAAAAGTTATATCAACGACAGATTCTTTCGTTAAATCTAGATGTTCCAATGAAAAGTAATAGATTGGATATAAAGTTTGAAAATCAAGCTGAGATATTTGTAATCCTGTGTCAACATTCTGATCTCTTCCCATAAAAGACCAAAGTTGATGATATATTCTCGCGACACTATTTTCATTATCATTAGATCTTAATGTTATTGGTTCAGCTGGTTCCTGTTGTCCGTTTATTCTTAAAAGAAACTTGAGTTACGCCTAATTGATCAAATATCATATGTGAGCGACTTTGTTGATCATTACCACGCGTTCTATTACTATTTTGCAGCGCAATAAAAATATGTCTTGGGGCTGAAATACCTCTCTTTCCTGGAAGATTCCACGTAAATTCCGTCTGATTACTTGAAAGAGTATCCGTTGTAGTACTTAACCAACTTATCAAACTACTTTCTCCTGTTTCCATCCAAGATAGCAAACGTTGATTAACAGCCAACGATGGAGTAAGTACTGTCATCCATAAAATTAATTTAGATAAAACAACTTTTGCATCATCAGCTGTTGGATTGGCAGCATCAGCAGGAACTCTCCAGATTGCTCTATTATCGTCAGATCTTCGTTGAAGTACAACTGTATGTTTAGCTCCGTAAATAACTTTTCTGACATTTCTGCAAAATCCAAATATATGAGATAGCGGAATAGCACATGAAAATCTTCTTCTAACTCCTTTTAACATTGCATTTCTTATTGAATAACTTAGATTAAAATTAGGATTTTCTCCCCGGATTAAATCATAATCAGCACCTGGTCTAGCTTCATATCCAGCAGGTTGAGGATCAACTGAGGTAGCTCTTGTAGCTAATACTTTTACGTATTTAACTGAATTGGCATGATCAGCATTATCTTTAGCAAACATCATTGATGGTCCAGCAGATCTTATGTAATCATCGGAATACCTAGCTAATCCAATAATAGTTGTCGCAAGATCAACATCATTATTTATAGATTCGATATCATTTCGATCAATCATATATTTTGCACCTTCAAATAATGCCATAATTCCATTATTTACGAATCCAACATTTATTCCTGCTGCATAATGATTTCCGGTAGCTTTATTTAAAATTTCTCCCTCAACTTCGATATATGCCTCGCATGGTAGAAAATATTTACTTTTATCCTGAACATGAAGATCAATTCTTCCACTTGAGTTTGGTTCAACTGCTTTATAAGCAAAATATTGGTAATTTCCTACGGAATCATCTTTAGGTACAGGAGCATCCATATCAAATGCGGTATCTATTATTTTCTTAAATGACATTTTTATACTTTAGCATTTTTATTTTCAATTACCTTTTTCTTCTAAGTCCACTTCCTGATATAGCACTTGAGAGATTAATATTCTGTAGTAATTCTGGCGAATTCATTATCAACGATGTTATTTTTTCTTGAGCCGCATTATTTATAGCTCTACTTGTTTTTGCTGGCATATCCTCAGTTGAAGGCAACGGTTGAATCTTTGGTTTTTTCCTAAATAATGAACTTACTTTATCTTTTACGAAGGAAAATGTTTTACCTGCTGCTTCTCCAACAACTCCAAGTGCTTTATCTTTGATTACACCAATAGCTTTTGTACCAAGTTGTTTAGCAAATGGTGCTACTTTTGGTGCCATTCTAGTAAAAAATCCTAATATTGTATTTCCTAATCCATCACCGTAAAATGTTTTATATACTGGTAGACGTGAATTCACAACGTATACCTGAACAGGTTTATCGTGATTATAATGAATTATCATTCTTATTGTAAAATCAATGGATTTCTAATTAGATTTAATCGCTATAATATCCTTCATTATCCATGAGATCATCGATGAATTCCCGGTATGTATGAAGATCAATTATTTTATTTTGAAATAATCTTTGTGCAATGTCAGCTGATTCGTTAATAACTTCAAATGAATTATTTCCCGCTCGTCTTCCTCCGATGAGAACTTCTAGTCGTGAAACATCTCTGACAATACTATCTGGACATATTTGCGAATCATGATAAGAAGATTTAGATTTTTGATATCCTCTTCCATTTATTTTTTCTCCAAATAATCCCATTAAATCTTCTTCTCCTTCTTTTTCTTCTGATGGATTTATTGCTTGCATTGAAGTTGAAGGTATTTGTAATGGAGTAGAATCAGCTAAATTTCCCTTTCTTCCTCTTCCACTTCTTTGTTCAGCAATTTTTATGTATTTTTTTTTTTTTGAGCTTCATTATCAAATATAAAATATTCATGATCATTCTTTTTATCTATTCTAAATTTACCTTTTTTAACTTATATATCGCATTAAACCATTCTTCAGGTTTTTTTCCATAATCTTTATTGTCATCTTTAAGATTTAGTTTTCTATTATTATATTTATCATTAGCAAATTCAGCAAGATGTATCATATCAGTATTTTCTACTTCTTCTAAAAATTCATCTTTGAACCGTGCACGATGTTTTATCATCATTGGATCATCTAAAAATTCTTGTGATGGTTTTATTATTTCTTCTATTATTTCTTCTTCCTCATGTTTTTCTTCTTCTTTTACTACTGGTACAGCAGGTTTAACATTTTTGGAAATTTTTTGAAGTAATTTAGCTATAGGTTTTTTTATCCTTGGCGGATTTAAACGCATCATCAGGATCTCCATATAATGTAGTTTTTATACCTGTAGTAATCGGCGCAAACATTTCTTGACGGCCTTCAAGTAAATCAGCTTTTGCCATCTGTTGGCCTTGTAATTTCTCCTTTATACGTTCATGTACTGGTAGAAAATTTTTAATCGCTTCGAGTTTTTCCCTCGCATATTTTTTTGATGGTGCTTCTCCAACCTCCATAATATAAATCTATCTGTTTATTAAATTGTAAATTTTCACCTAAAATATGATTTTCATAATCAACGGGGGTGACCTAATTTTTTGCCACCCAAGACCAGCGGGGTTTTTTTTATAGTTTTTTACAAGCCTCAGAACGGAAAACGCAGCCCTTGTGTTGACTTTTTATATTTTCTGTGTTTGTAATCATCACGGAGGTTTAGGAAAAGTTCTGGGTTCCCCCCCTCTGCTGCAATACTTTTATTACTTTTTTCCCTTGTCTAAAAATCAGCTATTTTATTCTATTTCATTATACAGTAGACTTGTTTTTATTCTATTTCATTATACAGTAGAGTTGTTAAATCATTACAGTTGTTTACTTTAAATGACGCAAAGACGAGGCAAAATATTTAACGATAGGAATGTAAAGCGACCTCTGTTCGGACGTCTAGGTGGACGATTGGAATGTTACGGTAGATGATTCTGAGGCCGAGGTGGATGAATGGAATGTAGACCTAAGTGGACGATAGGACCGTAAAGGGAGATCGGTTTTGAGATCTTGATTGACAACAGGAATGTAAAATAGATATGTTATGGGTCAAGGTTGACGATAGGAAAGTAAAGTGAAATTTGCTGTGAAATCTAGGTGGATGAATGCTCATCAGATAGTAGTTATTAATGTGCCATGATTTAATTCGTTTTGCTAAATCTATTTCCGAATATTCTTTTCTAGCCTAAATACCATTGAATGGGCTCCAGTTTTCCTACCAAGCATGTGGATGTGTGGCATATTTTTTCATCAAGGTAACCACCCCCACTCCACAAAAATGCACATAATTGTAGTAAGGATGCATACATTTGTATTATAATTATAGTACGGATCTATACCTTTGTATTATAATTATAGGGCGGATGACTACATTTGTATTATAATTGTTGTACGGATGCCTACATATGTATTATAATTATAGTACGGATGCATGCATTTGTATTATAATTGTAGTACGGATGCCTACATTTGTATTATAATTGTAGTACGGATGCCTACATTTGTATTATAATTGTAGCAAGGATGCCTACATTTGTATTATAATTGTAGTACGGATGCCTACATTTGTATTATAATTGTAGTACGGATGCATACATTTGTATTATAATTGTATATACGGGCAAACTGTAACTGCTATGGTTGTGTTATGAAGCGGCGTAGAGTGAAGACGTCCCCTGCAGTGTAGCAGTATAACCACCCCGCTAGAGCAAGCACACTTGGTCGTATTCCAATGGGTAGGAGAGAGCCAGCCCAGGAATCTGAAAAGGTTAGGGATAGGGTCTTTGATCGACCAGAATCCCGACACTAGAAGGCTTGCCCAAACGAACGCAGAGGGATTGCGACAATACACGTTTCGAACGAGGAAAACTTTTTTCATCATTTCGCATTGTCCCCCCTCTCTCTCTCTCTCTCTCTCTCTCTCTCTCTCTCTCTCTCTCTCTCTCTCTCTCTCTCTCTCTCTCTCTCTCAAGCGAATAACGACGCAACTCTGAGAGCAGTCGGCGACCAGATGAAGACCCAGTCTGCAACAAGTCGGCGACCCTGCGACAAGTTGGCGACCAGAAGAATTCCCAATTTGCGACTGAGACCTCGACACAGTCGGCGACCCTGCGACAAGTCTGCGAGCCAGATGGTGACTGCAACGGAGACAGCGATCAAGACCGAGACAAGTCTGCAACCAGTCGGCGACCTTGCGACAATTCGGCGACCGAGACTGCGACTGTCGGCGACTCTACGACAAGTCGGCGACCCTGAGACTAGTCTGTTATCAAGTCGGCGACACCCAAGAAGCCAGGAATAAGACAGTATCCCGCTGAGGTAGAAACCTACCACACTCTGGAGTGCTAGTCATCAGACAGATTCATCGGTTTATTACTCCAAGTACAAGACCTGTCATAAAGAACCCGATATCGCGAGAATCTGTGCAGTGTAACAAAGGGAGTGTTTCGCTACAATTATATTTTACCCAACATATAATAATCCACTGTAAAATGTATCCAGCATTGCATCCAACATATACCTCATCGTAAGACGTATACAATATTGTACCCAACACATAATATCCCATTGTAAGATGTATACAATATTGTACCCAACACATAACATCCCATTGTAAAACTTATAGAGTATTGTATCCAACAGATAATACCCCACTGTAAAATGTATCCAGCATTGCATCCAACATATACCTCATTATAAGACTTATACAATATAGTACCAACACATAATATCCCATTGTAAGATGTATACAATATTGTACCCAACACATAATATCCAATTGTAAAACGTATAGAGTATTGTATCCAACATATATAATACCCCACTGTAAAATGTATCCAGCTTTGCATCCAACATATACCTCATTATAAGACGTATACAATATTGTACCAACACATAATATCCCATTGTAAGATGTATACAATATTGTACCCAACACATAATATCCAATTGTAAAACGTATAGAGTATTGTATCCAACATATATAATACCCCACTGTAAAATGTATCCAGCTTTGCATCCAACATATACCTCATTATAAGACGTATACAATATTGTACCCAACACATAATATCCAATTGTAAACGTATAGAGTATTGCATCCAACATATAATACCCCACTGTAAAATGTATCCTGCATTGCATCCAACATATACCTCATTATAAGACATATACAATATTGTACCAACACATAATATCCCATTGTAAGATGTAAACAATATTGTACCCAACACATAATATCCAATTGTAAACGTATAGAGTATTGTATCCAACATATAATTCCCCACTGTAAAATGTATCCAGCTTTGCATCCAACATATACCTCATTATAAGACATACAATATTGTACCTAACACATAATATCCCATTGTAAAAAGTATAGAGTATTGTATCCAACATTTAATACTCCACTGTAAAATGTATCCAGCATTGCATCCATCATATACCTCATTATAAGACGTATACAATATAGTACCAACACATACTATCCCATTTTAAGATGTATGCAATATTGTACCCAACACATAATATCGCATTGTAAAACGTATACAGTATTGCATCCAACGCATAATACCCCATTGTAAGACGCATACAGTATTGTACCCAAACACATAATACCCCACTGTGATACATATAAGGTAGTATTGTACCCAACATATAATACCTCACTGTAAAACGTGTCCAGTATTGCACCCAACATATACCTCATTGTAAAACGAATACAGTATTGTACCCAACACATAATATCCCATTATAAGACGTATACAATATTATACCCAACACATAATACCCCATTGTAATACATATACAGTATTGTATCCAACGCATAATACCTCTGGTCGTCGATTTGGTGGCGAGTCGCCGACTAGGTCGCAGAGTCGCGTCGTAATCCTATCAAGATGGATAGAGATAAACATCAGTGCGAAATGATGAAATAAGAGTTATCCTCAGTCAAAATGTGTATTACCGCAAGATCTCTGCGTTTCTTAAACAAGCCTCGTAGCGCCGTCTCTCTCTCTCTCTCTCTCTCTCTCTCTCTCTCTCTCTCTCTCTCTCTCTCTCTCTCTCTCTCTCTCTCTCTCGTCCAACGTAATTGTTCTTGCTCTGACATGGTGGTTACACAGCTACACTTGCAGCGGACGTCTTCACACTATACCGCTTCCCAACACACCACCATAGCAGCCACAGTTGGCCAGGCAGAATCACGTGACCCAAATCTAAGACGTTAGATAAAACTACGAAACCCGCGAAGCATTTAAAATCAGAATATAAACTTTAATGAAACGAAAATTACATTGACGAAATGAAAATTAAAGACCATTAGTTCTCCTTGTTACAGTTTTAAAAACCATACTCAACCCCAACATTTAGATTGCTTCCCTTAAATACAATCCACTGTTTTAAGTAACCTAATTTATATCTACCTCTCTCATTCAAATATCATTGTCAGATGTCATAGCTTGTTGATATGCGTCTTAAATGTGTTCGTTCATTAGTTCATTTCTTCCTTTCGATGCAACTGAAGTTGTAGAAGTGGTGTTAATGTAATCACGTGAGATCATCTCTTTCAGCGTTTCTGTAATCGCAATGGAAAAGCGAATCGCCAACAGTTGTTTCCTTGTCTTAAGCAAATAACCCATAAGGGAAATTTATAACAGATTTCTGTTGCAACTACGAAACCGTCAAAATATCAACGGATAGCAGCAGCAGTAAGGGTGAACAGACAACTTATTTGATTCGTCTTTGTTTGAAAAATAAAGCTTTTCCACGAAAATGAAAATACAAGGTCTATAACGTTAAACCGAGGCCTCTAACCGACCGAGAGTTTCTCAAATTGGGTCAGCTCATTCTGTTACTTTATCTTTATCGATAGCGATTAGAGGCAATTAAGAAATATCTACCCGTACGTGATTTTGTCAAACAACTACTACAAGAGTGTCAGTAGTCTAAGGTTGAATTTGCAAAGAGTGCAAAACAGTTATTTGAACTTGTTACAAAGTTTGCCAAAGGTCTTCTTCCAACGTTAGAGCAAACCGCTAAAGCAAATGGAAAAATAACTTAGCGATCCAAGAAATAAAAAAAAAATTAAAAAAATAAATAAAAATATAAAAAGAAGAAAAAGAAGAAAAAAAGAAAGATTCTACGCGAACTTCCGGCTGAAATAGCTGCTGCTCAACTAAGAAATACCTGAAGGTATTGTCCAAGCTCGTGCTAAAATAGATGATAAACCAGAACCAGAAGTTCAACCACAACCTAAACCGTCAAAAACTAGAACTAAAATTATAAATAAATTTATGTCCAAAGGTATTACTGTTATCCATGACCCAGACCACATATTTGATATTGCCGCGTTTGGATATCGTGATAGAGGTATATATGTAAAATCAGAATATGTTAAAAAATGCCGATTGGGTTAAGGATGTATATCATGTCCTTACTGATACTCCGTAGATCATATCTGATGATAATGTTAATCAGCTTAACATTTTTAGCCAGACGATAGATGAATATCCTGAACAAAGAAGAAGAGCAATGAAACGAAAAGAAGAAATTAGGCAGAAATTTAGGAAAGTAAGAGCAGAAAGAAAATCAATGTTAGATCTTGACTCCAGTGCTACTGGAAATGGTTTTGCTGCTAACAAAATCTATGAAGTAGATAAACTACAACAACCAGTAAAACAAAAAGATATAAAAAGGAGCATTAAAAAAGAAAAAAAGAAAAAGTTTTAAGAAGAAAATCGAAAAGCATCTACAACAACCTGTAACTAACGAAAAATTGTCCAACGGTGGCCTTGATAAATTCTGTCCCAGTGATGTTCTTTCCGACGTGGATAGACTATAAATTCTAATTGGTGGAAAAAGAATTGATAATAATTCCCCAGAAATCATTAATAAAGCAGCTGCTGTTTGACAACGATTTTTTACAGGTGGTGTCATGTTTGTTAATGTTTACCGATCCCTTATTAATGAAATTATTGATGATGACTACAGTGATTAATGGAAGCAATTAAATACAATGACTATAGTAATATGACCATACACAATACTCAACGTATACCAACTATGGTAATGGTCATAAATTCGCTATTACCAATATACAAAACGATCTACGGAGATGGACTCGGTGATGTTGTTCAGAGTCTACTCAGAATGTTAGCCCCAAAAGAAATACCAATTGCAAAGCAATTGGGAATGGAAGCTATTGACGTTGTTTGTGACAAAAGGTATTGGTGCTGTTGGAATATTGCTAGCAAATCATTCTCAGCAATCAAGGACAGACGATTAATGCGACGAAAACCGCATTCAGTAAAATTACTAAGCACTAAGCGATGCATGCAAATGTTGGTAAAATAATAAATCAAGCTGATAATCAAAAACTAGCTGAGTTGGCTGGTGTATCCGTGTCAAAAAGAAAAAGAAAAAAAAATAACTGAAAGTTTAATAGTGGGAAGTGTTCTTCGTGTTAGATGATACAAAATATTATAAAGATGTTCAAACGCATATCTGATCCCGCATTCGACATGGACGCACTAATACTCAAGGATGAGTCTGTGCGCTATTATCAATATTATTATGACACACGAGAACCAAATCAGCTTGGGAAAACTGAGCTGCAAGTTTAATATACAAGTAGCTATTTCTTACCTGCTGAAGCATTTATAAGTAGAAGGTAGACTTTTACAAGCAGATGTTACAGGAATCGGAATTGGTGATGAATCTGGTTTTGTTAACATTATTATTATGGCGTTATTTAAAAGCTCGATATACATGATTGATGGAAGAAATATTGAATCAATTCAGAATGGTATCGATATTGCCACGACAGTACTTGGCCTTGCAATATATAGCGATGATTATTCGACATCTACTGGTCCGTCAATGATGTTTGCAAAGGATACTTCTGACCAGTCAGAAAGCAATTATGTGACAATGAATGCAGCTGGAACTGAAGTTGCATCAATGAATGCAAATTTCAACTTAGGATTTTCATCACGTCCATTCATATTAAATGATGAAGTGGAATTTTCCTACGCAATTCTTTTGTCACATATATTCGTGGTTTGCAAAAATGTCAGAAAGGTCATTTTCGGAACCAAGCCTATAGTTGTACTTGTTACAAAAGACAACAACAGTGATGCAGTCTGGCGAACATCAGCAGTTGGTGCATGTATAGTAAGACTAACAAAACTTTCGTCGTGGATGACAGTAATAAATCCAACAATTTATGAAGATCGTCTACTCTCTTTTATGAGTCAAGGTGGTAAATCAATGCTATTTTTGTTGACAATGACCACAGCTAGTATTTTAAGTGAAGTTGTTGGTTTATTTACATGGCAGATAGCATCACAGCAGAGTGTTTTTGTATCGCGACATGTATTCATCGCATTTCAGGCAAATGCACGAGAAACTCGATGAGATTTTTTTTTTATACACTTGGGAGCTAGTGGAGTTTCTTTAAGGATAAATGAACATTAAGAACCAGCTAAGGATATATTACTGAGTTTTGATCGTAGCGTATGCTTATCACCGTTTAATGATATGTATGGCACATGATCAAGATATTGATTCTTGTTTGCAGATATCTCATCGTGATTTTACCACGCTGTATTTGGTTTAAACTTTTCGTTGGAATATTTATATTTATTCATGCAATATGCCGTTGATACACACTTGCGAGCTCGTGCAGCACGGTCACCACCAATAATAGTCTGTCCACCAGTTATTCCGTGAGGTTACAAAACAATCGCTGTTATACTTAGAGATAAATCAATGTTGCTTGAAGGTGTTGGTGGTCGAATGCGAGTCGTTGATGCCCCAGTAGCAAACATGTAATTAGATCACTCATAATAATTATAATGTCATATCATCATGTTAGTGTCAGTCTGACTCCTGGTCAGAAAACAAAACTACAATCAGTATCAAAAGATAACTGGAATAAAAATATCACTAAAAAGAACATATCGCAGATGGTCCGAATAAAATATCATTATCAGAGCGTCAACTCAGGCATTTCCATAAAGCCAACCAATAAAGGACCGGTATACAACTAAATCTATCTGCGGGTGCCATTAAAGACATCGCCAAGACAAGTGGCATATTTCCACTTCTCGCAGCTATACCAGCGTTGATAGCCGCTGCAGCCCCAGCTGTTGAAAAAAGCCGCTGCATTAGATGCTGTTGGAACTGCTGCTGGGATGGCATTAAAGAAAGGAACAGAACAAGGAATAAAAACCTCCAAAAAAGGGAAAGGGTTTAAGATTACCAGGAACCCCTCATTCGCGGTACGTTAAAGGTTGAAGACTGCTGTGAACACTTTATTGATTCTTCCTATGTCCAATTTTAATTTAATTGATGCTGATGAAAATTTAAACATAAAAACCTTCAGAGGTGTTTTTATGCGTGATCAATTGGTATGCACTGAATTCATTTACGCAGGCTTTCTTACAAATTGTACAGCCGATTATAAGCCACTTGCAGGTATTCTTTGTTTGAATTATTATATATCTATTTAAACTTCAATATATATATATATATATATATATATATATATATATATATATATATATATATATATATATATATATATATATATATATATATATATTATGAACGAAGAATCTATTTTGAGTAAAAAAAATTATGATGACCTTATTGATCACAAATTTAATCTAGATTGAATAATCTTACCTGTAATATCAAATAGATCTTGAATAATAAATAAAAATCTTATTAATCATATTCACGAAGCAAAGAAAAAAAAATAAAAAAGATAGTGCAGCTCAGGTGTGGACAACATCTCAGGTAATTATTAATGGAAGGATTGTTTCTGATGCTAGGATGAACGATGATAGAGCAATAAAAGGTATTAACTATCTCTAATAGAAGATAGTTTTTCAAAATAGAATTTATTACAGAGGTAGATGACGACACTTGGATTATTAGTAACAACCATGATAGTATCTGTCATAATGTAAATATTATTACGTTAAGTAGAAATTCCAGACCAGGAATGTTGACTGGAATTAATAATTTATATTAGGAAGGAGCGTATCCTGCCATTATTTATGTAATATATCCAATAAATGAAAAGCCTAGAGTTGATGATTTAAAACCAATTTTTGAAAATAAATTGTATGGCTGAATTAGTTTTAGAACATTTTGCAAATGCGATACGTGGAAATGGTTAAACGTATTTAAGATGTAAAATTAAATAATTTTGCAGAAACAGTTAAAGATACCGGAGCGTCTATTAAAGACGTCACTGAACTGGAAAAGAAACTAAAATTTCCAATAATGGTTAAAGCAATAACTGGAGAAACTTTACACGAATCAAACTAATTATTGCGAGGAACTCCGATAAATATTATTATTCATAATGCACTCGCATAAATATTTGCGGGAACAATAATTCTACGAGATAGAACTGTCAAATTCTATGATGGTGATTTATCCTATTTTTATTGGAAATATTAGCAAGTTTTCTTGTATTCATCTGTTTCAAAGTTCTGATGATCAATTTTTATGACCTAATGGAGTTATTTATCGCACAGAATCTCGTCATGAAAAATCTTGCGTTGAAATACACCCTTGATAATGTCAAGGCCCAACTTACAGCTGGACAATTACAATTAATTGTTACACTGTTTTGTCAGTTGCTGCTCATTTTGATTAGAAGAAAATTTCATGGAAGCCAGTACGATTGGAATTTCTTGAAAATATCCAATGCAGTTGTGTAGAATAAGGGCATGGTGGATGATGGAATATTAAATATAAATTTAACGACGTTATCTCGGTGGATATGGTTGCATGTTATCCTGGAATGGATATGGTGAGTGTTCTGAATACTTTATGGACATCCAACACACGAGATAACCAGAGTTGTGATAAATGGTCCCTTGCCAGATTTTAGCTTAACTGGATTCGCCTGCATATAGTCATTCGAGTTTGCACCAAAAGAACCTTCATCTAATTGTTTATGTGTGGTTTGGAAGACATCTTTTTAGAAAAAAATTGGCTTCACTTTTATTATGATACATGATTCATGTAGCAATATTAATATCGTTGAAAGTAAATGAAGCATAACATGATTGGTTATCAGAACCAGACAAGTTTGATGCAGAAAAAGATATCATAAAATCATTTCTTAATCTTTGGGAGAAGGAAATTATTTAACTTATTAATCGAAATGCAGAAAAGAAAATAATGAGAAACTTGCAAAGGATCTTGGCAGAAAAAGAATCGGTAAGTTTATTCATGTGATTATAAACGACAAGGTTAATTATTGACGAGTCAGATTTTATGATTGCTGATACAATGAAGATCAGATGGAGCATATTGAGAATAAAACAAGATACTTGGTTTTTCTGAATCTGCTGATGTTGAAATTTAGGGGATATATCACAAGAACAATAATCAAATAGAAATAATCAGCACCATCTGTATATGATCATGTGGCTTAACATAAAACTTTATCTTAATGGATGTGGTGGTTCTGGTAAAATAACACACATACTTGAATTATTTCTGACCCACTGCTCAGATATGATTGTTTTGACATCTACACACAGATTCTACAGAGAAATGAATGAATGTGGAGCAAAATCTTGTATTTATCATAGCATTTTCGATTGCAGGGAGATGAAATACGCACAGTATCGCTGGAAGTATAAAAAATGTTTATTGACTGGTTATTGGCGAAAAATACTGCTGTGATAATATGTGGTGATCATTGTCAACTGCTGCCTTTTGTTGGATTTTCTCCACACGAGTGGTTGAAAACATTCGTTAATTATTAAGATATAATTGATGATCATAGCTATTAATTAACCACTAAAAGAATTGAAGAGATTAATCAGACTACAGCTAGATAATATACAGTGAGATAATACATGAAGTAATTCCAGAAAATCGTGAACAAATTTTGGAATTTATGGAGGCCTGCTGATTTGATAGTTGCAAATAGAAAGATAGTGTGATACACTAAAGCAACATTTGCATAAAAATTTCAAATCTATCTGTACCATTTTGTTATCACCAAGCAGATACAAAATGACAGAATACTTAAGTTGATATTCCAGGTTGCAGTGTTAAACAAACTCTTGTGTTAAATGATATTCTTTTGGTTCCTGGCAGTACTGTTGAGAGCATGTTAATGCCTGACGGAGTCAAGGATAAAACTCCATGGACGTTAGGATACCCAATAACGATTCACTCATTATAATGATTAATCATTTCCGATACAAATATTTGGATTATTGATGATTGAATCAAATGGGCGAATTTAATTTATTTTGCAGTGTCTCGAGACAGAATATCTCAACTGCAGAGGGTTATTATGGATTGCATAATAACTGAAGAAATCACTGATGATATTAAAAACTACTTTATGGTCATAAAGAAAAACTGATATAGTAATGATTTAATGATACATGACCAAAATTGAGTGACTGAAGAGTAACAAACATGTCATAAGATAAAAAACATGCGTCAAAGATAAACAGAATGAGCTAACCCAATCAGAGAAACTCTCGGTAGGTTTAGGCCTCATGTTTTCATTTTTGTAGGAAGCTTTAGTTTTCAAACAAAGACAATTCAAACAAGTGGCCTGTTGCTAATAGTGATAATACTTCTTCAGAAGGGAACCTAGTTTTATTAAATTTGAGATATCTGTCCTTAATAAACCTTGTCTTAAACTGTTGATATATTTTGTAACAAAAATAATAATAATAATAATAATGATAATAATAATAATAATAATAATAATAATAATAATAATAATAATAATAATAATAATAATAACCTTCATCATTATCATCAGATGTTTGCAAACTTAAAATCTTAAACTTAGGAATCTCAGCTATCTTCCTGCATCTTTCACTGGGTATTTCTTAAATCTGCTTCACGGTTTAAAGATTCAAAGTCAAAGTGTCATTGAATTTAAGTTATACAAACAGTTACTGTTGACTGAAATATTATGTGTTGATATTCTTATTTAGCTTTTTATGTAAATTTTCAGGCATCGCTGCAAGTCTAGGGGTTTTATATATTTACTACAGAGAGAAATATTTTATGGGATATGTGCAGGATGCTTCTAAAAGGTGAGTGTAGCGAGAGGTCATATTTCCACAAATGCAGATCATGTTGCCAGAAAATCTCCATGAGCAAAAGTGCAATCATCATTAGCATCCCTTAATCCCAAAGTGATCCCCAGAAAATACAAGTTGGCTTTCCTTGGCGTGATAAGCATAAAGTCTGGTGAATTTAAACAGTCCTCGATCCACAGTGTCTACCTTGTTACTCTTTCATTACATCAATCAAAGTGATATTAATAAAATTTAATACATTTTAAATAATTTTTTAAAGTTATAATTAATGTTGTCACATTGAATATTTTAATAAGCAAAGCCATTTTACAGTTTACATCTATTGGTAAGAAATACCTTCTCATGGTGCATTCAAAGTATTAATGGCAGCACCCATAGAGTGCATTTGGAACACCCTAATTGTAGTATTATTATTATTATTATTATTATTATTATTATTATTATTATTATTATTATTATAGGGTCCCTGGATTTTTTGGTGGTGCACGTTGCATCAAAGCCCTGATAGCTCTCGGGATGGTGGGAATTATCCACAACCTTGTCAAGACATACACTGGTATTGACTTCATCACACATGTGAAGGACACTTACTCCCAATGAACTTGCTCCAGCATGTCTCATCTATGGATTCCAGTGAACCAGCAATATGGCCTTTCCTAAACATGTATAACACTTGTGATTTGTGCGCAAAGTGTAGAATTCTTTGTTTTATATTTGGAGCAGAATTGATTACTTTTGGTAGATTGTTTAAACATATATTTGGTTATTTTGTCAAGCACACAAAATGATAAAGAGATACAATAAACAAGATGTTTAAAATGAGTCAATAAAAAGCATTCAGCATTCTCCCCACACATTGTTTTCCAAAAACATAACCTATGATCTTTCCTCTTCACTATTATTTTGTTACTGTTTATTTCATTCTTGTCCATTTTCTTATCCTTCCTTTAGCTTCATTTTTTCCACCACTTTTATCTTCACAATTTATTTTGTCTATCTTTCTATAACCCTTTCAGAATTATTAAATTTTGTTTTATCTTTCTTCACTGTTTTTACCTTTTCCCATATTGCTTCCAATTTTTATTTACTGTACCTCATTAATACCAACAATATTCTGATATTTTGATGTTTTCATAAAATGCTAATGGTGAGTCCAAGGCCATACAGTGTCTGGGGTAATAAAAAAAATATAATGCAAAACAAATTATCAAAAAGTAATTTGACTTAACAGGTGTCCAACTCAGAGACTTAGAATATATCATATTCTGTAAATGGGGCAATCAAAGTTCCAGCTTCCCCTCGTATTACAGAGGAGACATTTTTACCAAAATATGAAGTCAAAATGTACATCCAAAATTAGTCTATCATTGCACAGAGTTTTAAAATATAAATGTGACAAGTAAGTAACAATATTGTGCCATACTAAATAAATTTGGATGGTATAAAAATATCTTTGTTCTTATTGAAACAAATAGTTTTGAGGTGATAAACAATTTGTCCTCTCTAAACAATCAATTTTTTTTTGCCTTACAAGCAATTTGCCATAAATATGTACCAGTCATCCACAAAATCAAATCAAGTTTAATTGGGATATAAGATAGAGTTAATTTTTGTATAATCAGGGATGTAACTATTCACAGGCTTTTATATTCAAGATTCATGTTTTACTGTACCATCTGTACATGTTTTATTGTACCATCTGTACATATCATGTTTTATTATACCATCTGTACATATGTTTTAGTAAAGGCGAAGGAATGAGACCATAACATGAAGCATTCTATATTTAGATTTTTGATCTCAACAACTGACTTCACAATCACTTTGTGAAAGGATTGTATATTTTACTTCTGCTCATTTTGTCATTTACAGTATTTTTTGTCAAAAACAAGAAATTTTTTTTTCAAACTGCAAATTCACTAAAATGGTTGGTTGCATGTTCAGTTAACACTGGCATAGCTCACTTAGCAAAACTAGGTCACAATGATCTACCCATTTATTATCAAATATATCTAGTTCCACATTTTGCATGTAGATCTATTTTTCGGTACTAAAGAAAATTTATAAATGCTCTAATATTGATAAAGAATCTGTACACCCTTGAAGAAAATGTTGCAATGACTTTTTGGCACATCCTGTGATTGTTTAAAGGTTGTTTATAATTGGGAACTGGTAAAGGAATCTTGTAAGAGTCATTGGTTTTATATCTCAAATCAACTGAGATACAAGAATCATGTTATTTTACATAATTATAGAATTTAAGCAAAAAGAATTTCAAGAGTAAAACAGACAAACCCAAACAAATTGTTTACTATGATGATTATTTTAATATAGTGAATTAAGAGTCGTATAGCAGTCATTTCTTAAGTAGCTATCTATAATAATAATAATTTTTAAATTTTGTCACAAATAGCAGATTTTTCTGCTTTGTGATCATAAATGGGAAGGAATGAAGGTTTCATTGTCAAGATACAATTACAGTGAGAATAATATACATTATTCTGTATAAAATTAATTAAGATCACAAATAAACAGCTGAACTTATGTTAAGCATCCCACTGACGGAAGTGATAAAATGTCCTTATACAGGTGGTGTCTTGCTAAGATAAATTACTGCTATGATTAGATTTAAGACTCTAGAGGAAGAAAAGGTCTAATCAGACTGGTAGTTGTTTAAAAGCTGTGACCTATAGGACAGGTTTTTCTGAAGTGTGACATTTTAGGCAGGTTTGACTGTATTTTGAATACAGTGAACACTTCCTATACTGATTTCCCAAGTATTATACATCCCTGATCACTGCGGCTGTAGAATTACAGCCATCATAGCTGGCATATAATGGATTTGAAATATTCCAGATTCAACCTGAATATTTTGTCCCTTTCAAAATTAAACACATTCTTGTATATAATATGATAGGTTGAAGAGTTAGAGGAAAAAAATACTGCATCTATATGAAGGCATAAAAAGTACTATTTTATACACCCAGTAGTATCCCTTCAGCTGCCATTTTTTGGTATATACATCAAGCTATGATGGCCAATGTTGAACCGTCTTCTCACTAACAAATTCGCCTTTGGGGCTGACCACATTTGGTGGCAACAAGGCCAGATACAATGGTGTTACAGCCCCTGAAAGTATAAAGATTAATTAATGGAGGAGGAGAAAGCAAATTAATTTTTTTTTATCCCCATCTACAATGACATGGTCTCATAGTTGAACACCAATGAACGTGAACCTTTCTCAATATTTCAGATTCTTTGAATCGTAATCCAAGCCAATGGTTTGAATAAAATAGCAATGTTAACAAAATACAAGATCTGTTGATTCAGGTACATACATATTTATTCTCTTTATTCCAAATGTTGTCTGGGGCCCTGCATGGCCAAGTGATCTAAAGCACTTGCAGATTACTCGAACCTTTGTTTGAGTCAGACTGACAAATGTGGGCATATGAGAAAGCTTGAGAAGAGCTTCCTATGGGTCAGTTTTTCTTAAAGGGGTCTTCTTGAGTTCTTTCTTCATGAAATATGCTTACTGATATGTATAGTCTATCATGTGCTGAAAAATAACATTACATCCAACAAAACCAAACCAAACCAATATTCTGGGTTTTTTGACAACAAAGCAATGATAGATGCATAATTCAACTACATCAATAATAAAAGAATTATTCTTCGATAAATATATTTTCTGGCAATTGTAGAATTACTGAGCATACATGGAAAGGATCACCAACCCTAACTTTGAAAGGCTAGGACACACACACACACACTCTATGATAGAAATATATGACTTATGAAATATATACAATGTTCATATAACCAAAATTATTCTAGCATTATAAAGTGAAAGCATTCACATCAACTTGAAATTAAAAGTTTGGCAATATAATATTCAACAAACCCACTAATGATAATGTATGTATATATGTGTATATATATATATATATATATATATGTATATGTATATGTATATGTGTATATATATATATATATATATATATATATATATATATATATATATATATATATATATATATATATATATATACACCAAATTTCTTATTCTAATACCAAACAGCTGTTGAGCTGTGCACTAGCAATACAACAATGACCCAGAAAATACTGAACATGATATCCAACACTTAGTTTGACACAGTGAACTTAGATTTATCCTTGTGTATAAGAGGCTTTTGAGCTGAAGGGCAGTATTAAAAAAATCAGTAATGCAAACCTCTGACTTTAATTCTTAAAATGTGACCTTCACATTTTCTGTTAGCGTAACATAAAACTGACTAATGAATGTATCTCAAAAAGTGTTAATAACAGAAAGGAAGAATGGAAGTTACATTGATCAATGACCTTGACAATGAAAACAATATTTTGAATACTGTATGTAAAAAATAAGGTTCATCCCTTCATCTTGAATAATATGAAATAAAAATAAATAAATTTAGACATCTATAACATTGGAGATATGATCCAAAATGCAGTTTTTAGTACACTTTCTAGTAATAAAATACAAGTGCAGAAAAGTTCATATTATTTTAAAGGGCTTTGAGGTTACAAAGCAAAGATGAAAGTGTTACAGCCTACTTAAATTAGTGAGCTATAGTCACAGTCATGCAATAGGACACCAAGGTATTTTATAATACTACTTCTAGTGATGACTTTAATGAATCATTTATACATTTCACCTCTGTCAATACAAGTTCGAGTTTTGGTAACCTGGATATGTGAGAAAGCTTGCCAGAAGCTTTCCATGAGTTGGTGGAATTTTCTGGGGGCATTCCTGGGTTTTAACCCCACCAAAATATATCATTATAATAACCCACAAAATCAAGTCAATATCAAACAACTGCTATGTTAAATTGTGACAACACTAAGCACTTTCTGTGACAATGACCTTTAAGATAGAACTCCAAATGTCACATGACATCCAAATGTATCACATGACACCTTTTAGAGATATGTGAGTGTACCTAGTTTTACTTACCTCACATGGCTTCATGGCAAAACGAAAACTAACAGGGAGATGGACAAATAAAAGGACAGATGGTGGGAAATACAAAAAGTCCTCTACTTTTCTTGTCTGTTAAAAAAAGCTAGTAGCAAACAAACTGGGAACATATTTCCTATGATCCAGTTTGTGATCGGATTTGGATATCAGGCCTTGCATGGGAAGCTTCATAATCTTGAAGCAAATAAGTTTAGAAAATTCTTTTCTGACTCTTTCTGATGTTGAATAAAACAAAACCTTGTAGAAATATGGAACAAAGAAAACAATGGCTACATACATATTTGATTACTGCATGGTATGAGAGCCATTAATGGGCTGGAATTGGTCGGTGCATAATGGCACTTTCAAAACAATATTGACTTTATCATGCTGAGGAAATGAAAGTAAACAAAGGGTTCAATGGAAGAGAATCTAATTCTAATTTACTCTGTACCTTTAGTCAAACTTAGGAATTTTTTTAGGTCAGCTGGAAAAAAAAGTAATAGCTTTTGATTCACATTTCCTAATGTGTACATCATCTTGTTTACTAGTAATGCATTCACACAAAACAAATTCATTTGTGTCTTATTAAAATGTGAAGATGTCTATTTGACAGTAGCCTTTGGTACTTTATTATTTTTTCACCACTGGTTCTTTTGCAAGTTTTTTCTCTCACAATGACCCAAAAATTACTTTGCGGACAAAATGTTACATTATCTTTCAGCTGGAAATATTGAAGGTTGCAACCTATTGCAATAGAATTTACCTTCATCAATTGTTTTTGTTCCTTTGTGACTTGTCATATCAGTAGCAACATAGCCTGGGCAACACTGAAAAAAAAATTCATTAGCCACAAAATCTGGGCATCAAAGCAAATAAAATCAGCATTTTATGATGTGGACACACTGTATGAGAAAATTACAGAGTTTAATTATTCACAAATATTTCCTTAAAATTTTGCAAATTTTAATTCCTGATGGAATTAGATTCCTGACTGTAACATAAAGAAAATGCAATAAATAAATCTCCCCAAAAATAAAGCAACCCCACCCCTAATTAGTTGTTGTTGTTGTTGTTGTGGGGTTTTACGCCATTTTTCAGCACACGATAGGCTATACATGGCGGCCAGTATTAATGGTGGAGGAAGAAACTGGGAAAGCACCGGAAAGAACCACCGACCCACGAGAAGCTACTGGCAAACTTTCTCACATATCCACATTCGCCGAATCTTAGACTCGAACCCACACAGACAGAGGTGAGATGGCAGTGATCTGTAACGGACAGCGCTTTAGACCACTCGGCCACTCGGGGCCCCCCCTAATTAGTAAAGAATCTCATATGTATAATGAAGTCATGCAAATATTGATTAGTATTATGCCTTGCCACAAACTGGATTAAAGAGCATATTGTGTGATCTTTCTCTATTCTTCCTTCTTCCATCCGACTTTGACATATAATTTTCTAATGTTACAGATCAGTGGTCATAAAGTAATAGAAAAAGTGAGGCCCTAAGTGGCAGAGTGGTCTAAAGAACTCACTGTTATGGATCACTGCCATCTCACCTCTGTCTGCATGGGCTTGATTCTTAGATTCTGCCAATGTGAGTATGTGAGAAAGCATGCAAGTAGCTTTTTGAGAGTCAGTGGTTCTTTCCAGGGTTTTCCTGGGTTCTTCCCCAACCATTTATACTGGCTGCCATCTTGTGCTGAAAAATGGCATTAAACTCTGCAATTTCAACAACAACAACAGAAAAAGCAAACCCCAAACATTTTTGTAAAATTCAACAAATAATTTACACTCCAAGAAAACAAGATGAAAACGTCAAGAGAAGATTGTGACAAATAATTTTATATTCCAAGAATACAAATTGAAAACATAAAACGTACATTATTGTAAAATAAATCCCAAATAGTCTTGCAAATATTATCACAAGACTAAAAGTATAGAGTAATCTAATTGAGTTCCAGTGGTATTCCTAATAGTCCAAATTTGAATGCTGATGTGATAGTAGCCTTGAATGTGATAATATGCCAACAGTCTTGATGTATAAGAAGGATACAATCCAGAATATTTTTAAATGAATTCACAGTAATCACAAAATATTTTTTTTCTATTTCAATGATCACTTTGTAATTTTAGTGTTTAATTAAACTAAATAATCCTCTCAAATAATGAACAAAACTAAATGACTGATTCCACTAAAGAATTTTAAGATAGGAATAATAAATTCTATTTATCACTACCTTTATATAAAAATATAACACACAATAACAGAACCAGGATGAGGGTAATTTTCCTATTAAATTTATCAACAAAATCACTTTTGGAACTTTCGATGTCAAAAGGCTATATAAACATATTTACCAAACAAAATGACATTATCTTAACCTATTAACCCCTGGAGGTTTTTATCGTTTTTGCCTGAAATAGGAGTAAGAAAATCCATTTTGGGAGATATTTCTGAATACATCCTAATACATCGACTTCCAAGACATTTTTTATTAACTCAATGCCTATTTGTGTTAGAAACATCAATTTTCATTGGCTCCTTTGCCTGAGCATGAGCAGAAGGGTAAAAAATGGACATTTTTTTTGCTTAATGGACCTATCATTTTTTTGTGTCAAGACCACTCTTCATTTTAAATTCCCATCTTATCCAACTTTTTGCAACAGTTCACATGTCTGTATGCAATTCATACTGGTCTGTCTTAGATCAGAGGCCAAAAGGTCTAAAATCCATACACAAAACCGGATCATGACCTCTGGCGAATTTTGGCTGGAAAAGACTCTGGTCCAAAAAGTGACATTTTTCCCTCTGTATTTTGTAGTGCAACTAGAACATCCATATTATTTGGTATCATCGTAAAGCTACATCTATCTACCACCCACTTTATTGTGTCGCACATGACCTAAACTCTACAGAAATCAGAAGTAGGCTACCAACTCCTGCCCCGTAAACACAATGCTAGAGATTAATGAGTTTGATTGTACGAATCCACAATCAAGGAAAAAATTTTTTAATGTTATTTTCTGACTGACCCTTACAATTCATAGTCATAAAAATTTACAGTTTGGGTCTACAAAAAAATTTTGACTTCTCCAGTTAGCCCAGTATGCTACCATCTGACTTTGAACACACACACACACACAGACAGACAGAGATTAATGAGTTTGATTGTACAAATCCACAATCAAGGAAAAAATTATTTAATGTTATTTGCTGACTGACCCTTACAATCCATAGTCATAAAAATTTACAGTTTGGGTCTACATAAAAATTTTGACATCTCCAGTTAGCCCAGTATGCTACCATCTGACTTTGAACACACACACACACATACACAGACAGACAGAGAGAGAGAACCATATATGATTATATAAAATTTGGAATAAACCTTAAATGGCAGACCTAGCAACCCACAAAAGGTCTGGCACAACTCAGTTGGGAAAGACAAATTTGATCCAGTTAAAGCGGATCTGTCAGGTAGACTTACCTGCAGAGTGAAACATAAGTACTGTCTCTTACTTCATGAATAAGAAACTTGATTTAATGGAAAAAACCCATTAAGTCATCTTTACCGAGTTCACAATGACATCAGGCCTCTGTGTATCCTTGGCAAGCTCCCTTTGCTGAATAAAAGACATTACCCTGACCCCAATTTTAGAGGTACCATAAGCTGATTTCCGAAAGCCTCTTTCCTCCACTTGGTCAGCCTTAGCAGCTCTGCAAAAATCATTAAAACATAAAGGTCATGTATATACCAAGAGCAGAGATATATAACTTAGAAGTTAGATAAACCTGGCAAGGATTATGGAGTTCTAAAGTTCAAACCCCAGTGCAATCAATCTTTTTTTATGGGGGGTTAATCATTATTGCTGAGTCTATGCTTTTAAAATAAGTAACAGCAAAGAGTGAAGACAACAAGCTTTGTAAATTTAACAAATAATTTATTCCTCTAGAATACAAAGTGAAAAATTAAGAAAAATGAACTTATGGTTTTACAAATCAAATTTAAATATAGAAGTTTTAGTAATAAAAAGTCCTGAATGAAACTGAGTTGAAGTCCCAATGAAATCCAAAATGGAAGGCAATGACATCTGTTATGGTCAGAAGTGTTATTGTGTCAACAGTTCTTTGCTGAATGACAGAAAATATTATTACAGTTATAAATTCAGTATAATTTCCAATAAATCTCTTATCCAAGAATTTTGTAGGAGAACTTATGTATTTCCAGGGAAAAGAATTACTTAATTCACTAATTTGAAGAAAATAAAAATTAAATTCCAAATGGTCACAACATAATCACAACTTAATGTGTCAATTGATACACTTCATTCAAAAACAGTTATATGCTAAATAAGATGCAAAACAGATACCTTAATGAGGGTCAAAAATTCATTCGTCTGAGAAAAAAGTTTGTATGCTACTCATCACATAATCCAGGCATGACATTGACTGAACTTAAAGATTTTTACTCTGAGAAAGATTTTTAAAAAAAATAAAGAAAAGTTGTTTACCAAATGTGTCACTGATTTTGGAATGAGGTCAGAAACTAGATACAATGTATGTTGCTTATGTCAATGAACAAAACAATTATTTAAAAAATTGTCAGGTCAAACAGATCTGAACTTAATGTTACATTACAATGGCAGGTAATGGAATTAAACAAATTAAAACTAATAAACAATTAAAAATTTTTTTACAAACAATTAAATTATTTTTTACTCAACAGATATGACAAGCTTCACTTTCTTATCACAATTCAAAGTCAGTTTCCATTTGTAACATTTTGATAAAAACAAAATCAGTTGTAGTATAAAATTAATACTTTAACAGAAATCTAATATAATATCAAAAAGCAAGATGAGTCAATGCATCTTTACAAATTCAGTATTATCTTGGGTTCTTAAGTCATATCTAAAGTATAGTGATACAAAGTGGTGATACCATAGATAGTATTGTCATGAAATATCAACACTGTTGATACATATTTTTATATTGTTATGTTGCTATTTTTTATATTATGCTCTATTTAAACAGAAGTAACAAATCTGTCACCATGTGCAGCTTTGAGTCAAAAGGCTTTTATGTGAGAATACCCAATTAGCATTAGAAAAGTCCTGAGCTGCACCATTTCCGTGATCTGGACATATACTTATCAAGTGCAACCAAAGTGGATCATTAATTAATTACTTATATATGGTAAATAATAATAGAAACTGCAAAGGGCATCCTAGGTTTTTGAAAAATGAGCCTATTTACCAGAGGCCATCTTGTGAGTTTAACATGGAACCTGAGTGTACTTACAATTCAAACTCCCTCATAAGGTCTTTGATTTGGTCCATTGTAATGTTTGGATCCTTGATTCTGTGTTTAATAGCATCACTGCATCCTCTGTACGCCATAGTCGAACCCATACTGGACATATTCACCACTCTGAAATAACAAAATGAATAATCATACCCTTTTGACTGTGCACTTTGACCATAGATAACAATTAATAACCATGATATAACAGCTATGCAATAAATTACTGAATAATCAGACACTTTTCAGTTCAGAAAAAGCTGTACAATATATTAACTTGATAATTAGTTTTCAGTCTTTGCATTGATCCATGTAGTGGAAAAAGTAGTAACAATGAGAGCATATTTATCCTAAATATTCTTCACAAGGCTTATATAAAAAGATAAATAGTAATTTGACAGTATACCACAAACACTCTGAGTTAAATACCATAGTTATTCTAATAAATGCATTTCCCCTTCAACCATAAAAAATAAATTCTTACCTTATAGAGGCATATAGATCAATATTTATGTATCATGGTAAGCCCCAACAATTAAAATGGTACATGATTAATTCAATGAATCAAAACAACATAATTTACAATCGTTTTCAGCCAATCAGTGACTTATGGTATTTAACGTATTTAACACCCTCTTCTTTGGAAATAGCACAGCTCCTGAGACATTATTAGAATAACTACAGTACAATTTATTAAAATCTTGGTCATGTCATGGTACAGAATTTTTTTAAAAAATACAAATGTTAAACAAAAGAACAAACCCAGACTTTCTGATAAATTTGAATATTTGAATTGGACTTATAAATATATGGAGGTATTACATTTACATGCATTTTTGATAATATTACATGCATTTTTGATTCTATTACATTATTTATGCTCCATGCGTTTTTGATTGTCACATGCATTTTTGATAATGTAACATGAAGTTTTGATTATGTCACATGCATTTTTGATTGTCACATGCATTGATGAGAATGACACATGCATTTTGGAAAATGTCACATTTGTTTTTGATAATGTCACATGCATTCTTAATAATGTTACATGCATTATAGATAATGTTACATAATTCTGGATTAATGTCACACAATATTATAAAAATAAAGAACATCTGTTACAGTTATTCAACCAATGACAGTCAGATCTTGTAACAAATATGAACTTTTTATTCTGCCAAATGAGTCATACTTTGTAACAAACATGAATACTTGAATAAAACTCAAAATCTAAAGAGCTCTTTTCTCCATCATTGGTGATCCTAAATAACAGATCTATGCAAGTGATAACTCAAAAGTTCTAGGAATGTCTTGAGGTTTTAATGGTCATACCCCCCTTAATTAATTTTAACACTTAAAGACTATGCCTGACAAATCTTCCTTTGGGAGTTTTCTTTACTTGGTGTTACAGAGCTGATCAGAGTCCTATCTAATCATGAGAGGTGCACTGTATTACCAATACATCATAGTAATTTTTTCCAACTATACATACCACAGTACTTTATCACTGTACTGGTACCTCATTAGTTTCCATCAGTGAGTAATGTACAGAAATATTAACATTTTTTTTTCACTATTCATGACAAAATAGCTCAACAAATTAACTTGCTTTCTGTCAAATATTAATGGTGAATATTACAAATATCATTTTATTAAATGCCCATTAAATATTACATGGTTGATACTACTGGTGAAAGAGATATGAGTGATTTTTCTGTACAATATTTTTCATTCAATAGTAAATGCCTATTTAATATTTTTAAAAGTGTACATTAAAAAATTTAAAAACAGTGTGTGACTGAACATGGGGTAATGCAATAAATACATAACGACAAAAATGTTTTGGTCAGGGAAAGAACTTAGTCTGATACGGTGTAGGAACATTTGTCTTAGATATAGTCATATGCCTCATGCTGTTTTTGCCCATTCAGAACAATACACATTATGTTTTTCCCAAAAATATATGCTCCTTTAATCACATGTTAGACACTTCTCAGCATATACCAATGCAGTGTCCAAATGGAATGTTGTGAAACATACTCAAGCCAAATCCAACTTATGCAAAAGTGTTGGATAAAAAAATAACAAAAAGCATGTCTTGTTTATTTATTTGCTAGGGTATAAGTTAAGTATATGTATTCCTTTGTATGGCTGAGAATCATCCTATGATTTTCAGAAGCGCATTTGTTTCCTGTCTGATTTGCATATAAATTACTCAAATCCACTAAATATTTTCTTGTTATTGAGTGTTTCATGTTTACTGTGTTGACCCTGTTACCGGTATACCAAAAGCATAACAAAAAAATTGTTGGCTTTAGTATCAGCACTTTCTATTTTTATTGGTATGCTCTCTAATGTCAGCACAATGTCTTTTACAGTAGAAGGATAAGATTAAACAACCCATTTTAGTTAGAGCTTTTCGATTGCAACTTGTACAACGGTTATACAAGGCAAATACATGTCCAATAAGGTTTTGGCCATTTCATTTTTGGAGTGGATACTAGAACTCTTTCAAATAATATCATGTATATGACATGGTGTTATTTTGATATAAATTTTTATCCAACTAATGACAGACTGAAATGAAACAAATAAATGTGAGGCCCATACACCAGAACACTGAACTGATAGTCCCAATTGCAGCATACCATGGGAGGTATCATGGTACGTTTAGAACTACTGCAGTACAAAATTGTCCACAATACCTAGCTCTAATCATAATTTTATACAGAACTTGTCATCTAGAAATCTAATTGTTATTTTATACAAAACTCATCACCTAGAAATCAAACTAATTTTGTACAGAACTCAATATCTAGCAATCTAACAGTAATTTTATATAGAATTTGTCATTTAGAAATCTAACTGTAAATTTATACAGAACTTGTCAATTAGAAATCTAACTAATTTTATACAAAAACTTGTCAATTAGAAATCTAATTGTTATTTTATACAGAACATGTTATCTAGCAATCTAGTTGTAATATTATACAGAATATGTTATCTAGCAGTCTAGTTGTAATTTTATACACAACATGTTATCTAGCAATCTAGCTGTAATTTTATTGTTATGAAACGGCTCATTCTGTGTAACATAAAAAGAAAAAGTGCTCACAACAAGCTTTATGAATTTGAATAATGATACAACTTATTTACTAGATTACATAAAATAATGTAAATTTAAACGAGACTTATGGTTTTAGAGAAATGGTCCAAATTTGATCAAAAATAATAAAATAAGTCCTGAAAAAAAAGTTCTAAACACAGACTAAATTATGATGTTCCGGTCCAAAATGGTGGTTGTCCGCAATTTCCAGAATTTTTCACAAAATTAGCAAGAAAACGTCCAAATATGCAATGTTGCTCGCTAGGAAAGTTATATAGAAGTGAATAGTTCCTCTAAGACGGGCTGTGTTATTTTACGTAGATATAATAACGAATTCTTCTATTTTACGTAGATATAATACATTCTTCTGGTTTCACGTAGATATAATACATTCTTCTGGTTTTACGTAGATATAATACATTCTTCTGGTTTTACGTAGATATAATACATTCTTCTGGCACAACAAATTAAAAGTTGTATGACTTGACTCAACTACGACAGTCTGTCCGTGACTGACTCTCGAACAGGACAGTTTGTATGTGACTGTGCATGAATCGAAAAAACTCAAAGCATATATGGGAATGCTAAAGCGTAGCCTGAACTGCACTCACATGAGGAAGCATACAATTTCCCCAATACTTCTGAACAATGAATTTTCATCATACACAGCACGTACCAACATGAACTACATCTATGAATCAAGTAAATTTATCAAAAACATGTTAGACGATATAATGAAATAAAATGAAATAAAAAGATTTATACAAAAATTGATTTTTAACGCACTTGAACTCCAGGGTCGTAACATTATACAGAACATGTTATCTAGCAAACTAGTTATAATTTTATACAGAACATGTTATCTAGCAATCTAATTGTAATTTCATACAGAACATGTTATCTAGAAATCTAGTTGTAATTTTATACAGAACATGTTATCTAGAAATCTAGCTGTAATTTTATACAGAACTCATCATCTAGAAATCTAATTGTAATTTTATACAGAACATGTTATCTAGAAATCTAGTTTTAATTTTATACAGAACATGTTATCTAGAAATCTAATTGTAATTTTATACAGAACATGTTATCTAGCAATCTAATTGTAATTTTATACAGAACTCGTTATCTAGAAATCTAGCTGTAATTTTATACAGAACATGTTGTCTAGAAATCTAGTTGTAATTTTATACAGAACATGTTATCTAGAAATCTAATTGTAATTTTATACAGAACATGTTATCTAGAAATCTAGTTATAATTTTATACAGAACATGTTATCTAGCAATCTAGCTGTAATTTTATACAGAACATGTTATCTAGCAATCTAATTGTAATTTTATACAGAACTCGTTATCTAGAAATCTAGCTCTAATTTTATACAGGACATGTTATTTAGAAATCTAGTTTTAATTTTATACAGACATGTTATCTAGAAATCTAGTTATAATTTTATACAGAACATGTTATCTAGAAATCTAATTGTAATTTTATACAGAACATGTTATCTAGCAATCTAATCTTTTTCCAATGCATTCCACTATCAATTTTGAGAAGAGTAGGAAAATAGGGGCCACAATTCTGAAGATGTGATGAAGGAACTTTTACAAAAGTCACTCAAGCATGAAAAAGTGCCAAGCTTTTAAGAATAGATTTACTCTTAAGGAGTTGCACCGAATACCCATTTTGAAAAGTGTACATGAAGTAGAATCCAAAATACTGAGGGCTCAAAATAAGCTTTAAAAATAATTTCAGTTGTGGTTAAAAAATATTGTCACAGTGACCTACTTTAAGTAAGGAAGAGTTAATCTTATTGAGATGCATTCAAATACTGGTTCTGATTTAACTAAAAAAGGTCCAATACATGGAAAGTATTACTGATCAATTTCTAAAAGTAAAGCAGTAATTCATGTGTTTAAATAGGTTATACTGAGTTGCTTTTCCTTGATGCATCTAAGCAAACATCTCGATGAAGTCTGATGCAACTTGGATCACTTAAATGGACAGTGGTACAAAAAATGTAAAAAGAAAAAAGAAAATGTAGCATGAAAATGAGGTCAAGTTGATATCTTTCTTGCAGAGGACCATGGTATATCAGTTTATCTTGGTATTTTCTTCCACCGATATATACCACAGTACTTTTTAACTGTCCCAGTACTTATGTAGTTTCTGAAAAAGTAACGAATGGAAATTGCCATGTAATCTTGTCAAAAAGTTAATTATATTAATTATAGTTAATTAATTATACTAACAGCATGCTTTCATTTTGCATGACTAATAGTCATGTGGTAACTAAAAAGGATGTTGTTCAAGGTATATGGGCAAATCCGACTTTGGGAAAAATATTTGATTTTAAAAAGTCATTTATTTATTTACTAGCATATTTTAAAATGTCAAGTACATATATTCCTTTGTAAGATGGCAAAAAAATCTAATGATTTTCAGGATATTGATTTTTAAAAATATTTTTTTTGTAATTTCAATTATCCACTAAATATTGTCATGTTTGTTAAGTGTGTTTTATGTTTACTGGATCTATCTGATAAATATCTTACTAAGGTGTTGGCATCCCACTCAAATTTTCCCTGCCTATCAATGGAGTATGCTTGAATGTCAGCACATCCTATTTTCATCAACAAACTCTCTAATCTGAGCATGATGGATTTGACAGCTATAGTGTAAACTAAATTATTTCACTTAATTTACAGTTCTAGATCACAACTTATGCAAGAATCAACATACACATAGCAAATTCTTCTTCCATATTGACCATTTAATTTTGGTGAAAGATGAGGGAAATTTTCTACTGAGCTATTTAATTTTCTTTATCTCATGATAATAAATATAATTGATAATGCTATGTATTCCATTTGTAGCCAGATGGACATTTTTAAAAATAAAGCCATAGGCCCCTGCTCCAGAACATTAAACTGTTGGTCCCTAATAAGACTGGTATACGGTTGTATATATTGTGATACATTAGGAAATACCTTGGTACCAAACTTTTCATGATACATAGCTCCGTCTTCTTGTATGTTTTTAAACTACTTTTTCTGAGACATGTCTGCAAAGAAGCTTTCATGATGTTATGAAAATATCAGTGAAAAATAGAAAATGTGGAAAATAGGTTTGCATGACTGACATACTCTTGCTAAGATTCATCAATATTTTCAGGAGTGTTGTTGAAGTAAAGCTCAAGAGATAAAAGGGTGTCACAAACTTCTGGAAAACAAAGTAGGGGTTTTTTTTGGTTGTTGCAGAGATGCATCCAAACATCAGTTAAGATGAATGTAAGGTACAAAAGGGTCCAAGAAATAGTGGGTGTATGGAATGAACAGCTTAAACACAAAAGTCACTCAAGAGTGAATAAAAAAATATATAATGAAGAACAAATCATGTTACTGCTGTGGAATAGACTATTTCTCTCGGGAGCATCTCATTTATTTCTTAAGCATTGAGTGAAGAATGATCCTTTTTCATGCAGAATGACAAATACATGGAATAGAAAAACAAATGGTGTGGTTTCAGAACTGAGCTTAAAACAATATTTGTAGAGGACTAACTATTTTACCAGAATAGATTATCTACTAAATTCCTCATTGACAATTATTAAATAATTCACACTTGAATTTGAGTTTGCCAATGCAAGCAGTTGTTGAGGACATTTACAAAAGTTACACAAGTTTTCAAATCTATAGTGAAGTGGTTCTCAAATAATTTAAGTATGGCAAATTCAAATATCTTGTTAGTTAATGTTAAACCAAAAGCCAATTTGGGGATATCTGATTGGCTAAAATTAAATAGTAATCACTCTGAGAATATCTGATTTATCAACATTATAATGGTAACAACTATCTGGATATCTCATTGGTTAAAATTAAAATGGTAACCATTCTGTGGATATCTGATTTGTTAGCATTAAATCAATCCCCAATCTGAGAATATCTGATTGGGAAAGTTCAATCAATAACCAGTCTGATGATATCTGATTGGCTAATGTTACACGAACAACAAACCTGATATCCGATCACTAACATTAAACCAGTAACCTCTCTGACTGTAGTAATTCCACACCTGCCATAACATGATGTGTCTTATTGTTATGTTTAGGCTTATTCAAAAGTAACCAAAGAAACGAGTGAAGTCAACAAGCTTTGTAAACTTTAACAAAATAATTTATTTCCCTAGAAAACAGGGTAAAAATATGAAATAAGACTTACAGTTTGTGAATATAATCCAAAATTTAATCCTTGAATTGAAAAGTATAAGTCCTATCACTTAAAGTTCTAATTTAAATCTGGGTTTGAAACTTGATGAAGTTCTTATATGGAAGGCAATGACATCAGAGGAAGTTGTTGTAGCAGCAGTTCCTCATTGAAACACAATTTTTAATGTTCCTTTTAAAATTCCAGAATATATTTCCACTGAATGTTTTTGTCCCAGAATTTTATAAAAAGGAGCACTTGTCTTGTTTTTCAGAGAAAATGAATTATTAAACCCCCAAAAATAAATAAAATTCAAAACAAACTGGCATCAACAATTAAAAACACATTGAGCTCTAAGGTGTAGGAATACAACTGATTAAATTTCACTAAGACACGAATATTAAACCCAACTAAAATGTCATTTTGACACTTGTGATGGGTCATATGATCACTTAATCATCAAGCAAAAACAGCCATTTGTCACATATGCTAGAATAGCCTTATCTAAGAATCAGTTTCCCACACTAGAAATGAATAATAAAAAGAAACTTTACAACATGGGTAACATGTGAGCCAAATATGACATTGTTAATAGCTATGTTTACAAATTTCTGAACCAAGGTCTGCTAAGAAAAAGTGAGAGCAACTATGCCAATAGTCACAGTCTGAACCATTCTATTTGTAAAAAGTTATGAATATTTTCCTAAATTACTGTTCGATTGATCACAATTGTATTTTCAATTACACTGCCTCTCATGTTTATTGAAAACATTGTGAATATCACATTTATTCCTTTGCTTGTTTGAAAGTTGCATTTGTGACTTAGTAAACTCATCCACATGGTTAAGTCTATCATCTCTACTTTCAAATGAACAAAACACCTTGTATAGTTCATCCACAAACAAATCTAGTAAATAAACCAAAAGCTAAAGCATGTTCTAAATGAGTGTACATTATTTATTTAGATACGTGCAGTATGAAAACATGGAAACAATACTGAATGATTCTGACAACGTAAAGTTAACAGAGAAAACAAATGAGTATATAATACTTTTTGCTATCCGTTGGAATATAAAGGCAGAAACTTTACGATTGAGCTAAAAGTGCTGAAGGTGTTGTTAAACTAGTATGCATCCTATGGACAAGCAAATGAAAAAAAAAAGACTTGTCCCTCAACAAATTTACTCGAAAGTGAACAGCTGAAAACTTTTTCAGCCTCAGGCCAGTTATTTTTTTTCATCTGAAACATTTGACAGGATTAGTCTTGATCCTATTGATTTAAAATGTATTTTTAAGCATGTTCTATCATATATACAATACTAAGTGTTTGTTGCAACTTCAGTTAATTACCAGGAATCATGCCTAAATTACATCATATATACTGCACTACATGTTTCATATGATTGAAGAAGTTAATTACTGGAACCTACGTCATATACTGGACCAGCAAATTGGAATAAAAAGTTGGGGATTCTGGGATTGGAAAAATGTTCAGTCTTCACAAGTGGGAAATTCTAATCCTGTGATCTATGCATTGCTTCATGAATTGTGAACTTACCCAGAGAATAATCATCAGAACAGGCTGGCTCTTTTGTTGACCCCTTGATGATCATATTTATCAGCTATTGGAAAACTGAGTAAGACTGCCAGTAGTTATGAACAGTTTTTGGTGAAATTTCTGTCCTTGTATTTTGAACAGATAAATGTAAACATTTGAAACTGTATAATGATATATCGTTTTATGAAAAACTAGCTACATTTCAGAATCCCTATCTTACGATTTCTGTTAATATATATTGTATTCATGCTTATACATTGCCCAGTCTTGTGGGTTTATGGAAAGTAATTTACCTGAAATTTCAGAGTAATGTGGAATATTGAATAAACATTGGCATGTGATGGACAAGAGAACTCAAGGAAAATAATCCCAGGTGAATTTAATTCAACAGAATTCCGCTGCCTCAAGAACTGCCATCAACATAAGTTTTTGTGTAGAGGATCTTATGATTTTGACATTAGCAAAGTACAATATGAAATTGTGTCTGTTATGGCAGGTTATACTTTATGTAATATTCTGTAAATAACAGCAGTTGAAAACAAAGTAAAACTTTGTATCTGCAGTCACTGAAAACTTTCAATGTTGATTATTTCTGACCTTGTTGTCCACATTGTTGATAGGGCAGAAACAGACTAGTGTTGTAGAAAATATGACTGTAAGCAAGAGAATATAAGTCATTACATATCACTGCTTTGTGTTTCAGCCATATGTTTTATAGGTCTTTGATAAGTTTGTGAAAAGCAATGTTTCTTTGAAGTCAGATTTTACAGAATATATACAATGCAAAAGATGATCATTTACACTGTTCAAGTGTCTTCATTTTGAATCCAATTTAGGAAGCAATTAGCTGTCAATAGCATCGGCAAAGCCCAACAAAAAAATGGTAGAACTGGTCGATAGTTTTAGCTTGTGAAACACGCCAGCCATGAAAACAAAAGAACGTGAGGGAGAGGCAATTAATTTTTTTTCACATACTGCAAACAACATATTGACATAAGTCAACTTGGAATTGACAATAATTCTCTCAGAGAATCCAGCAAGGAAGTTTGAACACCAGGACCATCCAGTCTTTAGTGAGTGTAGTGATAAACACTAATGAAACTTGCTTTACCTTCAAACTCTGACTAAATTAATATTTGAATTGTAGCAACTGCAATGATGTGTGACAAATAATATTCAAAAAGTAAACTGGAGTCCTGGCTTGTGGAATTCCAGCCTGGGCTTATGAAATTTGTTAAGTCACCAGCCCTTGGCCTGTGTCTAAAAAAATATTCTTTGAGCACTGGAATATCCTAAAACTGTAAAAGAATATAAATGAAAACAATAACAAATATACACTTATTCAAATTTTATTCATGTTAAGTGACCAGATTCCACTTTAAAATAAACATGGATTAATATGGGACTGCACAAGGCTTTTATTTTCATATAAGAATTTCATCACAGCTGGAACTGATATTTAGTATGTTAACATGAGCAGCTCCAACCATTGTTATGTATGCACATATTGATTTATATGATTGCTGGTTGTAGGGGGTCATTGTGTAGATGACACATTAGTTAATTTTGGCTCCTGGGAAGGGTTTACTTTGAGATGTGGTAATTTTGTTTGAATAAACATGTTTTTGTAGCCTCTGGACCTTTCAAGGTGTAAAATTTACTCTTGTTTGAATTTGATGATGTTTGCATCTTTTGACCAAACGTTATGTGTAAAATGGTTACCATTCCATCATATGTGGCTTCATGTGCTGTCAATTATTCAAATCCTATACAGCACGTATTATCTTTGTCATAAATGACATGCATGCTGCTCTGTGGGTTTCTTCTGTGATGAAGCAAAAATGTCCAAAGACAAACATCTCTCATAAATATTTTCTTGTCATTATCATTTTTTATGTCAAACTAATAAATTATCTATACTAGGAAAAATATAATTAAATATCTCCCTACCTTGCATGAGTACGTAGCAATGGAAACAAAGCCTCACATACAGCCAAGGTATCCCAAAAATTGACCTTTAAGGTCACTACTGCCTGTTCAGCAAAGGGGGCTGGTGAATCCATCTCAGAAAGAAACAAAAATCATTTATTTGACTGACAGAATGACTCTGTGTGTGTGTGTGTGTGTGTGTGTGTGTGTGTGTGTGTGATATTTGGATTTTTAACATAGATTTCACTTTTTTTCAGTTATATCATTATTATATCTGCAGTGTAACAGTTGATAGTGATGCCTTGCACTGGGGAATCATGCTGCAGACATATAGCATCATGTCCCACCCTATCACATTATCCTGACATCAGGCAGACCAGTCCTAACAATATTATCTTAATGATCAGCACCAATCAAGGCAGCGGCTAGTATCATCTTTATAAATCTTTGTTATGACTCAGCCTGGGTTTGAACTAGTGACCTACTGCATCCGAGGTGGATGCTCTAACCACTAGGCCACAGGAGTGGTCTATCTTATACATACTACATCATACATTACCATAAGTTACTAGTTCTGCATCACCAGTTGATTTGATATACACCCATGAATGTCACTGTTTCCAAATAATGGCCATACACCCATGTTCTCAAAAAGAATCTATATCTTCTTAAATCACTATAACTCAGTGACTAACTCAATGACCCAGTCAGCAACCCAATTGAAGACCCAGTCAGTAACTCAGTTGATGACTCAGAACACAGTCAATGATCAAGCTGGCAACACTGTCTGCACCCTAGTAAACAACTCCGTGACCCAGTCAATGACAAAATGCCAGTCCTAACACTAATCTCCTAATGCTTCGCACCAAGTGCACCAAGCGAGGCAGCTGTTAGTATCATTTTATACGTTTTTGGTATGACTTGGCCAGGGTTTGAACCAGCAACCCCTTGCATCCAAGGAGACAGTGCTATTTTCTAAAGTTTGTGAACAGAAGTTTATGTTGATGGAACAGAAATATGCATGATGGGTACTTTGACCACTACATCTCTCCCTTTTCAATATTTATCCAAGGCAAAGCCAAAATGATAACAGACATGTAAAGTACTTTATCAGATGCAGTTATGAAGGTAAAATTGTTCTGTACATGCATATATCTATTTTTTGTAACTCCTGGTACAAGATTTTCACCATCTGTATTAATGGCTTTAAAACGTACAGAATATCTTTAGTTAAATTTTGCATAAATGACCCGAGTATCTTAAGAGTAGTTACATTTTATCTATAAATAGATGCTTATGTATATGTTTACAATTATTAATAATAATCTTAATAATACGACTTAAATGGCCCATATAACTTAGTTTCTCGTTGGCTGATGGAGTTTCAATGTTTCTGGAAGAATTCAGTAACTTCCTATTGGATGGGCGAGGTCACATGAACATGCAAGATTTGACACCAAATGATCCATCATGTGGGTCAGCTATGAAATACAGTCACAATAGGCAGTCTATATAAATAAAGTGTGGACTGACTAATCAGTTTCATTCTGATTTTGGAGTTGTTTGCATTTCTTGTGCACCTGTAAGTCTGAAGATGTGTTTTATGTTGTACCTATATATTATTTGAAAGGAAAAAAATTTGTTTGGACTGTTAAGTGGAAACAAAGTGCTCATTATTTGGGCTATAATATTCTGGAACTGTTATAAATTATTGTAAGGAATTCTGGATACCATTTTGATGTCATGGTTCTTGGAGAACCAGTACATCTCTGGTTTCAAAATTAATAAGGAACTTTTCATTCATTAGGACTCTTCTAGACTTTTATAAGGATTAGTTTGGATCTATGTCACAATACTGTTAAGTTCCTCATATTTTTATTTATAACTTTGATAATTAAAAATTGTTAGGTTTTACAAAACTTGTTGGTTTTGCTTTTCTCTATTAGTTAGTTTGTAAACATAGAACCATAACAAAATATACAGATAATTTACCTTGTAAGCATGTGCAGCATTGTTTACTAGAAGATCCAGTCCTCCATATTGTTTCTGTAGGAAGTCTCCGAGGTTCTGTATGCTGGTGGGATCACTGATGTCCAACTGATGAAACAAGGGGTTCAGACCTTCTTTCTTCAAGTCCGCTAGTGCCTTTCTGCCACGATTCTCATCTCTTGCTGTTGAGAAAAATACAAATGACCAGCTATCCATTTATCGCTCTACCAGCCAACTTCCCTCATAAAACATTAGCGAAATAGACAATCACACAGACAGGAGTTTGAGTACAGACAATTATGATAAGAAAGGTAATGAATGTTTAAAAAAATACCCCCACCACCACATAAACAGACAGTGTAATGCAAAGAAAATTACCTGTCAGGTATACATCCCCATCAAACAGCTTACACAGACCACGCACAATAGCAAATCCAATTCCTTTATTTGAACCTGTAACCTGTAATGAAAGTTATATTGATAATGCAGGTAATTTATAACTGTGTGATAGTGCACCTACATTTCCTCTGATTTAAATTACTTAATTCAAAACAAATGGGGGAGCTAAAATATGTACTCTAAATTACAGGTTTTGATATAGTCCCATCCCTCTGCCAGCTATCCAAAACAGAACAAGTGTACTTTCAGGTGGACATGGCTTGCAATGCTAAATACAAGTGTACTTTCAGGTCAACATGGCTTGCAATGCTAAATACAAGTGTTCTTTCAGGTCAACATGGCTTGCAATGCTAAATACAAGTGTACTTTCAGGTCGACATGGCTTGCAATGCTAAATACAAGTGTACTTTCAGGTTGACATGGCTTGCAATGCTAAATACAAGTGTACTTTCAGGTTGATATGGCTTGCAATGCTAAATACAAGTGGTCTTTCAGGTCAACATGGCTTGCAATGCTAAAAACAAGTGTACTTTCAGGTCGACATGGCTTGCAATGCTAAATACAAGTGTACTTTCAGGTCAACATGGCTTGCAATGCTAAATACAAGTGTACTTTCAGGTCGACATGGCTTGCAATGCTAAATACAAGTGTACTTTCAGGTCGACATGGCTTGCAATGCTAAATACAAGTGTTCTTTCAGGTTGACATGGCTTGTAATGCTAAATACAAGTGTACTTTCAGGTTGATATGGCTTGCAATGCTAAATACAAGTGTACTTTCAGGTCGACATAGCTTGCAATGCTAAATACAAGTGTACTTTCAGGTCAACATGGCTTGCAATGCTAAATACAAGTGGTCTTTCAGGTCAACATGGCTTGCAATGCTCAATACAAGTGTACTTTCAGGTGGACATGGCTTGCAATGCTCAATACAAGTGTACTTTCAGGTGGACATGGCTTGCAATGCTAAATACAAGTGTACTTTCGGGTTGACATGGCCTGCAATGCTAAATAAAAGTGTACTTTCAGGTCAACATGGCTTGCAATGCTAAATACAAGTGTACTTTCAGGTCAACATGGCTTGCAATGCTAAATACAAGTGTTCTTTCAGGTCGACATGGCTTGTAATGCTAAATACAAGTGTACTTTCAGGTCGACATGGCTTGCAATGCTAAATACAAGTGTATTTTCAGGTCAACATGGCTTGCAATGCTAAATACAAGTGTACTTTCAGGTCGACATGGCTTGTAATGCTAAATACAAGTGTACTTTCAGGTCGACATGGCTTGCAATGCTCAATACAAGTGTACTTTCAGGTGGACATGGCTTGCAATGCTAATTACAAGTGTACTTTCAGGTCGACATGGCTTGCAATGCTAAATACAAGTGTAATTTCAGGTCGACATGGCTTGTAATGCTAAATACAAGTGTTCTTTCAGGTCGATATGGCTTGCAATGCTAAATACAAGTGTACTTTCAGGTCGACATGGCTTGCAATGCTAAATACAAGTGTACTATCATGTCAACATGGCTTGCAATGCTAAATACAGAAGGGAAAGAGTTGAAATTAATGCTGAGTCAGCAATTTATTGAAAAGATAGATCATCAACACATTTAAGTAATAAAAAGCAAAAAGCCTCAATATCACTCTTTTAATGATTCAGACAAGTACATTTTGACCTTGAGAGAGAATGAGACACAGAGACATATGCTATAAATAACCAAATTACAATGATGAGAAAATACAGCAAATCTGTTAAGTTTTTTCCTAGTCTTAAATGATAATTTTAGCATACACTACTTAGATATACATTGCACTCATGATACTCCTAATGAATGGCATGTGTGTAAGCAGACAAAACTGGAACTACTGCCATTTCAAATTTAAGGCCACAATTTACTTGTAACCTTGCAAAAGTTTGCTCATCCATAAAAAACAAATTCCTGACTCGAGCAATACAGAAATGTTTGATTGGTATAATGGATTGCATTATAGCATTTGTTCTTGAAAATTTCACTGACCCATAATACACACTATACTATATATAATGTACAATTCAGTTTTTGAAATGACTTGTGTGGCACATCACCTCGAATGATTAATGTTGATTGTTCTTAATAAATATCAATACACTAACTTGCCACTTATATCTCCGAGTGGTTCCCTCTTGCTCATATTTTATTATATTTCTGTCAGTGCAATCAGTTTGAATTAAACAAATTGAATGACTGATGAGAAATGAATCTCATCAAATGAACTATTGTTTATGCCTACATAAATGAAACAGAAGCAACAAACTATTGATGGCAAATAAACCATCTATAGTACACGTCACATTGGTCATGTAGGCATTCAACACTATTTCAGAAATGGATGTTACATTTTTAAAATTTGATTCTACATACCTTTAAGTGGCAAGTATTCACTTCATTTAGATTCATATACATCCATATTTCCTTGGAAGGTCAATATTTAGATGCCCCAATAGGTGCATACATCAAAATCAATGTTAAAGTATTTACACATTTCTAGACAAAATGATCCTAAAGTTGTTATCCAGTACAATCCACATTGAATGTAGCATGATGTGATGTCACAATGAAAGCTTCAAATATTTATAAAGAAATTCATATTGCCCTCGACTGTGATGATTCCACTCAATGGAGTCCACACACTCTATTTTTGACCCAAGTTTAGTACATGGCCACCATTGTAAAAGTCCACAGTGATAGATAATTTTGTATGGAAGTTTCTTATTGACAGTTAAAATGCTGAGTATTCAATAATCAGGACTGAATAGGCTTTAGTTAAAGAAAATTAGTATTAAATTTTAAAAGAAAAATTTATATTTAATTTAAAAAAGTAAATATGCATACATGACCCAGGTGACTTATACTATAATCATTGCAGTTATCTAAAATTAAATAATCCATATAATTATTGTAATTGTATAACACAAATAAACCATTTAATCACTGCCATTGTCTAATAGATGCTTCCAGATAAGGTCACTAGCAGAGAAGATTCTGCCCATTTTACCTGGATGATGGGCAACCTGGCAGTTTTTGAAAGGGCATGTTGAGGTAAAATCAATTTATAAATTACAAATATAGATACTAACAAACGCCTGATTTGTGTTCTGTTTATGTTTTATAATAGTACATTGAGATTCAAGGAATTTATTTCAACTTCCTAACACCCTATAAAATTAACAGTAAATCTGCCATCTTACCACAAATACAGCGGCTTATGATGTCATTCAGGATCTATCTATATAAATAAACCACTTAATCATTGCAATTGTCTACAATAAATAAACCACTTAATCATTGCAATATTCTATAATAAACCACTTAATCATTGCAATTGTCTATAATAAATAAACCACTTAATCATAGCAATTGTCTATAATAAATAAACCACTTAATCATTGCAATATTCTATAATAAACCACTTAATCATTGCAATTGTCTATAATAAACCACTTAATCATTGCAATTGTCTATAATAAATAAACCAATTAATCATTGCAATTGTCTATAAAAAAATAACCACTTAATCATTGCAATATTCTATAATAAACCACTTAATCATTGCAATTGTCTATAATAAACCACTTAATCATTGCAATTGTCTATAATAAATAAACCACTTAATCATTGCAATTGTCTATAATAAATAAACCACTTAATCATAGCAATATTCTATAATAAACCACTTAATCATTGCAATTGTCTATAACAAATAAACCACTTAATCATTGCAATATTCTATAATAAACCACTTAATCATTGCAATTGTCTATAATAAACCACTTAATCATTGCAATTGTCTATAATAAATAAACCACTTAATCATTGCAATTGTCTACAATAAATAAACCACTTAATCATTGCAATATTCTATAATAAACCACTTAATCATTGCAATTGTCTATAATAAATAAACCACTTAATCATAGCAATTGTCTATAATAAATAAACCACTTAATCATTGCAATATTCTATAATAAACCACTTAATCATTGCAATTGTCTATAATAAACCACTTAATCATTGCAATTGTCTATAATAAATAAACCAATTAATCATTGCAATTGTCTATAAAAAAATAACCACTTAATCATTGCAATATTCTATAATAAACCACTTAATCATTGCAATTGTCTATAATAAACCACTTAATCATTGCAATTGTCTATAATAAATAAACCACTTAATCATTGCAATTGTCTATAATAAATAAACCACTTAATCATAGCAATATTCTATAATAAACCACTTAATCATTGCAATTGTCTATAATAAATAAACCACTTAATCATTGCAATATTCTATAATAAACCACTTAATCATTGCAATTGTCTATAATAAACCACTTAATCATTGCAATTGTCTATAATAAATAAACCACTTAATCATTGCAATATTCTATAATAAACCACTTAATCATTGCAATTGTCTATAATAAACCACTTAATCATTGCAATTGTCTATAATAAACCACTTAATCATTGCAATTGTCTATAATAAACCACTTAATCATTGCAATATTCTATAATAAACCACTTAATCATTGCAATTGTCTATAATAAACCACTTAATCATTGCAATTGTCTATAATAAACCACTTAATCATTGCAATTGTCTATAATAAACCACTTATTCATTGCAATTGTCTATAATAAACCACTTAATCATTGCAATATTCTATAATAAACCACTTAATCATTGCAATTGTCTATAATAAACCACTTAATCATTGCAATTGTCTATAATAAATAAACCACTTAATCATTGCAATTGTCTATAATAAATAAACCACCTAATCATTGCAATTGTCTATAATAAACCACTTAATCATTGCAATTGTCTATAATAAACCACTTAATCATTGCAATTGTCTATAATAAATAAACCACTTAATCATTGCAATTGTCTATAATAAACCACTTAATCATTGCAATTGTCTATAATAAACCACTTAATCATTGCAATTGTCTATAATAAACCACTTAATCATTGCAATTGTCTATAATAAACCACTTAATCATTGCAATTGTCTATAATAAATAAACCACTTAATCATTGCAATTGTTTATAATAAACCACTTAATCATTGCAATTGTCTATAATAAACCACTTAATCATTGCAATTGTCTATAATAAATAAACCAATTAATCATTGCAATTGTCTATAATAAATAAACCACTTAATGATTGCAATTGTCTATAATAAACCACTTAATCATTGCAATTGTCTATAATAAACCACTTAATCATTGCAATTGTCTATAACCATTGAACCATTGCAACTGTTTAAATAAATCATCTACTAGTAATAATTGCAATTGTCCAAATAAATATCTCTGTGCTGGAGCAGGACAGTTGCTGAAAAGCACAAATTTTAGTTAATTTTAAAGTGATGTAGTCAACTTAAGTCAGTCTATTAGTTCTAGAATTGATGCTTAAAGTTCAAACCAGTGACTTCACAAATCTGAGGCATATGCTCTAACCACTTAGGCCAACATAACTGTCTCATGTAACAAGGGAAGTGCCAATAATGTTTGATTTCCCAATGTTGATGGCCTATGGCAAGTTGTAATCCAGTAACATAGGAACTAATGCCAAAGTTTGATTTCCCAATGTTGATGGCCTATGGCAAGTTGTAATCCAGTAACATAGGAACTAATGCCAAAGTTTGATTTCCCAATGTTGATGGCCTATTGCAAGTTGTAATCCAGTAACATAGGAACTAATGCCAAAGTTTGATTTCCCAATGCTGATGGCCTATGGCAAGTTGTAATCCAGTAACATAGGAACTAATGCCAAAGTTTGATTTCCCAATGTTGATGGCCTATGGCAAGTTGTAATCCAGTAACATAGGAACTAATGCCAAAGTTTGATTTCCCAATGTTGATGGCCTATGGCAAGTTGTAATCCAGTAACATAAGAACTAATGCCAAAGTTTGATTTCCCAATGCTGACAATATATTGCAAGATGTTCTCCAATAACAAGCAACAGAAGAGTCATTAGGTGTTTTCTATATCATGTTCGATTTTTTTCTCTTGGCTTTTTTATCTCCTTATCAGAATATACATTCCCATAAATCAGCTATAAATGGAACAATATGACAATAAACATATGCTAGGTTCCACAGAATTCTGACCAAATTAATTATCACATTATCCTTTATTCTGATATTTGACACAGGTGCTCAGGTCTCTGATTCATGCCTACTGTTCAATAACATTTTGACCAAATCTTTGTCCAATAAATGCAGTTTTACTGGAATGTCTTTGTCATCTAATATAACAATGCACAACTACCACTGTGAGTGCTTTACAACCCTGAACTAATCTGAAACCTAGGTGCAAAATATTCTATATGAATTTGTCAGTATGTTCCTCTCATTTGCACCTTGGATTGATAACATATATGCAATGGTTATGGTTGTTTCAAAAGGCAAAGTAACTTTATAAAATCAATTGTTCTTCACCATTTTTTAATTATTTTCTGATACTAATGGCTTCCACAACTAGTAATGTAAGACAATAATAATATTAAAAAGTGACCTAAAACTGAATCCTTTTCAAATGCGCCAATTTTTATTTGACAGTACTGTCTTTCTTGATTTCCATATTGAAGAGCTAAACCTGCTTTCCTAAAAAAGTGATTCATTCTTAGCATCAGACGGATGGGGAGACATGGTAATAAACTACATCAGAAACTAATTATTCCACAACACTCAATCCACACACCCCAATACTCTCTAAATCCCACCCCAAGAAACCTCTAATTATGTGTAGCAGGATCACATATTTTATAATTTTATATATTTATGTTTTAATTAAGCTGAAGTGGGTATTTTATTATTTTATGTAATTAATGTTCATTAATGAGTGAAATAAAGTCATCAGTTGCAATTACTGTGTTATTCTCATTTTACACATATATAGCAAATTAGCCAACCATGAACCAAGATTACCTGTTGAGTTTTCTTCACTCTCAGCAATGAAACTACCCTGATTACTGTCATGCTGAGCTGTTCTATTGTATAGCAAGTGGTAAGTAACTTTCTGATTGCTACTTGTCTGTACAAACAATATACATGTAGCATGAACAGTATACTAGTGGAGGTCATTCCATTGTAGTTTCTGAATGATAAGGTAAATACATGTAGATTTATAATATAGTTAATATACAGTTTTGTTTATGTTCTCTGTATATTTCTCTGTTGATGTTTTTAGTACCTTTAATAGGTTATCAACCTCCATATTTTTTTCTTTAGCCAATCATTCTGTCCAAATGCTTGTATGTCTGTCTGTCTGCTCTCTACTTTTGCTCTATATACTGATTGTTTTGTTTAGGTTTAGTTTGTCACTATCTCTCTAGATGGATAATTAATAACTATAAGGGGTAGTAAGTCATTTGTATTGAATGTACTAAATCAAATGTATACATGCAGAACAATAATGCGCTGATGAGGGTATTGCTATTTATAGTTGTAGTAAATGTACTTTGTATTTGCATGGTGTGTTTTATTGTATTTTATTGTATTTCAGGGTGTAATAAAGCAGAAGAAATGTATTTATCTCTGTTTATCAACCTTGTGCACAATAAACTCAATTTCTTACAACAAATATTTGACTTGTATTTTCTATTCTGTGAGCAGAAGGCAAGTGCTGTAAATTGGTTCAAAATTATTTTTGTAAATGAACAGAAATTATTTAATCTTAAATACCCCAAAACTGAAAATCCGACTGAAATAAAACTTGTGAAAAGAAACTTGCAGCTTAGTTTCAAAGATAGAACAACATATTAGGAAATTAAATGTTTGAATTTACAATATGGTACAATATGATATGCAAATAATGCAAGAAAGTAATATTTTCTTTGTTTCCTGAAAATGAAAAAAAGGAATCATTATTTTTACCTTAAAAAATGACAAAGTTTCTCATGATTTAAAAAATGACTTCTGTTTTATGTATTCAAACACATTAAAATTTATCATTGCTCTAACTACTACACCACCTTATAAGACAGAAAATATAAAAACATAATTAGCACTATTTTGTCCTTTCATTCACCTAACATCGCTGTCATGTTTTGCATGCTGTTCTTTGCCTTATTGACCACTCAGAATTTTCTTTCATCTGATAATATCAATTATGAGTCCATAAGAAGTTTTGGAAGAGTTAATTTATTTCTTCTTCAGTCTTGCAGCACCAGACATTCTTCGTTACTCAAATGATAATATCCATGTCATGCAAAGAACGTCTGTAATTCATGAAGTATTTGCAAAATGTTACTATGGACTCTGTTTTTCATTGCTTTGCCAATTCTGCTCTAACTGAGATTTGTGGATGTCATGGTTAATTTATATTAGCGAGTATTGCTGGAAGCTGTATTCAGTACGGGATTTACCATTGTGCTTAGGTGTGCTTAAGCATAGGACCCCCAGTTGGCCAGGGGGCCCATCTTTTTGGAAAAAATAAAATTTACTATGAAGTTTTCATTGCAAGGGGTCTGATAACTTAACTAGCACAATGCCTCATTAGTCCTAAATCTAAATCCGGCACTGGCTGTATTCTTTTATTACATTAATGTCTCGAGTTAAGACAGCTTTTAATTTGTTCGCTCATTATCTACTATCTAAATATTTCACTTAGTTATTGCAAATATGTCAGACATAAGAGATTTTTTTATATTCAAAATATGCAATTTCTTTTATTTCCTCATGTCTCTTTCCTGGCCTGTTTTAAGACCTGAAGGACACACGGTACTAATGGTATGGAAAAATGGGAACCAGCCTGGAAATGGGTGAACATCTAATTGAGTATATATGGGTTTGGCTAGCCAGGATTGGTTAATAATGTAAGTTATGTTTTAGGAAAAAGAATCTTTTGAGACTTATCATAGCTGTAAGTGAAACAAAAAATATGGAGACATTGTTTTATTGATGGAAATCCAGTACTTTAACAGTCTTGAGTTTGGAACACTCATTACCAAAATTAGCACCTGACTCTTCGGTGTGAAATGAAAGCACGTGTATGCAGGTCCAGAAAATGCCACAGCTCATATCCTTTTCTCTACACAGAAGCTGACATCCAGGTTTCATCTATACTGATAAATATAGGTTTGATCATGGGCACTCAGAAATTTTAAGTTATTGAATTTTTAATATCATAGTGTTTGCATAGGTTTACTATAGGAACAAATTAGTACCTTGAGTCCTGAAAAGGCCGTTACCAACAAGGGAACAACTGTATAGTACCAATCTTACTCATGGAAGAGTGTAATGTCTACTAATTTTGTCAACAAAAATTAAAAATAATCACAGGTTTCTATCATTTTGATAATTTAATTGCTCACCTAAGTATTTGACCTCTGATGTTATTGACATGTTGGTTGCAAGATTTGTGTAATCCACAAGTGCTAGACGTGAGCTGGATGTTAATAAAAAAAAATAATCTAAAGGAAAAAGGTCATACCAAGTGACAAAAAACCTCAAATTAAACCCATGACACATTCTGACATTGGAACCTCTCTTTCATACTATATATATATATATATATATATATATATATATATATATATATATATATATATATATATATATATATATATATATATATATATATATATATATTGTTGTTGGGCTTAAGGGACAGCGCTTTTGACCACTCGGCGCCCATATATATTATATTATGATAGAGGGTCCAATGTCAAAACGGGTCTTGGGTGTTATCTGAGGGTTTTTTTGTCACTCTGTATGACTTTTTTCCTTCAGAGTATTGTTTTGTTGTTGTTTTCTTAACATCAAACATCTGTGGTGTAGTCAATGCCACTCGGGATGCAAAGAAAGAGTTTCAGGTGGCACTGAATTTTAACTAGTACTAATATTAGTACCCTTAGTCTTACCTTGCCCTTAGTGTGATTGACGCGAGCTTTTAAGAAACAAAAAACAAAACCCAACAATAATCTGAAGGGAAAAAAAAGTCATACATAGTGACCCCCCCCCTCAGATTACACCCTAGCTACGATGTCGTAGCCTCAACTTGTTTTGTTGTTGTTGACTAAGGGTACAAATATTAGTAGTAATTACACCCATGACCCGTTCTGACATTAGTCCAACCTGCTCAAGTTGAGGCTACGACATCGTAGTTTAACTTTGACAAGTATATAATGGTATACACGAAACATTATTTGCCACACTAACTATTGCTACTCGTCTCGACGATGCCATTGTTGATTACCCTTCTCTGTTTACTAAACAGTTTAGCCTAAGCTTTCGTAGCCTGTCTACTGAATGGAGGGAACGGTTGATTCATATCAGAGTGGTTTCGGTTCCAGATATTTTCGGCCAACCATACTTACGGGATCGATTCGCCCCGAAAACCTTTCGGCCAGAGTAGTTTTGACCTCACTGTATTGACTTTTTAATACACTATTAAAGAGGAAATAACGCAAATATTTTATTTCACGTAGGTATTTGCTTTAAGCAAACAAGCAAACAAATTAAAACCAATATAATTACTGAAACATTAAAAAATAACGATATAAATAGATTGTCAAAACGTTATATATATATATATATATATATATATATATATATATATATATATATATATGTATATATATATATATATATATATATATATATATATATATATATATATATATATATTAAAAAATCCATAAGCATCTGGGTAAGTAATCACCAGGAAAGATCTTTTTATATAGGGAATGCGTGGTAGTAGCCTTATTAACTGTCGTGCCACAATAAACAGTATTGGAAATACAATTTAGCAGCTGGGTTTTTAGAAAACATTGATGTTTGGTTTTTGTTGAAAGGTGCCAGCTCAAGAGTGTTAATCTTAGCAATAAAGCCATTACGTCTTCTTTGTGTTTGACTTTAATGCATTCTGTATACAATGGGTGCGTAAACAGAGGCTGACATATATTTGTTTTTTTAAACTGCACAAGTTCCGGATTAAACATTACGAATAAGAATAAGAATTCTTTATTTCAGACTGCATAGTCCATACATCTAAATTAAAATACTGATATAGAGTAAACATTGTTAACAAAAAAAAGTAGTAGGAGGGGGCGAACCCTACAAATTTTTGCGACAAAATCGATTAAAGCCTCAGAATGCCAAATGGAGCCTTCCTACGAAATCTCATATTTTAACCAAAAAAAAAAAAAAATAAAGACCCCATTTTACAAATGGAGCCTTAGCGATTTTGTCGTAAATACATTGTCATAACCACCCTCAAAATTGCTGCCATCTACGTCACAAATATGTTGTCATCTCGCCCTTCCCCTGATGCTGATTAATACAAATTATTTAACCAAATATTTGATCAAGTCCAATACGATATCGTGACCGAGGGTCGTGTAAATTTATTGTTATAAATCCATATGGGACTGACTGAGCATGACTAAAGTAATTTTTAAATCCATTGAAGTCCATATCGGAACACCATGTCTGCCAAATATTTCGTAGCGTATGTGTATCAACGCCGTTGAATACAGCAAGAATATTGCAGTTATCGCGAATCACTTTTGGAATTTGAGTGTATCGTTGGGTGACATATATCACATCAGTGTTTTTATGCCTACCTCGGGAAAATATTCTAGCAGGGTTCTTTTGATTATCTAACATTACATCATCGTACACTACAAGATTGTTTATGTCTCCATCGAGATCTTCTACTGATGGTGCATCATTAATATCAGTAATAAAGTCGATTACACTTTCACCTTTAATTTCTGATGCATTTTCATTATAATCTTTTAGCACTTCATAGCACCGTTGATCATCTACGGATGGGGCAACTAAATATAATTTATCCCACTTCATAAATCGCATTATCAAATTAAGCAGCAATTGTGTTTTACCCGATCCAGATGGTCCGATTATAATGGCACGGACAGAATTCGGAAGCGCTGCGTGGTGTTTTACCGGTTTTCTTCTTTTAGTCGCTGAAAAATCAATTATATTCATAAGTCTATATATAAATTATGGATTTATATTGTGTTAAATGTAAACAGCGTACTGATACAACCGATCAGACAACCATTACAACTAAAAACAATAGACTAGCGCTTACTGGTAAGTTTGTAACATGTGGTACAAAAGAATTTAGATTTGAAAAAAAAACAACTCGGAGGTGATATTGCCGCAAAACTTGGAAAACTCCCCGGAACCCCATGGGCAAATTACCCCGGAGAAAAACACCTTCCAGGATATAGTTACTGTGGTCCCGGAACGAGATTAGATATCAGACTTGATGACCAAAATCAGCCCCGGCCTGGTGAGTATCCGATAAATGCTATTGATAAGGCATGTCATGCTCATGATGTTGCATATAAAAGCAATAATTTGCAACAAAGACATCTCGCGGATGTAAAATTAATTCATGCGTTAAATGCTATTCCCGATAAATCCTTCAAAGAAAAATTGGCTTCATGGTTGGTCAAATCAGCTATGAAAGGCAAATTGGTGTTAGGTGCTGGTAATTAAAAACATTAGTGTTTTTATAGTATGGAATCTATTTATTATTCTCCGAAAGGATACTGGAGGGGTAAAGCAGCAATCAGTAAACTCGCTAACGTTGCAAAAGTGAAAAAGTCCACTGCGAAAGATTGGTTATCCAAAACAAGCTATATGGCAAATTTATCTACCACCGCCTAAACAAATTAATTATTCTCATTTTGATGTTACCGTACCCAATGAAGTTCATCAGGCTGATTTATTGTTTTTACCACATGACCATGGTTACAAATACGCGCTAATTGTAGTTGATATTGCGAGTCGATTTAAACAAGCAGAACCATTAAAAACAAAGTCAGCTTCTGAAGTCGCTTCTGCATTTGAAAGGATTTATACACGAGGTCCTCTAAGATGGCCAAATCTATTACAAGTTGATCCTGGCAAAGAGTTTCAAGGTGCTGTTCTATCAACAATGAAAACTCATAATGTTACAATACGACGGGGACATACTGCGTTACATCGTGATCAGGCAATTGTAGAACGATTTAATCGAACTCTTGCAGAACGGTTATTTGGATATCAATATGCAAAAGAATTCATCCAAGAAAAACGATCTCGTGAATGGGTCCAAAGGTTACCGAGTGTAGTTGCAGCGTTAAATAACGAGATTACTCGAATTATTAATATGAAACCAAATATTGCAATAAAAAAAATATATACCCGAACAACCACAGCGGGTTAGCACTCAGCCACTTTTCGGTGATGCTACTGTGAGATATTTATACGAACCAGGAGAACTTGAAGGTGGTAAAAGAAGAGCTACTGATCCTATATGAAGTGTCACTACGCATAAAATTTCAACCATAACGCGATCAACTGGTAGACCTCCAATCTACAGATTGGATTCAACTGCACCTCAGCGTGGTTTTACACGTGAACAACTACAAGTCATTCCGGACGATACTCAATTACCGCCACATGGTCTTAACTAGCTCCGTTACGTCTATTACACTCAAGACAGGTCAACATCACATTGTTTCTGACATGACCAAGACTGTTATTTTTTCTGTCTACGGTGAATTGTCGAGGGTCTTTATCCGAATACTGCCAGTGAATTATACAATTGCAACTGGCGCAGTGATTATTCTGTTGTTCTTTTAATGCGATTATTACTTCAGCATCAATATCAAATTCTCGTTGTTTTTTTTTGTCCTGCTGTTTGTAACCAGAGAATTTTTTTATTAATGATGCTAATATCAGTGTTATCATCGTTTGCATTAAAATCATCATCGAAAACAATCCTTCGTAGTTGATTTATTCGTCGTACTCTGGACACTGCGAGATAGACTAAATTTGACCATTCAATGCGATTATCAACTATCCAAACAATTGTATCCGTGATGGTCAATCCTTGTGATGAGTGTATTGTTGTTACATAACCAAGCCTCCATGGTGATTTATCAGCGCATAATGCATCTTCTACAGCATTGATATCAACTAGCACAATATCATTTAACACTAGAATCTGTTTCTCCGTCTGGCTTGGAATTTCAACTTCAATATTCTGCTTTCGTGTATCCAATGGTCTATAACACAACGGTACTGGAAACGTTGGGAATTTTTTCTTGTGTAGCTCAAACAACTTTTTCTGAAGTGCGTCTCTGACTATCTTTCTACTTGCTACTACAAAATCATTTGGTCTCCATGTTTCCCAAAAATCATTCATAGGCGTTTCAGAAATTATTTCACGCGCTACTTCACATTGAATTCAATCGGGTTGTAATCTAATTAGTTTTTTAAACTCACGTAATTGCTCATCGAGTGCTCTATAGTCAGTATCAATTTCTTCGTAATAATCAACAAATCCTTTTAACCAATTATGTGGACTTCTACCAACAAATGGTGGTGGTTGACCATGATCGCCGCACAATATAACTTTTGTATTATTTTGCAATAACCAATCAAGAAACATTTTTTAATACATCTTCTGAAACAGTACATGCTTCATCCCAAATAATAACCGCTGGAATAAATTTTTCACCCATTCGCTCAGGAGTCCAAGCATCACCCTTGTATCGAAAAAAACTATGATACGTGCAAGCTTCAACGGAAAATCCTTTGGATTTTTGGCGTTGTTTTATCTCTCTCGCTAGTCTATGGGTTGGTGTGAGTACAATCATGGACGTTTTCTCTCGATATAATTCTATCGCACGTGTTGTCTTTCCAGATCCACCACAACCGTTTAAATAAACTGTTTTATATCTACAAATTGGATCTGATATCGGTGGTGCTTTAGACATAGAAAATCCTTCGAATTTTTCACTGATAGAATTATCTTTCTTCAGGTAACTGCTTTTAATCTCAAGGTCTGCTGATTCAGAATAATCGCGTTGTATTTCACGTTTAATTCGCCATGTTCCCCAAGTCTCTTCGCTATTAGTAAATTTAGTTACCTCTTTGATATATTTGTTATCGACATACATTGAATCAATTGCAACTCTAACTGCTATACTAGGAAATCTATTTATCATTGCAAATAAATTGATAGATGCATAACCCAGCATAGAAGCCCTTAAATGTAGATATGCATTGCTTTCTCCATCACTGTAAGTAACAATTCTACCTAACTTTGTTTTATTGGTCAAGAAGGCTGTTTTACAATTTGCGTATCTATTTTTCTCTACTGCATCTTTAATAACGAAGTCGTATTCGGCATCATCTATAATCAATCGTGAGGATTGTCTTTTAAAGTTGATTTTTTTCCACCTTGTGTAAATTTACCGATTATTCTTCGGCCGAGATCCTTTGCTTCACTATTTCGTTGATTAAATATTTTTTTGACCATTCAATGATGTACTCCTCGTCAGCATCAATATGTTTTCTAGACTTATCGATTATACTATCAAGACATTCTGGTTCTGGTAACCAGACATTGGTTTGTTTTTGATATGAGATAATCGCTTCGCTGACAATCAACGAAACTAACATTTTACAATCAATCATATATCGCAATAACACTATTGGTAACCACATATTTTCAGCCATGTGTCTAACAATCCAAACATAACAACATGGGTTAAGTCCTTCAGCGAATTCAAATAATACTACGCGAGCAAAACTGGTCAAATCAAAATCAGGCAGTGGTTCATTAATAGCAACGCGAGTCATTTCATGTGTGGGATGTCCAAACCGTTTAAAATATTCACCAGCGAATCCATATCCTAGAAAACTTCATGGATAACAGGCAACGATATCAACTGATATCATACTTTCACGATTGTACTTAACGTTCCATAGACCGCCATGATAATATTCCAGACAGCTGGATTGAACATCCTGTAAAACCTCTTTTCGTGTTGGTTTCCAATTATTTTTCTTTCTTGCAAAATGAGCTGCAACCGATGGAATTTTAAAACAATTTGTAAGTAACTGTTCGTAATCGTCGGATTTTTCATTAAAAACGCTAGCGTTTTCACTGAGACTTATTGCTAGATTTTTCATGCTATTATGTAGACTTTCAGTACGATATAGTTCACCGTTAGGTTTCACAAATTGTTTGAATTGACATTCTTCATCTTCAAAACTATGAAGTAGCCATACTGATACAGGGTCGTTTTTACACAAACTAGCAATAGCATCGAATAATCTTTCTTCAGTGAAAATGCCATCCTTGGTAAATTCTCCTGGGATATACTTCACTGTTCTGTCTCGCGGGAATATTGTAACCGCGGATGTCCATGCGTGTTTGTTATGATCAATAATTTTGATTGGAGCTCCGTTTTTATTGTATTTCGATTCGTATAATACTTCGCCAGTTATCGTTGAAACGGTTATCGGAAATCTCAACGACTTTTCCAATCTAGCTATATCGGAAATAGTTGCTCCGTTCTCTTTCACTGTTAGCTCCCATTGATCTATTTTTTTACGTCTTAGATCGGTTAATTTATTCCCACGGAGTGCTTTTGTAAAGTGTTCTATGACACGTTGTGCCACACAATTGAGTGGTTTTTCCACTGACGTTGACTGTTTCATTGGTGCTAGTTTTCCAATGTCAGGTTTCCTATTTAACGGATACATCCCATAAACAATTGCTGTTTCTGGATACGCTTTTTCATAGTATGGTTTATCAATTCCAGTTAACAGCCCTGGTCTGGAATCACGGCTAACAATGACTGTTGTCTTATCTTTGAGAATTGGCTCAAACTTGTCTCTTATAAAACAATCGCCCGATTCTAAATTGATAATGAATTTCACTCTGAGAAAATACCGTTTATTGCCAAGTTGTGATAGTATCATAGCTGCTGTTTGATCATTCATTCTAGCATCAACAACACCATCAATTTTAAATGTTGACCAGGTGTGTGATGCACCGTCCTGTTTAAACTCATGAACACAATCTCGTATTTTTCTAATCAGACTTCTATTATTTATTTTTTCTTTTGGTACGTTTTCGAGGGTTCTATCAAGATTGAATTTAATATTTTTATAAAGCTTGATTGCCGATAATCTCTTGAATTCTTCATTCATATAAATAAAGCAAACATTTAAATAGAAAATTTTGTTTATATATAATGAATCATTGCAAATGGCTTATGATTGGATCAGTAACACCATGTAATAAGTCGTGTACAGGTGAATTCTGTGGATATCACTTACAGAGTGTCAGAAATAATTCGACAGGCCCGGCACCATGCATAAATTGTGGGGTGGGTGTGCGAGGAAAATCACAATTATGTATCAATTGTTGGGGTAAGCGGTTTAGAGAATTAAAACGTTATTATGATAAACGAATAAAAAACGCTATCATTAACCCTAACCATGACTCTGTCAAAGACAAAATCATAAAAACCCCTCAAGACTACATTAATAGATTTATAATTAAAGCAAATAATGAATTAGACAAATAGTATTATTATATATATAAATGGAGCAAGAATTCAGACCACATCCAATACTCGTTAATTATGAAATATCTGCTGATGGTGATCTTAGACACTGTAGACTGAAAAAGCCAATTGGTTTTGTTAATAATCAAGGATACTTGCAATTTACTGCTGGAAGAAAGAACTATTGCGTTCACAGAATTGTATATGAAGCATTTTATGGATTGATTAAAGATGGTAATGTTATTGATCATATTGACTCTAATCCTTTAAACAACGCGATTTCCAATTTACAATGCATTTCTCAAAGAGAGAATACAAAAAGAGGAAAGACAGGAAAATACTCAAAACGACGCAAGGGAGTTAAATCATTTGATACAACGACGAATGAAGAAAGAGTTTTTCATTCAATGAATGCTGCGGGAAAATATTTTGGAATATGTATGCCTTCAGTACGAAAAGTTGCTGAAGGGATTTATCAAACAGCTATCTCAAAGAAAAATGGACATAGAATAAAGTTTTCCTATTTACAAGATAACTCTCAATAGTGAGTTATGCTATTTTAGTCATTTTTGCATGATTTTACAATTCAGACCAATTACCATGGGATAAAGTAGTCGATTTTCCATAGGGCAAAACGCTAAAAACGTTTCACGTTAATATCATTATGTACATATATTTTTTCAATACTTATTCGCAATATCCACGCATACATGTATTATCAACGCATACATGTATTAAAAAAGTAAATGACAGTAGCTGGAACAGCCGGAACAGCCACATAAACAAATAGTAAATATGGTTATTGTACCGAAACGCGCGTGTGTAACACAAGACACTGGGTCAAGGTTCTATTAATAGATTTTTTAAAAATCCCAATTACGTACGTTAACAGCGCTGTTTAGATTTTGTATGAAAATGAAATTACTTTGTAATTACAAATAAAATAGATTGTATGTGAAGTCAAAATTGTAAGGCGCATTACATGTAATTTAGTTTTTTTAGTGTGGTAGCTACATGTAATAAAATTATCAATGACACAGAAAAATATCATTCTCGATTCAAGAAATAGCAGGTCCTGAATTGACAGGGATCCCTTGACAGAGTTATCTCGTCATGTAAATCCATTATTATTACGATAATTTAATCGTATTATTATAAAAATTAATTAAAAAAATTGCTATTATTTAACAGTTGTATTTCTTGTTTTAATGTTTTATTTAAATATTTAGTTTCCATTGAAATTACTACACAATTTTCACTATGAAATGCTAGGAAAATAAATACACACTCGCTTATCGATACTGGTCTTATTATCACCTTATATATAATATGAGCCGTAAAAGTTTGGGGCTTTAAGCGAAGCCCAAATTTGCCAATCAAAACTCCCACGCCATTGACATGGCGTGGTTGAATTTTTTCAACTGCAGCCATGGTTAATTTCTTGGGTTGCTTTTGATTGGTAGATTGGGTGTAGGTCCGCCCCGTCGTTTCATGTTTGTATCGTCCTGTACTGTCCCTATCATACCATCCTATCATCTCATTGTATATATATAACCATCCTATATGTAATGTGCTGTCCCTAGTATATATATATATATATATATATATATATATATATATATATATATATATATATATATATATATATATATATATATATATATATATATATATATATGTATATATATCATCCTATATAATCGCATTGTATATATATCATCCTATATAATCGCATTGTATATATATCATCCTATATAATCGCATTGTATATATAATCATCTTATATAATCGCATTGTATATACATCATCCTATATAATCGCATTGTATATATATCATCCTATATAATCGCATTGTATATATAATCATCCTATATAATCTCATTGTATAGAAGACCTAATATAGCATTTGTTACGTTAGAGCTTCCAATTGGGAGATCTATGTTTGTGGCCCCTTGGGCTTATTTAATGCGAAGACACTCAATGAGTTCCAAGAATGTACTGTCCCCCCTCTGGGCCTCTTTGACGTCGTTTGGCGCGAAAGAGGTTTCCAAATGAGGCTTCATGTTATATGTTCAATGTTTGTAAAGAAATCGCTTGGATTTCACGTCTAATACCCATATAACCCGCCCTTGAACTCGATTGGGGGGTTAGGGTATTGTATAAGTCTTTAATGTATGTGCCCTCCCTTGCCTCGGAACTCGAATGAGGAAGAGACAGGCATTGCATATGTTTTTGTTTTTTTGTATATAAAAATATTTTAAAGATAAGAAAATACATTATTAATAATATTCAATAAATGGAATTTCAAGATATTACATCTATCATCACAGAAATATCAAATTTAAGAAATCAAGGAATCGTACTTTCTGAATTTTTAAATGAAGACAGACTTTTGAATGAATTTGAACAAATTAATATACAATTGAAATATGGAAGATATGTCCTACCTAAAATGTATTCACTGATAAAAAGAATCCAAAAAGCGGTTAATGTTTCTTTGTATAACAATGATATTAATTTATTCATTCGGCTATTTAGTATAGTTGAAGCAATTAGAAAGAAACTCGGGGAACAGTACCAAGTTCGGTCAGAGATTGCTTTGAAAGTGAAATCTATAAGACGTTTGATTGATGAGTCTGGAAATGCAAGCATTGAAACCCACAATTGAAAAAACGTTAGCATTTCCAATAATGACATCAGAAGCAATAACTACCAGACTAGCCCGCGAGAGGTTAGCATTACTGAAAAAGTTTATACCGATTCGAGATGACGTGCGAGATAAACTACAACTTAGACAGCAAGCGCAGACTGACTTTTCTATTGGGAGTGAACAGCTTTTTGCTCCTGTAACTAAAGCCACTAAAGATGTAAAACGTGCAACAGAACGTGCTATATACGGCGACATCCCTAAAGAAGGAGCAGTACCTATTATTGATGTATTGGGAAAGATTGCTACAGAGACTGAAAAAACTCAGGAGGGAATAAAACAGCTTTCAGGTGAGTTACAAACTCAGCGAGAAATACAACAAATGGGTAATATTAATATTGATGATGACCCCGTTAAAAAAAGTGTTCCTTTTAACGAGAAATTCTTTGATGAAGCTATAGAAGAAATCAAACAATTTCAATTGCTGAAACCTGAAGACTATATAAAATTTGGTGACTTCGCTGTCAAGCGTTATTATGAAAAAAGGGGGGAATTTTTAAAAGACGAGTATAAAAAAAACATAATAAAACGAGATGAATGGGTGGATTGGATATATAAAATTAATAAAGAAATCCCCGGCAATTTAAAAAGGAATACATTGGAGTACAAATCTTTTAAATTGTGAATTGATATGTATGATTTACAACAACAACAACTAAAAAAACAACAACAACAACGAAAAGAGCAACAAAAAGGTCGAGGTCGAGGACGAGGTCGAGGTCGAGGTCGAGGTCGACAATATCCAGAAATTCAAAACGTTTCCGAAACAGCTCCAGAAACTCAAAACGTTTCCGAACTAGCAAGTTCTTCAGGAGAGGGGTATGGAAGTTCTCATCATGATTCTCATATATGTCCTAGTAATATCATTAATGATATATCACGACATGAGGTTCTTATGGGAGGTAAACGAGCTGGGAATAACTCAGTCGAAATAACTAATGAGGCATTTGATATTTGCAGACGATTATTCCAAGGTGGGATAATTGATATTCATACGTATCTTGGATGAGTTAATGGACGGAATTTCAAGGGAATTTAGTGGTTATTATAGCGATTGAAATTTCTGAAATGCCTGCATTTAGAAATTACAAAGTCATTTCAAATAAGATGATAGTACACTATAATCACATTAAACCAACAAACGTGTATGTGGTAAACTCAAGATTGCCCGTTTATAAGGCATACTATGGAGACGGCCTTGGAAATACCATAGCGGGTTTATTCACAAGAATAGCCCCAAAAGTAGCACCAATTGCTAAACAATTAGCGATGAAAGCCATTGATGTTATTCGTAATAAGGGAATTAACGCTGTTGGAGATCTTGCAGGAACGGCCTTTTCTACCGCAAAGAATAGAATAACGTCATTGGTGAAATCTAGATTCGGACGAAAACCACCACAAATGGTTTCAACACCGCTACCTTCAACAACAATGATGCCTGCAAATGTCAGTAAAGTGATAAATAACGCAGTGGAACAAAAACTAGCATCATTAGCAATGACTTCACCAGATAGTAGTAATATTGCAAGTATGATAGCGGGAAGTGGTCTTGGAGGAAATCGTAAAAATTTCAGACGAAAAAGAAAATGATAGCATTATTACATTTAGAAAAACGATAGTGTTTTAGTATAAATGGCATTTAAAAAAATTGCTGATCCAGCGTTTGATATGGCAGCACCGGTAAATAAAGATAATTCTAAAATTAACTATCAGTATTATGCCTATCCTGCAAGAGAGCCTAATCAACGGGGGAGAGTTGAACTTCAAGTTCAAGATACAAGTAGATACTTTTTGCCGTGTGAGGCATTTATTGAAGTAGAAGGACAGCTTGTAACAAATGTTTCAGCTGATACACCATATGGGGATAACCCAAATATCCGAGTTGGTTTCGTAAATAATGGCATTATGGCGCTATTTAACAGTGCAAGATATATCATTGATGGAAAAGAAATTGAATCAATAGAACAAAATGTTGATATTGCAACAACAATAATCGGACTTGCGAGATATTCTGATGATTATACAAGGTCGGCTGGTCCGTCTATGATGTTTGCTAAGGATACTGCTAAGGATCATGCTGACCATTATCAATTTATTAAAGTACGAACTGCGCAAGCTACTGCAGAAGCTGATCAACAACTTGTATATCATCCAGACCGTGAAGACCAGCCAGCCGCTGAATTCGACATTTTAAAAAGGGTCAATGATGATTTCAAACTAGGATTTGCAACACGAAAAGGAGCATTAAAAGGACAACATCGACGGTTTTCATGTGCAATTCCGTTACATCATATATCCGGATTCTGTAGAAATGTCAGAAAAGTCATCTATGGAGCAAAGCATACAGTCGTGTTAGTGCGAAAGGAAAATGACAATGATGCAATCTGGCGTGCTAATGGTGTTGATGACGGTAAAGTCATTTTAAATAAATTGACTTTATGGATGCCCGTCTTGACACCAGCAGTTACAATAGAGCAACAATTACTATCGTTTATGGACACAGGTGGAAAATCATTGCTAAGTTGGCTAACAACAACGACTGATACAAAGCAGGATAATGTAGATAACACATTTACATGGCACTTAGCATCAAAACAAGGTGTTTCAGCTCCACGTCATATCTTTATAGCGTTACAGGATGCAAATCGAGTGGTTCGTCAGTTATCTAGTCACATGATATTTGATAAATTAGGAGTAAGTGAAGTTTCGTTGAGAATAAACGGACAACAAGAGCCAGCAGAGATTGTACAGCTTAATTATGAAAACAACGACATAGCACGTGTATATCATAGAATATTGTCGTATATGGGTCGTGATCAAAATGTTGATACTGGTTTGCAAATATCGCAAATTGATTTTGAAAAACACTATCCGATTTATTACTTTTCATTGGAACATCTTGACATGATGAGACAATCTGTTGTTGATATATACTTCCAAGCTCGGGTACAACGCCCTGGTGGTATAACAGATTATCGAGCAGTTGCTGTCATTCTCAGTGATAAATCAATGTTGTTAGAAGGAATTGGCGGACGAATGAGACTTATTGATCCACCAGTAGAAAACATGTAATGTTTTCAAAAATCATTTGATTTTCCAAACATGTAGTTACGATTTTCACAATAAGATCAATTAAAAGTGTAAATTACGTTTTAGAATAGAATGACATATAGTATTGTTAATGTCCAGTTGACTGATGGTCAGGTCAAGAAATTGAAATCAAAGTCAGCTAAAGAATGTGGAACCACAATAACCCTGAAACCCACTCAAATGTCCGGTGGTGCACATAAATTATCATTGACAGATCGTCAAATAAAACATTTCAATGATGCGACGAGGAGTTCAAATTGATTTTTCGAAAGCAGCAATCGCCAATATGATAAAATCAGGTGGTATATTCCCGCTGTTAGCTGCTATTCCAGCATTGATTGCAGCGGCTGCCCCAGCGGTTGCGAAGGCGGCAGCGTTAGGAGCCGTTGGTACTGCTGCAGGAATGGCCCTGAAAAAAGCTACTGGGAAAGGTTATAAAAAAAAGGAAAGGGTCTAAGACTACCAGGAACCCCATACAATTGGTACAAGGGCACGGGCCTAAGAATACCAGGAACGGCTTATTAGTGGAAAAATCCCTAGGATTTTCACCAATGTCCAATTTTGATTTAATTGATGCTGTAAAATCGTTATCAATAAAAAACTTTAAAAGGGGTTTTCAGGAAAATCAAATTCCGTCAAAACAATGAAAATAAAGGGAATTTCAACCCAAAAACACAGGAAAAGGAATTTATTGGTGCTAAGCAATTTATCCCGTGGAAATTTTATTTTTTGATTCCAATGTTTTTCCACCCCCAAAAAATTCATTCCAAAGACCCCCAAAACACTCCCAAAAAACCACCCACCCCAAAACCCAAAAATCCACCTATGCGTGTTAATTTTTAAACGTCCTTGCCCCCAAAAATTTTAAATTTCCCAAAAACCCCCCCAACCCCCCTTTTAAAATAAAACCTTTTTCAATCCCCCAAAAACCCCAAAATTAATTTTAAAAAAAAATTAACTTTTCAAATGAAATTATAAAATTTGGGAAAACCTTTTTCAATTAAAAAAAACCCAAAAACCATATAAAATTATTCCAAAAAAAAAAAAAATCCCAAGAAAAAGCCAACATTAAATTTTTCAATTAAAATCCTGGAAATAGTTTTTTTAAATCCCAGGCAAAAATTTAAATCTATTTAAAATTTTATTTTATTCTTTAATCCCCAAACCCCTTTTTGAAATACAAAGTGTTATTTTTAAATGATTGGAAAAATCAAAAAGTTTTAAATTGTTTCACAAATCACAGAAGCATTAAAAAATTTTTAAAGAAAAAACTGGGGAAAAAAAAAAAAAAAGTAAAACTTCCCCTTTGTAGAAATATTATCAATAAATTTTTTGGGGGGAAAAAAAACCCCGGAACCTCTCCATCTCCCCGCTGAAAATTTAAAACCAATTTTGATGAAAAATTAATTTTTCAATATTTTAAAAAAAAATTAAGATGCTGGGATTTTAAAATTTTTAGAGAAAATTTGTAAAATTAAAAAAAACCCATCCAGGAATTACAAAAATTTTTAAAAAAAACAATTTTCCCCCTACCTTTAAAAAATAAAAAAATTCCCCATGAGGGGGGAAAATAAAAAATAAAGTATCCCAGTTTTCCCCCGGATCATTAGATTGGGAACCTAAAAGAATACAATAACCCCCACTGTGTCAAACAAGGGTATTTATCGATTAACAATAGTGTCACTGAACCAGTTTAATATATCATCATCGACTTCATATGGACACAACAACGTGATTTCTGATTTCAACGACATATTGACGTGGGTGAATACAACGTTTACAATAACAAGCACTGATCCTAATTTAAATAAGACATCATTTGTATTGTACATGGAGTTTGTAGCTGATCTAAATTAGAATTTTTAACAATTAGAAACCACTTGAGATTTTAAAATAATATGATTCCGTCATCGCAATATCGCTATGATACCGTCCAAAGAGTTATAATGAAAACTCAAAACACTCATTGATGAGTATGAAAAAAAATTATAAAGTATCGCAGGAGAATTAACCGTGATTGATGTTACAGTATACTCGGTATCTGGTATAATGGCCGGTGCTGGTAATTTACGATCTTCAGTAACAATGGTAGCTCCGATTGCTGTCCAATTGCTATTTCCGCGGTGACAACATTTGCTGGATTGCAATGCTATTACTAAAAAAAATCATCGTGTTTCAAGAAAAACTTAACGACTATATAGTAAAACATCAAGCAGTATCTAACGGTTACTCACAATTAGTCATCATCGATTGATGATACGATAATTACCGAGACGAATTCTCCGCGATGATACGTATTTATGATACTACGATTAAAAACGCTAGCGTTTTTTCATCTATTGCAAAAATTAGACATTGTAAATAATAATAATAATGTCGCAAGAGATTCAACTACTTCAGCGGATAGCAGAAAATACCACTCCGCGGAAAACAAGCATGATATCAATATCGTCAACAAACCCTAAATTCAGTGTGAATTTTCCTTCACCTGTTTCAGTAAAGGAAATCGCGTTGGCAAAATAACGAGTGTATCATAGTTGGCCTAATATTAGATCGGTTCCATTTGGTGGTCAGAGACCTAATAATTCTCTGGTATTTGCATATAGAAATAAAAAAGATGACACTCCAGATTGGAACGTTGTTTCAATACCAACTGGGTCCTATCAAATTGAGCAAATTAATAATGAATTACAACGTAGAATAAAATCCATTACTAGAAGGGAATCAAAAATTGCGATAACAGTTCATGAACCAACATTATCATCTACAATTGAAATAGGCTCCCCTGGGTATGTTGTAGATATTTATAACAGTTCAATAAGAACAGTATTAGGATGGCCCGAAGATCCACCTAGAAGTGCTGGTAATTCCACGCCCGAGCCTGTAAAATCTGATTACGTCACTGAAGAAATAAGACCTGAAAATCCATCAAAAACTTATAAAAAATTCGAGGATATAAACTTCACAAAAAGATATCGATATAAGGATCAATATGGTGAGGATGCATGGATAATTCCACTTTTTTAATGATTATATTATACGAGAGGACGAAATTTTGGAAATGCATGATACAAGTCCAACATTTGTAGATATTAAAGATCACATCCTTGATAGAATGAATAATGATTTTTTGTTGTTATCACCCTCGTTAAGATCTGGCCTTCTTACACAAGCTGAGTTTACTAGTGTAGTCGCTGCGGGTAATAAAATCATCGATGACATGGAAATATTTAATCCGAGGATTACGAATCTCTTCACTGATGAAAATAACCCGATTTCAAAAACTAGTTCAGCCCAAGATTAAAAAAAAATATAAATGAAAATCCAAATTATAAATTACCAGGATATAACGTTCCTGAGTTAAAAAAAAAAACTCAGAACTGCCATCGACGAAGGATTTAATAAAATTTATCAATCATGGAAAGATAGCCAGCCAAATCCTATTATCCTCACTCATAATAATTCTCCCGACGGCGACGGTAGACATATCGCACCGAACAATGTGGATATTTCATCGGTGATCGCACTTAATTTAACGTGTGATGTAATCGAAGGAAGTTATCAAATTAATATGGAACAATCAAATCAAGCCCGACAAGGTGACATTCTTTATTCATTTGCACCATCAGTTCCTCCAGGATTTTTAATTGTTGAAAATCCGACTAATCCAGTCTATATGCAATGTCAAAATGATTTGCTAACTAGAATTAATTTTACACTCACCGATCAGTCAAATAATTTAATTGATTTACGTGGTGAAGTATTATCGATTAGTCTGTTTGTGAAAAACTAACAAATAATTTGTATTAATCAGCAGCAGGGGGAGGGCGAGATGACAACATATTTGCGACGTAGATGGCAGCAATTTTGAGGGTGGTTATGACAATGTATTTACGACAAAATCGCTAAGGCTCCATTTGTAAAATGGGGTCTTTATTTTTTTTTTTTGGTTAAAATATGAGATTTCGTAGGAAGGCTCCATTTGGCATTCTGAGGCTATAATCGATTTTGTCGCAAAAATTTGTAGGGTTCTCCCCCTCCCACTACTAAAAAGAATATTCAGATACATTTACAACAATTATTTGCGCCATGCATTGTTAAAAAAATAAAATTTAAGTGACACAATTAAATAGCAATTAATCACACTAAGCACGTGCTTTGGGCACCAGCCCAACAAGGTCAGCAGAACAAATTTAAATTAATTGTTGATGATAAAATTGAATGAATTATATATGACCATTTCGATCTGCATGCAGTAGCATTTTGATTTGGAATTATGGCAACACTGGTATTTTGCCGCCTTTTTAGCCTTTAATATTGTTTCGAGTTTCACATTTTCCCAGAAAGGGGAGGGGACAGGAGCACGATAATATTATCAGTGCTTAAGGCCCTGAAAGGATTTAATCCGGCACTAAACTGCATACACAGCCAAGCACAAAAAAAAAATTGCGGTTGTTAATAGCAGATTCTCACCTGAAATTATAAATCGACTGATTTAAGATCATTGCTGCTCATCAAATTTAATCGCAGAGCCAGAACTTGTTCAAATTATGGGGCAACGATTTATAAAATATTAAATTCTTTTTAAAAACTGTTAGAGCATCCGCCTCAAATGCAGGAGGTCAAGGATTCGTACCCCGGGCGAGTCATTCAAAGAATTAAATATTGTTTTAACAGTTGCCTCGCTAGGCGCTCAGCATTAAATGATTATTGTAATTGGACTGGCATCTTGTATCCGACTATTTTGTCAACTGAGTCGTTGAGTCGTTAACTGCGTCGTCTTTTTGGGTCGTCGACTGGGTTTAATCTTTCACTGAGTCGCCAACTTGGTCGTTGGCTGGGTCTCTGACTGGTCGCCGAGTCGTCCACTCAGTCGCTCAGTCTTTGAATGGCTCGCCCTCTTGGTGGTCGAGTGAGTCGCTGAATCGTTGACTGGGTTGTTAAGTCGTCAACTGGTTCGTCGGTGTTATGTTTGCTAAATAACACAACATGGTTTGGTCTAACTACTTTAATGGCTAGACTACAACTGATATAAACATAGTCCGAGTTTCCCCTGACCCTTGACACCCCATTTTTGATATCTGGTTTTTTTATGTTGGGGTGTAGGGTCAGAGTCTATTCCCTATCAAAAACTTGGAATTTGCCGACACCATTTGGTGTCGGCCTAGGGTACTCGCCAACTATCAGGTCTAGCAAACTTAAATGACCTTACATTGACCCATAATTACATTAAATTGTTAGGGAAATCATTTATCTTCTCAGAAATTACAAGCATAACACGATTTTGTCTTTAATCCGTTGTCAGACGAGACGTAACTACAGCGTGGATGAATTTTGACCGCGTTCGCACCATTTTAATTGCTAGTCACATGACTAACTAAATCTCGCGGCCGATAGGCATAAACGTCATAGGTCAAATAGTCACGTGATAACAACAAAGTGCTTTTGACATGTAGTTTCAGCGTGATCAGTCAGCCTCTTTCCAGGAAGATGCGACAGCGACATGTTTCGGGCTGCTGTTATCCCAATTAATATGTTGAATAATACGTGTTTTTTTTTCTTGTTATTGTATACATTGCGTGACTTTCATTCAATATTTTCGAGTTTATGTCTTCTTTCTGCAATACTCGAATGGAAGGTTTTGTGCATAAACCTATATTGCAACATGGCAGGTAAAGACGAATACACTGAAGTTCTTGCCAATGAGATACTTTAAGAAAAGGGATACTATTTTAATATTAAAGAACTACAGAATGATGTAATAAAATCAGTTATCAATGGAGGTGACACAGTTGCCGTCTTCCTCCAGGAGTATGGGAAAACGAGGTTTTTTTTTTTTTTGTTGTTATCACGTGACTATTTGACCTATGACGTTTATGCATATCGGCTGCGAGATTCGGTTAGTCATGTGACTAGCAATGAAAATGGTGCGAACGCGGTCAAAATTTATCCACGCTGTAGTTACGTCTCGTCTGACAACGGATTAAAGACAAAATCGTGTTATGCTTGTAATTTCTGACAAGATAAATGATTTCCCAATCGATTTAATGTAATTATGGGTCAATGTAAGGTCATTTAAGTTTGCTAGACCTGATAGTTGGCGAGTACCCTATGCCGACACCAAATGGTGTCGGATTTGGTGTCGGCAAATTCCAAGTTTTTGATAGGGAATAGACTCTGACCCTACACCCCAACATAAAAAAACCAAATATCAAAAATGGGGTGTCAAGGGTCAGATGAAACTCGGTTTAATATAAACAGTGATAACACATGCAAACCAATTTCTCACGCTAATCTTATCATAAGGCTTATAGGGTTACAACTGAGTGAGAGCCTGGTGCTGACCTTTGGTGACCTTTAACTGTCAGACCATTGGTAGCAGCAGAATGTTATTACCGTATAGTACCAAAACTCCCCTTAAAATGGCTTTTGTGCTTTTCTTTTAAATTCACATATGCATATCTCCTTTTCTTTTTAATAAAATTGTAAACATAATCAAACTTTACAAAGATCTATTTTGCACATGAATATATATTTCAAATAGTTTCTGGTGAGTTGTGGAAGTTCTATTAATTGTAGTTCAAATTAAGTTCTAGCCATATGTCATTCACAGTCATTTTTGCACTCATGAAAACAAATACACGGTGATATGTTGGCATTGCCACTAAAATATATAGTCCTAATATTGTTTCTTCAATCCAGTTGTTATCACTACATATAAACTAATGTGATATAACATATGTATTCCTCTAAACACTTTCAATTTCTAATATCCACAAGACAGAATTTTTATTTTTAATTAAGAAAAATTATCGATTTCACATAACAAAATCTCTTTATCTTGCAGGCTTTGTTTATTAGACGTCCACTCCTTGTTCGAATCTCTAGTGTTTGGTTTGGCTCATTGATGATTAATGGAATCTTGTCATTAAGTTCAGTGACCTTCTTGTTAGTATTTTAATATGTATCATATATCTCTTGTAATTTCTCTTTTGTTTGTAACATATGTCTTCGATTTCTCCTGTATATAGCGCCATCCTGGGTTTTCACATCATACGACCTTGGAGTGCTACTTTTCTGACGACTACAGCTGGTTCCCAAAGATCATGTCTTTTGATTCTTAGTCTCCAGAAGTCAGATTTGGAAGCTCTTTAGCTGTTCTGCCATACTGTTTCTTTTGCTGAGTTTTTTTCACTTTAGGTTTCTTTCTTTTATAACTTGCGGTTGTAGCTGTATGTTGGTAGTAGGTAAAGTCGATCTAAGTCTTCGACTCATCAGTATTTGTGCAGGTGATCCTATGTCATCAATTCGTGTATTTCGATACTCCAATATAAAAAAATATGAATCTTTTTCCATCTCTCTCTCTCTCTCTCTCTCTCTCTCTCTCTCTCTCTCTCTCTCTCTCTCTCTCTCTCTCTCTCTCTCTCTCTCTCTCTTTGCCTTATTGAGAATTCCTTTGACAATTTGAACGGTTCTTTCTGCTAAACCATTAGACTGTGTATATTTGGGACTTGACGTAGTGTTTGAATCCATGCTTTTGCAAACTGATTATTTTCTTTTGAGGAGAACTGTGGTCCATTATCGCTCCTTACTTCTCGTATTATTCCATGTCTTGCAAAAACTGACTTTGTGTGTGTGATTACTGTGCTTGCTCGTGTATTTTCCAACTTGGCAACTTCAAAATATCTACTATCAGGACATAGTTGTAATTACTCCACATAAATAAATCTGTTTCAACCATTTCCCATGGTGCAGTAGGTTCTTTCTGATTTGACTTTCTGTATTCCTGGCAAGTAGAATAATTCGCTACTGTGTCTGCAATCTGTGCATTCATGCCAGGCCAATACATAATGTCTCTTGCTCTTTGCTTTGTCTTCTCAGTGCCCATATGACTTTTGTGCAACTCTTTTAGAATTTCTTTCTGAAGAGCATCTGTTAATAACGTATAGGAAAGCACCGAATTTTGCTTTGTCTTCTTTATCTGCAAGCGCAACATCTAAGTAAAAGTACATAGGTTGCTTCCACTTCCTCATAGTGTCTGCTAGATGGTGGGAATTAAAATCCATTTTAGGTGGCTGACTGAGTTTTTCCATGATATCACAATTAACACATTAACTTATGTATCCAAATTTCAGTATGTTTATTGAGATATACTTCTTAATGGTATAAATCCAACTTATTCGAAAATTTTCACTTCTGACATGTTATGTTTGCTAAATAGCACAACACATGCTTTTTTCTAACTACTTTAATTGTTAGAGTACAAGTGATTTAAACAATGAAAACACAGGCACACTAATTTCTTTCTCACACTTATGTTATCGTAAGGCATATAGGGTTACAGCTGAGGGAGAGCCTGGAGTTGACCATAGGTGACCTGTAACTGTCAGACCATTTGTAGCAGCAGAATGTTAATACCGTATATTACCACAGCCGGGTCATCGACTGGGTCGCCAGCTGAGTTGCTGACTGGGTCGTCTAGTGAGCCGCTGATTTGTCGACTGGTTCGCCGACTGTGTCATCGACTCATTCGCTTGGTCGTCGACTGGATTGTCATCTGGGTCGTCGACTGTGTAGTCGACAATGTGGTGGTCGCGCGTTGTGACTCGCTCAAGAACGACAGCTAGATAGTTTAATTTCACCCCACAGGGGCTAATAGATTTTTTTTTCTCGATGGGGATGGAATAGTGCCGTGTACCCCAACGCTTTAGTGCATACACTGTATGCAGATTGTTTTGTCCATTTGAGACAATGTTGTCTCACTGGACGTGTGGTGAGTGGGAATAGACCCACATGCACTCTCTGTTACATTAGATGTTCTGAGGATGAAAGGATAATCGGACCACAAAAAGAGGAGGCGCCATACATCCGAGATTACTTTTTGATTCCCATTTTTCCGAATGTTAAATGATTGCGTCTAGACATATTTAAATTTTGGAAAATATATTTGTACTGTTTGCAGTGTAAAGAATGATACAAGTAATCTACCTAATATTATTTAGTAATTAAATTTAACGTTTTCTGCCGTGTGTGTGTGTGTGTGTGTGTGTGTGTGTGTGTGTGTGTGTGTGTGGCCTGATGACTGGGCTTAGCCACCTTTTAATTCTATTGTTTTGGGGTCGTAAGTCTTGATAAGCTAGTTTAGATGCCACATTCTGCAGCTGGGGCTGATGGCTTGGGTTTTAGGCCAGCTTATAAAGACAATTTGATGTCATATATTTTACTTAATAAATTATTTAGCCTGTAAACATACTGTATTGCTTAGCGGATCATATTTCTGATGCCCTTGTAGTATTGTAGTACATGATGAGCGCAGGTGTAGCATCAGCGCGAGCATAGGCTTGTCTACCCCTACTTAGGTAATGAATGGTAGGCCACCTCAGCACTTACTATCCCATCCCGACAAAAAATCATAAAGGCGTCTAGTAACTTCACAGTTGCCCTTATGGAAGAGCCAGCAGCCACACGATTTGTTTGGGTGCGACTTTTTCAATTTTGAATTGAGATGAATATAATGGTATTGTAGTTGCTAGGGAGGGACAAATCAAGTATTTGATTTATATCACCAGTTTTAGGGTTCGCACTAACTCGGTGATCGATTTGGAAGTCAATGGTACGACCCAGGCAAATCTGGAAAAAAACATCGATGCAAAACATATTTATAGCCTCGATTGTAGGTGGCCAAATAAGAGACATCTGCTAAATCGGATTGACATTAATGATCGATGCCCTCCACCTTGAAGCATTTCTGAAATTTTTCTTCGAATGGGTTTGTGTAAGATGTACGTGGCTTGTTTTTGTAGCTATCGTTGCACTTGAGGTAAACTGACATTTTTTAGTTGGGTTTTGGCAGCACGACAAAATTTCTGAACTCCTTCGTACCCCCGCAGGATAGAATGAATCGTAGTAAATGCTGGCTAACACATCAGGACGCTTTTTTTTAAATATTTGTCACCTACTCTACTTTTCACTGATGTTACTCTAGATGGGATGATGTGTTGGTTTGGAAACGGCTTTACGTGTCCGATGTGCAACGGGATGAGAAATCGAGGGTAGAGGTGGTGGTAATGGGATAGCCTTTCTCTTTATTTCTTTTTTCACTTCTGTCAAAGGAGTGGACATAAATCTTTTTAACCCAAGCTTCAAGTTCTTCTCGTTGCGGTGTTGGGGAAAGGTCAGTAACAGCGATGTAATCTTATAGGGATGGGAGCTGCTAACGGTGTTTGAAAGACTTACAGTGCATCTCTTTTTCAGGCATCTGTGAGGCAGTGTCTGTCTTGGTCACTGGGGGTAGTGGTATTGGTGGTGATGTTGATGGACTTTATATCAGAGTCATAAAATCTTTCCGAGTCCGTGGAACTGTTTCGTCTAAAGCTTTCTGGTGAAAGAGTTCAAGTCTGTGCAACACTTGACCGTACCCTTGCGCGCGCACGTGTGTGTGTGTGTTGTGTTTGATTTGGATTTTTAAGGTAGCTTTAACAATTTTTCAGTCCTATCGCTACGATGTATGCAGTGTAGCAGTTTTTAGTGATGACTAGCACTGGGCCATCATTCCGTAGACGTGTAGCATGATGTCCCACCCAGTCACATTATCCTAATACCAGGCCGATCAGTCCTAACACTAACCTCTTAATGCTGAGCACAAAGCAAGACAGCCGTTAGTACCATTTTTGTAAGTCTTTTAAATGACTCGGCCGGGGATAGAACCAATGACTTTCCGTACCGTTGCGATTTTACCGTTTCTGACAAATCGCTGAGGTCTATCAACAATTACAATTCGTGTTGTAACTGGGGCATCTCAGTCAAATGAGGATTGGGAGGTAGATGAGGAGAATAGGTCGAAGGGTATGTTACCAGTCTTCTCAATGAAATCTTGGACTATCGCTTTGCTAAAAATATTACTTTTTTCTATATCGCCAAACAATCATCCACTTCGGTTGCTCCTCTTTTTCTTTGGACGTTGGGGGTCTTTTATGAGTAGATGTTGATGCTTAGCTAAGCGTTTTCTCGGAGTCAAAACACGAGACTGTCCTTTCGTTTTGGTTTTCTGTTTTGGACAGGAGAGTGACGATGGTGGTGGTGTTCGCTTCTTTTAGGCACCATCTTTCGGCATTCAGGAGCACAAAGACGCGGTTACTCATCGTTTACCCCGGGCCATTTTTATAGTGGAATGCGCCACCACTGATTGTCTTTACATCATATCAACTTTCTGACAGGCATCACGCGTCCTGAATGGGTTCGCAACAAACTAAATCGGGATAGTTCTTGCTTGGATAAATCCAGTAAACTATATAATATGCCCGGTCTCTCTTGGACTTAGATTTTGGGGGCATGTACTTTGTTAGCAGCTGCCTCAGCGGGTAAAGAGGTAGATGGTGTCAAATCTGAAGAAGTTACTGAAAACACGGGTTTCCATTGTTTGATCAAATGGGGAAGAACGGGTATCAAATTGGGTTTGGCTGGTATCACTATCAACGGATAAGTGGAAGAACCTGATGCTACTGGAGGCACGGTCACCGTCGCTACAGGTCGTGATTTGGGGATGTGAGGTTGCACCCTGGCACAAGTGCCTCTCTTGCGAGTAGAAGATGTTTTCTGGCGTCTTTTTTGGCGGCTTTACTATTTCTTTTCTGTGGACGTTTCTTTTTTAGGCTATGACCTGGTATAGTCACCACTTCTCTTTTTCTTCTGGATATGTTTGGGTGGGGACTGGCTTTTCTTGGATATGACTTTAGGGGCAGGCATAGGATCACATTTTAAGAGGGAGCGAATAACAACACCTCCAAGAGAACCACTACTTCTAGGTTTCGAAATCATTTGCTTTTTGATTTGAGCGTAGATGCATTGATCTGCCATTTGCATCAAGGCTATTTTGTTTCTGTCTAAAAAAAAGTGGTTTGATGTTGAATGTGAATTATGCCTTGCGGTAATGGACGTTCTATCACCGTAGACCATCGTTAGACTTTTTTGATACTGGCTTCTAAGACACGAGCACGTATTTGTGGATTTTTTCTCGACTGATGCCGTACAAGGCACGAATCAGTTTGTCTGGAAGATGAAACTGAAGGGACGTCATGTTGATGCTGTGTGAAACATACCCAAAGTGACATTGGTTTTTATAGATTTTGTTGTTGTTGTTGTTAAGTCGACAACGGAGATATGTACACGTGAAACAGATGGGTATGAAATCGCAATAATCTGGTGTGGTAGGTTTTAAATCCACGAGTAAATAGGGGGTGTGGTGTTTGAGTTGTATCGTCATACACATGTGGCAGGCAAGGAGTTCCTAATTATTTGGGTAACACTTGCACTTGCGATTTATCTCTGAGCATTGAAATTGATGGTGCAATGGGTTTTATTTTGTGAAACAAATTTCTGTGATGTAAATGACACTGACATTACGAAGGTGACCTTTGCGTGTTAATCTCAGTTTAATTTCATCTTGCTTTCTCCTAAAATGTCGTATGTTTGACTGTCGTCAAACACAAACCCGTCGTCTTCGCCAGGAATGCCTTCCACGAAGATAAAGTAGTAGGAGAAAGTAAGAATCCGAGCTCAACAACCCCCTCCAGACCTCCAAACAAATACAAAATACCTAGGTAACGTAATAGAAAACCTATTGCAATCAATAATTGCGTTAAGAATCCGAGCTCAACAAATACAAAATACCTAGGTAACGTAATAGATCACCTGTTGCAATCAATAATTGTGTTAAGAATCCGAGCTCAACAACCCCTCTAGACCTCCAAACAAATACAATAGAACACCTGTTGCAAAATATCTAGGTAACAGGTAAAATTTAATTACTGATCTTCCAGAATAAGCAAAATGATATGTCAGACTCAATTTTCCAAATCATTACGATTTAGCAGAGCGTGGCGATTGTGGACTAAATTACGCATTAGAATTCCAATAAGGTAAGTGGTATTATATAAAATTTTATGTTATATCATACTTCTTTTGATAATCTTTCTCATATTTGCTGATCCTCATGGGTAGAATATCTGTTAACATGTTGTCAATAATACGAAATTCACGTATTAAATCGTCCATACTATATTTTACTCCTCGTAGGTAAGATCTTATTTGATCAAGTAGTTTTTTGTAAGTTATAATTGATGTTAAGCAGCCGTGCTTTTTTATCGAAATTTTAGGTTCAACTTTTTTACAAGCTGCTGTAAGAGAAACACCAACACCGGATATGATTAACAAAAACGGGTTTAATGATATACCACTTGAAATTATGCCAGAACTAGTCATTAACAAGGGTAGATATGATATTACTCGAAGTATTTTGTTATAATATTTGTAACATTTTTTAACGCACCAAAGTTTTTTATGATAATATTTGTAGTATTGTATTAGTGCGTCAACATCCTGTCCTGGAATATCTTTTGAAATATGATTGAAATCAACTATACTTTTTTCATTATAATATTTGTTCACATAATCTCAGGCTTGATTAAGTAACTAGTTGAGGTGTTTCAGCCACAAATTCCAGACAATACCAATATGACGCAGCAGTTAATTTTTTGTCATCTGCTATTAGCATAAAAGTTTCTTCAACATCTTTGTTTAACACAATAGACACAGTTCCAGAGAAATTATCAGTCGAGTGACGCCATGGAAATAATGTAAATATATTAAACTTTGCACTGCTCAACACGGACAATCTATACACACCAGTGACCTCTGCAGTATGTTTGAGAGTGTTATTTTGCGGCGACCAAGTAAACATTCCAGAAGCAACAGTATAGACAATATTTTTAATCTGCTTGTGAGGAATTTTAATCATACTTGTTTTCTCAATAATACTAGGAATTCCACTAATAATATCGTTGAGTTTTGTGTTAATATTATCGAGTGTAATATCAACAGACGGTGGACTTCCAAAAAATTCGTTATTGGTTTTGTTTATGTTTCTACGAAAATTTAAAAACGTGGTGATGTGATTAGTAAAATCAGTTTTGAACTTGGTGATTTCATTGTTGATATCATCAACATATTTCTTTGTTACAGCATCAAAATCAGATTCTGGTGTTCTAAGATTATTGATGCCATTATTGTTCATGTTGAGAAATGCACGCATTATACCGCCATGCGCCGACACGTACTTTGATTCCTGATCATCAACATATTTCTTAGTAGCAGCGTCATTATCCTCAGTTGGGTTTCCAAGGTATGTGATCTTGTTCTGGTTCATAGCAATGTTTCCCGTAAATAAATCACCTGCTTTTCTAACATAATCGTTAACTGACCTACCCGAATCTTCTATCTTACCTTGATTATTAAAAGTAACAATATTATTAGCAACTGCAGTAGGATTTCGTACTAGTACATCTGATAGTTGTACATTACTCGTCTTTAATCGTCCTTGTTTGTCCTGGAAAACTACAACTTCATTTGGATCTACACTTGCAACGTTTAACAAATTGTTGATTTCATTTTTGAGCTTATCAAGAGTCGCATACTTGGATAAGTCACCCTGGTAACCTTCTGTTAATAAATCTACTGCTAATGTTCCAAATTTTGTATAGTAGCTCATTATACATACCGTTCTACACAAAATTGTTGGATTAATATAACATAAAATTATACGATGGCGAAGATAATAAACTTTGACACCGAGCGATTGGTGAAGCATAAACATAACAATGAACTTCCAGACTGTCATTATCTTATTGTTGGGCGAACTGGATCTGGTAAAACAAATTTGTTATTAAATCTTTTACTCAATAATAACTTTAACTATGATAAGGTGTATATTTACACCATCAACCCCCAACAAGACAAATACGAGTTACTAAGTGAGTATAATGATAAACTTCGTGATGACCTTGGCATTGGTGATGATATATTTTTGATAAAACAACCAGAAGAACTCGTTCCAGTGAATGAACTCGATTCGTCAGAGCAGAAGATAATCGTCTTTGATGATATTCCGCTAAACAATGAGGAAATGAACAAGATTAGATCATATTTTTCACTATCACGTAATAAAAGATGCAATTCTGTTTATCTTGCCCAAGGTTTTTATAATGTTGATAGGTTTATTAGGCGAAATACGGGTTGTTTCATATTATTTCCCGGACTAGATAATGTGGATGTGAGAAATATTGCAAACGAACAATGTGGTGATGTTACAAAAGATAAATTTATCGAATTATATCATCGAGCAACTAAAGATCGATATAGTTTCTTTTTATTTGACAAGCTAGCGCGTGATCCAACCAAGATGTTTCGTTGTTGCCTTGAGACGTTTCTATGATATAATTTTGTAAAGCGTATAAAAATAATGGACAAACATCAACAGAAAATCGAATTACTAAAAAATTTTCTCGAAACTCGTGCGGCTTTTAAGAAAAAGGTGGAAGAAGCTCGACGTGGACAAGTTCAAGCAGAAGAAGAAAGAACCAAATTTTTCAAACCTGTTACTGAGGCAATGCTTGGCAAGCAGCCAGAAATACCAACATTGTCTCCGGAAGAACTAGCAAAAATGAAAGAAAAGGGTTTGTTTGGTTTACTTGGAGAAAGATCAAAAGAAGAAAATAAAAAAATTGCAGAAGAACTTGTAAGAGACATTGTTGATCCTATTGCACGACAGGTTGAATTTGATAGGTTAATAAACAACCCTCTTGCACTTCAGCAAGCTATAACAACAAAGGCTGTTAATCCCGACGAGTTAAGGAGGTTAATAGAAAAAGTGTCAGAACAAACTGAGGAATTAGCTGAGAAACAAAAAACGTTACAAGAAAGTATGATAAAAATAATGCCTCTTGAGGATACTATCATATTTTACAGAAAACAAGCTAGGGTAGAAATAGACGATTTCGAGTATAACGAGTTTATGAAAAATAATAATATCATTGATATTGACAAAATTCGAACTTGGCCAAAAGAAAACTATAACGATTTGATAGAAAAATTAAAAAGAATTGTAAAAGAGGGCTCACGTGCTGATGAAGAAATTAAAGATCAAAAAGATAGAAAGAATTTTCTAGTATTATTTGATCAGATAAGATATGGAATTATTGCTGAGGTTTTTCTTAAAACATCAATACAATATCGAAGTAAATTAGGAGGTTATAAGAAAGGTTGGGATTTTAAAAGATTGTTTGATAAATACGAAGATGAGCGAGATAAAAGATTACCGGAAGAAAGAACTGGAGGTGGAGTTAAAGTTTTTACATCAAACGCAGACATAGTCGATCGGCTAATGCTGTTGATATCCTCTAAAGAAGCTGGTAATGAAAGTGTAGAGATTGATAACGAAATTATTGATATACTTGATCATCTAAGATCGAGTGGATTACTAACATCATCCGAGTACGAAATTTTACACCGCGATCTTATCTAAAATATTAGTATAATGCAAACAACATTATTGCTTGATTCGTCACAAATAACAGGAAACAGCGCGAATTTTACAGTAAATTACAACCCACCAATAGAACTAGATCCTGCAAAACAGTATGAGATTGGATTAATTTCTTGTACTTGTTGGAACGCCATGCCGAATATTAAAACTGGGATTAATGATGAAATTTTAATCGTTAATGTTAAACAATCTCCAACATCACAAAAAGAGTTTATTGATATACAATACAAACTACAGATTCCACAAGGAGCTTATAACATTACTGATCTAAACAGAACAATAAAAGAGCTTCTAACAAAAGCTGGTGGGAATGCTGATAATTTCGAATTAGCGGCGAATTATAACACCTTACGAGCTAGGATAACAGTGAAAAGAAATATGAAAGTCATCTTTGAAGAAAGAAGTTTTGGAAAGATGTTAGGTTTTACTAGAGTTTTATACTATACCACCGGTGAAGATAAATCTTTGACATTTGATGGAGAACTACCAGTAGATATTACAGAAGTAAATACAATACTCATCAATTGCTCTATCGCATCTGGATCTTATACATCAAAAGGCAACCGCGGGCAAACGATCTACAGTTTCTCACCAGAAGTCCCACCAGGTTCTCTCATGCAAATCAATCCGCGACAGATTATCTACTATCCAATAACACCTGAGAATCAAATTACAAGCATTACAATGCAACTCACAGACCAATCTGGACGACAAATAGACGTGAACAACGAGATAGTCACGTATTACTTACACCTACGCACTGCCTAGGCATGTGATTTTGTGTACATAATTTTATAAAATGAGACGAAGAAAAGTTTATCGAAGAAAAATCGTAGGTGGATTTTTTGGAAATATATTTACAACAATTGCAGAGAATATTCCAGGAATCGCGCGTAAAGTAGCGCCCATTGCACTTGACGCTGGTAAAGCTTTCGCTACAGGGGCGGCATCTTCAGCAGGCACTGCAGTAGGGCAAAAGATTGCTGATAAGATTAAAGGACCTTCAACAACACCTACGGTGTCTGAAATAAAACGAGTAATATCAGATATTGCGCCAACAGAAGAAACAAAACGAGCTATGATAGCTACAACAAAAAAATTATTGTCGCCGAGTGGTGAAGAAATAGTACGTAAACTTGTAAAGAAAACAAAACCGATGACCCCTGCTGCCTTTTAATTTTGTGTAACGATTATAAAATAAATGTCAGCTAAAAACTATCTCGACTTTGCAGAAGAAATTGATACTGACGATGCTGTAACAGAATTAGAGTATGTCGAGTATCTCGATGAGAACTCGAACGAACCGAATAAAACCGGAGTTAGAACTTTTAACACAAGAGACGAGGACGTGTTTCTACTACCCCATAAGGCAATGTTAGAAGTGCGTGGTCAAATATTAACTGTGATAGGTGGTGATATTGCAGCTGATGCAGAAATCGCTCTCGTCAATAATGGTTGGAGCTTGTTTAAGAGTGCACGATACCAACTGGCCAATCAAACCGTAGAAGATATTTCGATGCACTTACCCATAGCGAGTACAATACTAAACATCGTTTCGTTTAGCGATGACTATTCCAGATCAATAGCCACAAATATGATGTGGTTCAAAGATACCTCATTAGGTACAGCTGTTTCGAGTGAGTTTCGTACTGGTGCTGGTAATCCTGCTGCAAATAACAATAATCTCATCGCCAATCCTGCTGCTAATGATGCCGCTGCGATAGGTAATTCGATAAGATTAGCCGTTACAAATATAAGACAACAACAATATAACGAGGGATTTACCAAACGAAAAGCATTTGCCGCAGAATCTCGCCAAATAACGATGATGCTTCCGTTAAGTACAATCTTTGGATTTTGCCGTGATTATAACAAAGTGTTTCGAGGAATAAAACATACGCTTATATTAGATCGAGCTGATCAAAACGATTGTATAATACACGCCGGTGGAGTAGCTGAGGGACAGTTTTCTATTACAAGATTAGCACTGTGGATGCCTCGGTTTGTCCCTTCATTAGCTAAAATGATGGAGCTCGAATCTTTACTAACCACCTTTACAAAAAAGATACACTTCCAACAGAACAGGATTTATCAAACAGCCATTCCCAACGCGACTGATTATACATGGCGTGTAACGACCACGCCCAGCGAACAACTACCGCGACACTTGTTCGTCGTATTTCAACGACAAGCACGTCGTAACAATCAGGAAATGAACAACTCCGTATTCGATAACCCAGACGTTAGACGAATATTTGTGAGAGTAAATTCCAAACAGTATCCCGAACGTGCAATCGAATGTAATTTTGCCGTAGACGCCACCAGAAACATCTCTCGGCCGTACATGTATCTTATGGAAGCAATGCAAAAATATCAGAACGCGGACAGTGGATCTCAAATATCAATAGAAGAGTTTCGATCGCTCTATCCCATCTTTTACTTTGATGTATCAAAACATTTGGAGCGTGTTGTGGGATCGACTGCAGATATTGAGGTCACGTGGACACTGGGCGATGTGCCAGGTGAACAGTATAACGTATACGCGCTATTGGTTAGTGATCGATTTCTGACCATCGATTCAATCAAAGGAAGAATGACAGTACAAGTTTAATCTAACAACTTGGATATAACATTATGAAAACCAAATACACAACTCGAGAAATATACCTAACATCTGGTCAAGTTGAAAAATTATCAGCAGCTGTTGCTAAACGCAGCTCTGTTTCTTTGATGATCTCTTCGGAAACTTCAAATAAAATTGCAGTAAAAGTCATGCTAACGCAACAACAAATCAATAAACTCGACAAAGGAAAACCATTTGTGCTGAAATTATCTGTTTCTCAGGTAACTGCAATGTCAAAAGAAGGTGGATTTTTTGGACCAGCGTTATCAATAATAGCTAGCAAAGTTTTACCAGTACTTGGTACACTTGGACTTGCGGCTGCGTCAGGAGCAGTCTCTGGCGCAACAAAGAAAGCAGTCGAAGGTCGTGGTATCAAACAAATCTATCGTTAATTTTATGTAATAGTATAAAATAAAATGCCAACGAAAAAGTTGCCGAAAAAAACAAAATCATCGAAAAAAAAGAAAACAACAAAACGCAAACAAACAAAACAAGGAGGAATTATTCCTTTCGCTCCACTTCTAGCGGGACTAGCGGGAAGTCTGCTGCCAAACTTACTAGGAATCGGACGCGGATTAACTCTACCAGGGACCAGACGTTATTGAGCAATTTTGACATCATTGAAAAATTGAAGGACGTTGTTGGATTTCGAGGAGTATTTTCCAAAGATGAACTCGATGACGTACCAACAGGCGGTTCTTGTGTTGTAAATATTGAAAACTTCAATGATGGCTCTGGCACCCACTGGGTTGCTGTCCATGATAACAATTATTTTGATTCGTTCGGACTTCCTCCAAGCGATCTCATAAAAAAATATATTTTTAAAAAATTTGATAAAATAAATTATTCGTCTAATCAACTACAGCCGATTGGAACATCAGCTTGTGGTTATTATTGTATCATGTTTGTCAGACAAATGCACCAGAGTAAAAACTCTGGGAGTAAAAGCTCTGGAAGTAAAAACTTTTTAAAGTTTATTTTACAATTTGATGAGCATCCTTCTCATGCGAATGATAAGATTGCAATCAATTTTATCTAAACTCCTTGATATAATAATGTCAACATACTGTCTCAAATGCAAAACTAAAACAGAGAACAAGGATGAGATGACGGAAAAAACGAAAAATAATAGAACGATGTTAAAAAGTATTTGTGCAATCTGTGGTAGAAAGAAAAGTATGTTTTTGAAAAAACAAGTAGGATCTAGCGTTGATAGAGTTATCTTGATCGACGATTAATCTTATGAAACAAAATAAAATAAAATGAAATGCAATTGTGATTGTGACAAAGATCTTTGCATAGAACAAGATAAAATCATTACGTACTGTCAACGTTGTAACAACAGAGAAATAATAGGGTTAGGTATAGATATACATAAACTAATTGGTAAATTACCAAAACCAAAAGGCGGTTGGACTTTGCCTGGTCATCGGTATACAGGTCCGTGGAATCCGCTAGATCAACAACTAGATGAAAACGACAATCCATTGCCAGGCCAAGAGCCTTATAATTAAGTGGATGCAATAGCAATGCGTCATGATATCTGTTATCGTGATCATGAAAACTCGAAAGCAGATTGTGATAAAGTAATGTTAGACGAATTACATGATATGGAGCCAACAAATCTACGAGAACGTTTTGATAGAAGATTTGTTCAAGGAATGATAGGAGCAAAATATAAACTTGGACTCGGAAAAGAATTATACGATGATCTTGCAGTCGAACTACACAGACCTAAAAAAAAAAGTTTCCGAGACGTAAAGTTGTTGTAAACGCTGTAGATGATATCTGGGCAATAGATTTGGTAGATGTATCCAATCTGGCTCAGTTTAACGTTGGCGCTGATGGCGCTCCAAAGAAGTATTTGTTTAACGTTATAGATGTTTTCAGCAAATACGCTTTTAGTATGCCAGTTTCAGATAAAACAGGAACGTCAATCACTGATGCGTTAAAACAAATAATAACGAGTACCGAAAGAAAACCAAACAAAATCTGGACTGATCATGGAGCCGAGTTTTTTAACAAAAAGTTTGAACAGTTTCTAGAACAAAATAATATTAAAAAATACGTTACAGGAAACGAAGGCAAAAGCGTTGTTGTTGAGAGATTTAATCGCACGCTAAACGAAAAATTACACAAACATATGACAGCTAAAAACACCAACAGGTACATCGATGACCTTTCTCAAATCGTAGGCGAATATAATAACACGAAACATCGAACCATCAAAATGTCACCCAATGACGCTATCAAATATCCAATATTAGCAAACGAAAACATGTACCGCAGACATAAATTTAAGGTCGGTGATAAAGTTAGAATCTCTTTGACTAAAAAGATATTTGAAAAAGGATTTACTCCAAACTGGAGCGAAGAAGTATTTGTGGTTGATAAGGTACTTTTCACAATACCTGTAACGTACGTTTTAAAAGATCTGGCAGGGGAACCGATCGTAGGTAGTTTTTACGAACAAGAACTACAAAAAACTGAACAAGATGTTTTCGTTATCGAAAAAGTGATTAGGAAAAAAGGAGATAAAAGTTTAGTCAAATGGCGTGGGTATAGCGATAAATTTAACAGCTGGATTCCAACCCGGTCGATTTTATCGACTGTGAAATAATGCTATTATAAATTTCCTCATACTTTCGTTTGATAGATTTGCATTTTACTGGTTTACATAATGATATTAGATAATGTCTGCGATCGTCAGGGATCGTCATAAGATTAAAAATCTTAACAAATATGAAATCGAATTTGATATTTTTCTGTCGACCTGAAATTTTGATGTTTAAAAAAGGTCTGATTAACTGCGAAAATACCTGCTGTTCGGTAACGGTAAAATTAAATTTTATAATTTTTTTAGCAATGTGATACTTGACATTATATTTTCCAGTGGTTGGTCTGCTATAATTATATCTGTTAACGACGGTGACTATTTCACCATCATCAGACTCGTTGTTATATAAAATATCATCTTCGTTATAACCAACAGATTTGTCTATCATATCATTAGAGATTGTGGAGACCTTATCGCTGATATCGCTGGCGACTTTGTCGCTAGTATCTTCTTCGTATAGTTGAACGAGTCGTTTCATCATATCCATATTATAATATACTTTTTATCTAATTTGTTGTTATAAGATGACTGACAAGGTCAAATATCACCAAAAAGTTAATATAATAAACTACCACGAACTGACCGAAGCGGTAAGAAAATGCTTGTCAGGTTATATTTCATATTCCGTTGACGTTATTGTAATGCAAGGTGATTCTCATAAAATATTACTAACAGAAGCAGAAAAAAATAAAATTAATGAAAGTGCAGTAACGACGCTAAAATTTGATTGCGATGATATTATAGCATTTGCTCATCATTGTTTGACTAAAACCGAATTACAAAATATTATTAATCATCATATCTAAAAATAATACTAGCATCATATTTGTTTGAAAAAGCTGATTTTGTTGCTCCATCAGCTACAAATTTTACTGCTCTGGGATTTATATTATAATATTTCGCCGCAGCTGTAATTGATTTGAATTTGATCTCCTCATCCGTTTCAAGGTTTAACGAAATAACAGGTTTTATGGGGCATCTAAAATTAATACCACCACCTCGTCCTTTTCTCACATTTTCCTTTTGGGTCACTAGCTCCAGATTTTCCAATCGATTGTCTGTCTTTACATTATTGATATGATTAATAACCAGACCATTGGGTATAGATCCGTTGAACACCTCGTAAACAAACCTATGACCAAGATAACAAACTTGATCTGTCGATGTTCCTCTAACAGTCACACTGATATATCCCATATTGCTCATATTATTAAGAACTTTTTTCGTTTTTCTGTTTCTTATAATACCACGATCGTTAGCCTCGTTTAAATCAAAGACCGGATGCGGCTGAAACTCGTCTTGTAAGGATAAATTTTCAATATTATCATCAGTGACTTTACCGTTATAATGATATACTCGTTTCCCCTCTGGAATGTCATCGCAAAATAACGTGTAAATAAAATCTTTTCTAAACATCGTAATTCTTTCAGTATTATCTCCCTTTACACTAATCGTATAACCCGCTGGCGTTGCTTTACCAACAGATATTCCAGTAATGATATTAATAACCGAACCAAGTGCATTTCCAGCGTACAGATTGTACTTCGGATAAACATGATATACCTCTTGCTCACGTGCGCTTGTCAGATTTTGTAACATTATATTATAGGTGATATTTTTTATCTCTAATTGTTGTTTAGCGCATGCGCAGTGTGAGGTAAATTATCAATTAGAGATTATATTATAATATAATAATGTTGAAATTGCGTGATATAGCCAAGAAGAGACTTATTGGAGAACCTGATAAAATAGCGACTGCTTTTACAGGTTTTGACAATAGTTATCAGTTTGATAATCAAAACGTTTTAGTAAATTTTTCTGAAACAAATCTTTCATCTGCTACAGACGACTGTAAAACGTGAGCTTGAAAAACATAAGGGTCTAAGATTGTTAGTGCAATATCACGTTATATTTTCAAAACTACTTGTGACGGAAGAATCTACTAACAAGGAAATTGCAGACCCTTACATCAACGCAAAATCTAGACGTGTTTTACTTGGTAGTGATCTTTTGTCACTATCTAATGAAATACACCAAGAAATTTGGAAAAAAATAGAAGAATTTACCGAATTAGGTTCGGGTTGGAAGTTTGAAATGATCAAGGAAATTTTGTTTCACACGATGAAATATGACGCATTACGCGGTAGTTCGTATATCGACCTGCCACCAAAAATAAAAAATAAACAGTGCTGTATAAACATAAAAAACGTCGATAGCAAATGTTTCCAATGGGCTGTTCTTTCCGCGCTATTTCCAGCAGAAAAAAATGCTGATCGTGTTGAGAAGTATATCAGTCACGTGTCAAGATTAAATTGTGCTGGTATTGACTTTCCAGTGGCAGAAAATCAAATACCAAAGTTTGAAAAGCAAAATAATATTTCGATTAACGTTTTCGGATTAGATGAAAAAGAAAATGTCTATCCGAGGTATATTTCAGAAAAAGCTTCACAATCGACTATCAATTTACTGTTTTATAAAAATCATTACGTTTGGATCAAAAACTTTAACAGACTAGTTGGAAGACAGTATAATAAAAATAACAACAAAAAGTTCTTTTGTTATCGCTGCTTGCACGGTTGTAGAGACAATGAAACATTACAAAAGCATTTGCAGTACTGTAGTGACGTACAAAGAATAACAATGCCATCTAAAAAAGATAGCGTGTTACAGTTTGTCCATCATAATCATAAACTAAAAATTCCTTTCGTCATATACGTCGATTTTGAGTGTTTACTTCAACCTGTACTTGGCGTAGAAAATGATCCTAACCAATCGAGTACAAGAAAAATTCAAAATCATGTTCCATGCGGAGTAGCGTACAAGGTAGTTTGTTGCGCTGATTCGAGATTATCTAAACCAATCCAACTCTATCGTGGTAAAAATCCAGCTGTCTGGCTTCTCAAGCAGTTGATTAATGAAGTTGATAATATTACTTATCGTTTGAAAAAAGTAACTCCAATGTTAAAATTAACACCTCAACAAGAATCTGATCACGAGCAAGCGAAAATTTGTTATATTTGTGAAAAAGCTTTTGATGATAACAAAAAAGTACGTGACCATTGCCATTTGACCGGACAGTATCGTGGAGCGGCTCATGACCAGTGTAATTTAAAATTTCATGCTCCAGATTTTATTCCAGTTATTCTTCACAATTTTCGAGGATATGATAGCCATATTATAGTAGAAGCTTTTGGTGATCCTGATATAAAATCTCGTCTAAAACTCGATAACATCATCAAATGCATCCCAAATAATTTTGAAAAGTACATGTCTGTTACGCTAGGTAAATTGCGCTTTATTGACAGCCTGCAGTTTATGGCAGCATCGTTAGATGAGCTAGTAAAAGGTTGTAGTAAATTTGGTAACCTAAGAGACTGTTTTGGAGATAAATTTAATCTATTAGCTAAAAAAGGAGTTTTTCCATACGAATATCTCGACGATTGGAGTAAATTTGATGAAACATCTTTACCTGGCAAAGACAAATTTTACTCACAACTTAAAAACGAAAATATCACTGATGATGAGTACAGGTATGCACAAGATATTTGGAAAGAGTTTGATTGTAAGACTTTTGGTGATTATCACGATTTGTATTTGAAAACTGACGTGTTATTATTAGCAGATGTTTTTGAAAGTTTTCGAGAAGTGAGTTATAATAATTACGGACTAGATCCTTGCTGGTATTATTCTGCCCCCGGACTGTCATGGGATGCTTTGCTAAAGTTTAGTAAGGTAAGGTTAGAATTACTGACTGATGTTGATATGTTCAATTTTATCGAAAAAGGTATCCGAGGCGGTATTAGCGTGATAACGAAGAAATATGCTGAAGCAAACAACAAATATTTGAAAGAGTATAATCCTGACCTTCCTTCGAAGTATATAGTTTATCTAGATTGCAATAACTTGTACGGATATTCGATGGCAGAACCAATGCCGTTTGGTGGATTTCATTGGATCACGGCTGATCAATTTCTATCAGAGACAGAAAAAAAGATACCCGACGATGTTTCGTATTTCGTTGAAGTTGATCTCGATTATCCTATTTCACTACACAAATTACATAACGATTACCCTTTCTGCGCGGAATCGATGGTCATAGATTATAGTTTGTTATCAGAAGAACAACAAGCGTCAGCATTACCAAGACAACATTCTATGGTAAAGAAACTAGTACCAAATTTGCTTCATAAACGTAATTATGTTTTGCATTACAAAGCTTTAAAACAAGCAGTCGATGCTGGTCTCGTGTTGAGAAAAGTTCATCGCGTACTAAAATTTAATCAGTCGCCGTGGATGAGAGGTTATATTAACTCGAACACTACAAGAAGAGCTGCGGCAAAAACTGATTTTGAGAAAAACTTTTTCAAACTGATGAACAATTCTGTTTTTGGTAAGACGATGGAGAATATTAGGAAACGCGTAAATATCGAACTAGTCAATGATGTCAATCGAAGAAACAAACTTGTGTCAGACGATGATTTTGTGAGCATGAAAATATTTAATGAGAATCTTGTTGCGATACAAAGAAGAAAAACAAATCTAAAACTAAACAAGCCGATCTATGTTGGAGCTGCTGTGTTAGATTTATCAAAGTGGCTGATGTACGATTTTCATTATAATTTTGTTAAAAAATCAATGGCCGGCTAGTAGATTATTATTTACTGATACTGATTCGCTCGTATATGAAATCGAATGCGAGGACATCTATCAGGATATGCATGATAATAGATATCTGTTTGATCTTTCTGATTACCCACGTGACAGCAAATTTCATGACGACACAAATAAAAAGGTTATTGGTAAGTTCAAAGATGAAATGAACTCGAGCGCTATCAAATACTTTATCGGATTACGTAGTAAAATGTATGCCGTATTGTTAGACAATAATAAAATAACAAAAAAAGCAAAAGGTCTGCCTCGTGATTTTGTTAAAAAGTTTATAAAATTTGATGACTACAAGTACGCGCTTGATGGTGGTGTTAGTTTTATAAGAGCTATGTCAATTCGGACAAATCATCATAAGCTCGAAACAGATGTCCTTATCAAACGCGGTTTGAGTAATTTTGATGATAAACGTTATTGCGAAAATGGGGTAGATACACTTGCACTTGGGTATTGTCATGATGATAGAGATATACTTGACATTATCTTTGCAAACTAAAATTTTATCTAAACTTAAGAAATAATGTTTGAAAATTTGACAGTGACAAATAGCTACAGTAGCAAAATCAAATATCTAATGATGGACGACAAACCATTGACAGTTGAAATTAATAATGAAACATCAGGCATATGCTTTAGTGGTACCCGTGACAAGTTAAAACTTTCGCTCATCAGATCTGATGAAAGCGAGTATTTTAATTATCTCGAACAATTGTATCAAAAGTTGCTTGCGGAATTTAAAAACTTTCACTGTCCGATTAGTCAGCATAAATACACCAAACTTACAATTGATCTTGATCGGTCAAAGGTGTATTTTATCGACAAAAAATACCCTCTTAACAAATCACAAATAAAAGATTTGTTTGAGTCCCGTCGTTATGTGAGCGGTAAAATAAAGTTTAGCCTCTATCACCATGATAATGAAATATTTTTGATATCTACAGTTGAGACATTAACAGTTGGTAATGAGGTATAATACCACTTACCTTATTGGAATTCTAATGCGTAATTTAGTCCACAATCGCCACGCTCTGCTAAATCGTAATGATTTGGAAAATTGAGTCTGACATATCATTTTGCTTATTCTGGAAGATCAGTAATTAAATTTTACCTGTTACCTAGATATTTTGCAACAGGTGTTCTATTGTATTTGTTTGGAGGTCTAGAGGGGTTGTTGAGCTCGGATTCTTAACACAATTATTGATTGCAACAGGTGATCTATTACGTTACCTAGGTATTTTGTATTTGTTGAGCTCGGATTCTTAACGCAATTATTGATTGCAATAGGTTTTCTATTACGTTACCTAGGTATTTTGTATTTGTTTGGAGGTCTGGAGGGGGTTGTTGAGCTCGGATTCTTACTTTCTCCTACTACTGATAATAGAATAGCCTCGACTTTCTCGCAGAGGCTGTAAACCGATTGCCACCCTTTGTAACACCACACGACATTATCATTATATAAATTTGCACAATTTTAAATGTGACAAAACAATTTAATGGTATTAAGTCATACTAATTATATGCTGACTATATACAAATGTAACACTTTTGATTATGTATATTTAATTTAATTGTTTGTGTTTTAATTTTTTTAAATTCCATTACATGTTATTGTAATGTAACATTGTTTACTGGCCTTGACCTTGTCCAGAATTGTTTGACCTGATTGACTTTTTAATTTCTTTTATTTCATTGATGTGAACAACTAATAGCTGCTTCATTATTCTCTATGGGTATGAGCTCATGGATGAAATTATTATTCAGGTCAACATGTTGTTTTGGGTTAGGGTTTTGGGGATTCCGAAGTGAATTTTATAGGGTATTATGTTTTAAATAAGTTTATTAAATCATGCTAGAAAGTTATTTTCCATTAGGTAATGGTTGTTTTTAGAAAATGCAAATTTGTGACCTGAGGTCAAACAGAAAAATATATTAGCTTCTGACTAAATATTTTACCTGTTGTGCTTTAACATTTAGCACTTTGGGTTATATTATGTTGTGTCCAGTTTGTGCTGAATTTTTTTTCCTTCAAACTATTGAATTCAAAAAATTATTTACTCTGGAAATACAAAAGTGCTGTGACAAAATTCTTTGGCAAAGAATTTATTGGAAATCAAACTAAATTCAAACCTTGAATAATATTTATGAGATTCAACAAGAAACTGTTGACACATAAGTACTTTTCATGCCATAACAGACATGTCATTGCCTTCGAGATCTGACCAAGTTTTATTCAGGACTTTTTATTACTAGGATTTGCGTCTTTAATTTTTGGATTATTTTTGGATTTAATTCACAATGTCGTAAGTTCTTGTACTCTTTATTCACTTTGTATTCTATTCTTGGGAAATATATTATTTGTCAAATTTTACAAAGCTTGTTGTCTTCTCTCTTTTCTGTTACTTATTTTCAAAGCATACACTTGTGACAATATACAAATGTATAAATTTTTATTATATACAAATGTATCAAGTTTGATTACACATGGATATATTAAATTTGAGTATATCAAAATGTATTAATTTTGTTCATTTCTAATCTAACAGTTCAAGGCAACAACAAAATTGGTCCATTCCAGAAAAATAAATTTTGTCCTGCCCTCAAAGCAAATGGGAATATGTATGCCTCATCTAACTACAAAACAATACTGAGTTTATTGGAGTATTCTGTATGTTTAAGTTGAAGCCAAGATTTGTGTATAATTGTTATGTCTACATGTGTCTGTGTTGCAGTGGATAGAATGATGTAAGAGATCAGTTAATTTTGTAGCTGATCAAAACATTCACCTGCCAGCTCAAAAACAAGAGAGTTATAATGTGAAAGCATTCCATATTTAGACTCCATATTAAGGTTGTTGAACTTTACACTTTATACCAGAACCACTTCATGGCAAGACTGTATTTCCCATCAGTGCTGTTGTTTTCTGCAAAAATCTAAAGCTTGTCTAGATGCAAAATTGTCAAAATGGTTAGTTGTTTGGGCAATCAAGAAGTTTGATGACTGCATTCATCTCAAAAAATAGTATCACTACTAGTAAAAGTAGGTCACATTCACCTTTAACTCTTGATTGCAGGTTTGTCCAGATTTTTGTATTATCTTTATCTTACACTAATGTTTCTATTAAATTGCACTCATATTTACACAGTCTGCACATCACTGAAGACATATTTTGCATTTTCAAGGTTGTGTTTAATCATCATGGGTTCTTATCTTAACTCTTAACTCAATACCAAATATTTATACCACTCTGACAGTTATAAATATTACAAAAAAGGATTTCAAGATTATAAAGACAAACCCAAATACATGGTTTATATACTGTTCTTTTAATATAGTGAATTGAAGCTATAAAGCACTCATGAAACATTTAATTAATCAAATAATTGTTTTGTTCCCCATAACAACAAACTGTTTTGTGATTGTAAAAGGGAGGGAATGAGGGTTTTTATTTTCATATAAAATAACAATGATCATAATATACATTGATCTGTATAAATAAGATATTAAATATGCAGGCCAGCTTGTCCTATGTAACCACCATAAAATCTCAAGAAGAAAACATTATGAGTAATCATGCATGGGACGAGTGAACTGCAACACTTACTCGTCCTTTTCATATTATCCTCAACACAGTACACTTCTCCACTACATTGCTTACACATTTACAAAAGAACTGCAAGTACCTGATGTATATACTAAAATGGGTCACAACCATTAAGATATCAAGTTCTAATGTATGTTTCTTTAAAAAAAATTCCAGTCATATCACTATGTCTGCAGTGTGACAGTTTACAGATGAGCACAGGAATATATTGCTGCAGACATGTAACATCATGTTCCATCCAGTTACATTATCCTGACACCAGGCCGACCAGTCCCAGCATTAACGTCTTAATGCTGTGTGCTTATTGTGGCAACTGTTAGGACCATTTTATAAGTTTTTGGTATCGCATGGCTGGGGATTGAACCTACAACTTTGAGTCTGAGGTGGATGCTCTAACCACTTTTAAAGAAAATATAATAACAGATAATATTTATAATTTGATAGATTGAAGTGGCATACATTTGATTTCATAGTGGTATTCATGTCCCTAGTGGTACCTTTCAGACTACAGGTGTCATTTTAATTTCATGTCCCTAGTGGCACCTTTCAGGACTACAGGTGTCATTTTAATTTCATATTCCTAGTGGTACCTTTCAGGACTACAGGTGTCATTTTAATTTCATGTCCCTAGTGGTATCTTTCAGGACTACAGGTGTCATTTTAATTTCATGTCCCTAGTGGTACCTTTCAGGACTACAGGTGTCATTTTAATTTCATGTCCCTAGTGGTACCTTTTAGATTACAGGTGTCATTTTAATTTCATGTCCCTAGTGGTACCTTTCAGGACTACAGGTGTCATTTTAATTTCATGTCCCTAGTGGTACCTTTCAGGACTACAGGTGTCATTTTAATTTCATGTCCCTAGTGGCACCTTTCAGACTACAGGTGTCATTTTAATTTCATGTCCCTAGTGGCACCTTTCAGGCTACAGGTGTCATTTTCATTTCATATCCCTAGTGGCACCTTTCAGGACTACAGGTGTCATTTTGATTTCATGTCCCTAGTGGTACCTTTCAGGACTACAGGTGTCATTTTAATTTCATATCCCTAGTGGCACCTTTCAGGACTACAAGTGTCATTTTGATTTCATGTCCCTAGTGGTACCTTTCAGGACTACAGGTGTCATTTTAATTTCATGTCCCTAGTGGCACCTTTCAGGACTACAGGTGTCATTTTAATTTCATGTCCCTAGTGGCACCTTTCAGACTACAGGTGTCGTTTTAATTTCATATCCCTAGTGGCACCTTTCAGGACTACAGGTGTCATTTTAATTTCATGTCCCTAGTGGCACCTTTCAGACTACAGGTGTCATTTTAATTTCATGTCCCTAGTGGCACCTTTCAGGACTACAGGTGTCATTTTAATTTCATGTCCCTAGTGGCACCTTTCAGACTACAGGTGTCATTTTAATGTAAAAAACTTTCTATTTCATGAGATATTAAACCTCATTACAAGTTAAATTTGGCAAATGGTAAGGGATAGAGAATGTCCACATCTTGTGATTTTCTTCTCATTAGACAGTGTTACACTTGTCCTAGGTTACCAGTATTTTCATGCCTGACATGCCAGCAGAGAGTTATGTATGCGATTACTTTGTTAAAGACACATGGCCAGTGACATGCATTGGAAAATAGAATTCCATCTGTCTACCAAAATTATACCAAATGAGCCATTTTGGTCAAGCCTCCTTTCCATAAAGCTACTCAAGGGATACTACTGCTGATTAGCCAATAAAGTTGGAACATTTCTAGGCTATCACTCTAAATTTCGACCAATCAGATCTTTTTTGTCATTATGTGTTTTACAAATAGACTACAGTAGTTTCCCATGCATGAAAATTGCTGGAAATCAGCTAAGAGAATTAAAATACTTACTCCAAATGTAATTTGGCAACATTTTACTTATGAGAAGTAATTACATTCTTATAGAACTATATGAATGCGTCTTCAGTTCAACATAAAAATTTATCAATAAGTCTATTGAAAATACTGGTAACATATGACAATTTATCAATAATGCTTCAGTCTTGAAAAATACTAGTAACATATGAAAAATGTAACAATGTCTGATCAGACACAAAATAAAAAATAATTGTGGTATTCTATGTATCTTCACTTCTCAGAAGTTTGACTCCTAAAGATGTATGATAGCTAACTTAAATTGGATCTCTAGATCAGAAAGATGCTAAGAAGCTGAGAAGTGTCAAAGTAAATGCAGATTTCATTGAGAAATTTAAAATACAGAGTGTTTGACAATGCAACATAATATTTTCATGATTTTTATTCATTTTAGCATCAAAGTTACATTGGGTACCTGCATAAAAAACAAGGTCAGCTCCCTTGCACTATGTTATAACAAAGAGACCAATTAGGTAAAATAATCTATAACTGACACATGCTCAATGTTCACCTATGTTGAATTTTTGGTACGTATTAAGGATATAAAATAAACTCAGATTAAATCTTGAGATGCAAATACGCATGAACCTGACCCATGGACAAGTATGTAGTAAAGTTTTACTCAACCCAGTTGATTTTTACCCTGTAAGGATGAGAGGATGAAGTGTTTTCCTGAATGCTGGGTTACATGGGGAAAGTAATGACAGGTCCTGTTTCACTAAAGGTTATTTTCTGCCATAATTATATTTAAGGTCTCTGAAAATAAATTATTAGACAGATGGTTGTTCAAAAATGTGATCTTTACAGAGGTTTGACTATATTTTGAATACTGTAAACTCTTTATTGTCCTCCAAGTATTATACATGTACATTCCTGATAAGAGCATCTGAGTAAGTGAGTTCTGTCTTACTTACTTGGGACAGTATTCCAGATTACTGTCCATTTGGACTTGAATATATAGACCTGTTGTTAAACATGGTCCTAAGTATAATATAATAGGTTCAAAAGCTAGTTAAGTTTCAAAAGATACCTCAATTAGGGCTTTAAAAATGATTAATTTATACTACAGGAACGACCTTTAAGCAGCTGTCTGTTGGTATATGTACAAAGCTATGATGGCCAATGTTCAACCATCTTCTCACTAACAAATTCGCCTTTGGGGCTGACCACATTTGGTGGCAACAAGGCCAGATACAATGGCGTCACAGCTCCTGAAAGTATAATGATGAATGGAGGAAGTAAATTTAGTGACCTTTATTTCTATCTATACTAATAAAGTCAAACATTGTATAGTAATGAACTCCAACCCTTCTGGCAAATGAAGTGCTGATGGGCAGATGTGCAAAGTAAAACATAATCTGACCTTGATTGAAAAGTTATGAACCTTACTTTGGTATAACCCTATCCACCCACTCAGGCATACTCTGTGGTATTGTTATATAAGCATACCAAGTTCCTGTACATCAAAAAGCAAAATCAGTTATTTTGGCCTGTGACTTTGAGGTTAAAGGTAGGACTGGCAAATATGAAATGAAACATATATGAGTACCAATGCATATGTGTATAGTAGTATTCCTAGAAACATGCAATATTTTGTAGGATGCCATTATTGCATTAAAACTTTTGCCATTAGTTGTTCAATCTAATCATGTATTTGTCAATTTAGACAACTGCTTTACCATTTTTGAAGATATGTGTTTAATGGAACAGACAGACTAACTGATGAGCATAAAATAGATTTATGGGGAAGTGGAACAGATAGGATAATGAAATCACCCCTATCCTGCTATTGCGTTGGGTGAGTGTCATTGTAGAGCTTGGGGTTGATGTGCAATGGCACTTTCGAGATAATATTGACTATATCATCCTGAGGAAGTGGAAGTTACCTGCCTTTGCCAAGGAGACAAAGAGCTGAGAAAATGTAGGGGATTTTATCACTCAATATTTTAGTAAGTTTTCAATATCACCATTACCACTATGTCTAGAGAATTGAAAAACAAATTCTTTTGCTGAATCACTTATTTCCTAGACATGTACATTTTGTAATTTACTACTAATGCATTCAAATAAAACATGGTAAATTCATTTTTGATAGAATGTTGAACACATTGATTGGTAGTAACAAAGTACATATGTGCATATTATTCTGTCTCTGCTGGTCCCTGTTTATCATTATTACGATATATACCAAGAAGTCTGGGTAAAGCTTGATTATTTCCTGCTTCTGATTGGTCCGCCTTTTACAAAAAGCCAGAAACTTGAGGCCAGCAAAATAGAAAACTAACAATTCCTGAAAAGATGTTACAATATAAGCTTTCAGCTGCAAGAATCATAGGTATCCACCATGTTTAGAATTACCTTCATCAATAGTTTTTGTTCCTTTATGACTTGACATATCTGTAGCCACATAGCCTGGACAGCACTGGAAATAAATACACATTTATAGCATTTCATTAGCAACATAGCCAGTATAGAACTGCAAATAAACTGAGTGCCCAAAATATCAAGGGCAGCACTGCAAATAAAATTAGTATTTCAGCGCCCAAAAAGCCAGGGCAGCACTGCAAATAAAATTAGTATTTCAGCACCCAAAAAGCCAGGGCAGCACTGCAAATAAAATTAGTATTTCAGTGCCCAAATAGCCAGGGCAGCACTGCAAATAAAATTAGTATTTCAGTGCCCAAATAGCCAGGGCAGCACTGCAAATAAAATTAGTATTTCAGTGCCCAAATAGCCAGGGCAGCACTGCAAATAAAATTAGTATTTCAGTGCCCAAATAGCCAGGGCAGCACTGCAAATAAAATTAGTATTTCAGTGCCCAAATAGCCAGGGCAGCACTGCAAATAAAATTAGTATTTCAGTGCCCAAATAGCCAGGGCAGCACTGCAAATAAAATTAGTATTTCAGTGCCCAAATAGCCAGGGCAGCACTGCAAATAAAATTAGTATTTCAGTGCCCAAATAGCCAGGGCAGCACTGCAAATAAAATTAGTATTTCAGTACCCATATAGTTAAGGAAGCACTGAAAATAAAATTAATATTTCAGTGCCCAAATAGTCAGGGCAGCACTGCAAATGAAATTAGTATTTCAGTGCCCATATAGTTAAGGAAGCACTGGAAATAAAATTAGTATTTCAGTACCCAAATAGCCAGGGCAGCACTGCAAATGAAATTAGTATTTCAGTGTCCAAATAAATAGGGAAGCACTGGAAATAAACTGAGAATTTCAGTGCCCAAACAGCCATGGCAGCACTGGAAATTAAATATTGCAATAGCTACACAGAACACAAAGCCTGGGCAGAACAGCAAAATAACATTAATATTTCATGACACAGACACATTTTATGTGATAATAAAAGAACTTTATCATTTAAAATATTTACATAAATATTCACAAAATTTTTAATATCTGGTCATTGATTGATAGAATTAAATTCATGATTGTAAATTAAGTAAAACAATTAGTGATGAGAGCTGTTATAGGCATAATCCAGTCTTAGCAGCATTGGTTATTTCTACAAACTAACTGGATTAAAGCAGTATATTCTATGACAGTTGTCTGTCTCTTCTTTCAACTATCCATTATGGTTAATTTGTCTATGTATTTCCTTTACATGCAAGGAACATTTTCCTGCCAGGTTAATGTGGCCTATGGTGCCCAAACTAGAAACTACAGAGTGCTAGAGCTACAGAGTGCAGTAACTACAGGGTGCTGGAGCTACAGAGTTCTAGAGCTACTTAGTGCTACTAACTACAGAGTGCTAGAGCTAAGAGTGCTAAAAACTACAGAGTGCTAGAGCTACAGAGTGCTAAAAACTACAGAAGGCTAAAACTACAGAGTACTAGAGCTACAGAGTGCTAGAGTTACAGAGTGCTAGAGTATTTGTGTTACAAAAATACATTACAAGTAATATCAAGAATAATAGCTGATTGACCAGTATCATCCTTTACGTAAAATGTTGCATAGCTATAGGAAGCTATATCTGGATGTTTCTACAATGCCCACTGTAAATTGCACAGAATATTTATACTTCAAACATTAATTCAATATGTGATGTAAATAATATGACTGGTTAAATTATTGCAGAAAGTTAAGGTGTTAGATCAAATGGTCTTTTGCATGGGTCATTATGTTTTTTTTTCTCACCTGGATGCAATTTTTGTGCAATGTTGGGGAAATTGTCACAGTGATCAAGGTTTGGTTTGAAACACTTGATTTTTCCCCATTAGGGATTTACTTTGTAATTTTGGTGGCAACAGATAGAAAGGTATCTATGTTGGGGTCCAAAGGTTTGACAGTTCTTGTGCTCAGGTCATGGTAGCTATCAGAATTCAAAGACTATCAGAATTCAAAGACCCATCACATTATCAGTAAAATCAAAATATCTATTATTAATGTACAATGAGAAATTAAGAAGTACATTTGAATGAATAAGCTTAGTAATCAGACATTTTCCAGAAAGCCTTGTGAGCTGACTTTGAAATACTGCATTTGCAGTCACCAAATATAATTAATACAATTTTAAGTTATCCCCCAAAGTAAGCAGAGTGACTGAGTATATGCCAAAATACCCATTATGGCTTGGACCTGGAAGACACATGGATCCATGAAAAATATGCCAAAATACCCATTACAGCTTGGACTTGGAAGACACACTGATCCATGAAAAATGAACAGTCATACAGGCAGAATGAACCATTAATACTGAGTTGTGCTTCTTTAAGAAGAAAATAGGTTTCAAACACACACACACACACACACACACACACACACACACACACACACACACACACAAACACACACACAGAGTTACCGAGTTCACAATGACATCAGGCCTCTGTGTATCTTTGGAAAGCTCCCTTTGCTGAATAAAAGACATTACCCTGACCCCAACATTTGAAGTTCCGTATGCTGATTTCAACCATCCTTTTTCCTCCACTTGGTTTGCCTTAGCTGCACTGCAAAATTCATTAAATTAAAAAAATTACATGTTTTTAACATTAGTAGAAATTTGCTATGACTGATCCAACTAGTTTAATAATTGACTTGGATCAATGGTCAAAACAAAGTAAAAAACAAGCAAAATGAAAAGGTCTTGTAACACTTAATAAATACTTTAATAATTAAAGCCATAAATGAAAATGTTAGAGGAACTTAAAGTATTATAAATTAAATCCAAAATAATTCTAAAAGTTATATTCATGTTCAAAACAATCAAGTGTTCTGAATGAATATCAGATATTCAGATGGATGAATCACAATAATATTGTCATTAACTTTTCTGAATAACTCACAATTAGTCCAGAATGATATTCTAGTCCAATAAGCACTTTTTCATTTTGATGAATAATTCTAAATGTCTCCTCTCAGATTAAACACAGCATTAAACATAACTGCAGAATGCATTTAACATATGCCACACCAAATATAATATAGAATTGAATTTGATTCTTCAGTTCAACAGTCTATTACAACAATATTTTGTAATATAATCCACATAACAGATCTTACCACTCACTCTAATATTTCACAATACCTTTTCATGTGACCTAACCCTTCCAATTGGAAATAACTTAATTCTTCTAAGAACCCACCTGACCCCTCCAGCCAATGAGAAATTGCTGCAAACTTATCAACAGGTTTTATTATTAGAAACCTGACAACCTATATTTATAAATTCTATGCAATCAACAGGTATTATAATATCTTAAAAAAGAATCTATACACATTCTCATGACTCTGTGGTCACAAATTAAATAACAGAGAAAGCAAATCCAAAAAGTTTTATAAAAATTTAACAATTTAATTCTCAAGGTTATACATGGAAATGTGACAGTTACTTACAGTATTCTGAAGTGAATCCAAACTAATCAATATAAAAATCTATGAAAGTCCTAGAAGAATGAAAAGCTCCTTATAAATTTCAAAACTGAAAATGTACTGGTTCTCCAAGACCATGATGTTAAGATGGCATTGTCCAGAATTCCTTCAAATTATTAATAATAGTTCCAGAATAATATTACAGTCAAAATAACAAGCACTTTCTATTTCCACTGAACAGTCCAATCAAACATTTTTCAATTTGAATATTATCCAAGTACTACATATAATACATCTGCAGGCTTACAACAATGTGAAAGATTCCAAATCTGGAATGAATCTGATTCTCAGTTCTTTCTTTATATTCATTGTCTATTATGACTGTGCTGTGCAATAGACCCCACTTGACATAGTTCTTTCTTTACATTCGTTGTTTATTGTGACTGTACTTTGCAATAGACCCCACATGACATAGTTCTTTCTTTATATTCATTATTTATTGTGACTGTACTGTGCAATAAACCACATATGACATAGTTCTTTGTTATATTCATTGTCTATTGTGACTGTACTGTGCAATAGACCTCACATGACATAGTTCTTTTTTATATTCATTGTTTATTGTGTCTGTACTGTGCAATAGACTCCACATGACATAGTTCTTTTTTATATTCATTGTTTATTGTGACTGTATTGTGCAATAGACCCCACATGACATAGTTCTTTCTTTATATTCATTATTTATTGTGACTGTACTGTGCAATAAACCACATATGACATAGTTCTTTGTTATATTCATTGTCTATTGTGACTGTACTGTGCAATAGACCCCACATGACATAGTTCTTTTTTATATTCATTGTTTATTGTGTCTGTACTGTGCAATAGACTCCACATGACATAGTTCTTTTTTATATTCATTGTGACTGTATTTTGCAATAGACCCCACATGACACAGTTCTTTCTTTATATTCATTGTTTATTGTGTCTTTATATTCATTGTTTATTGTGAATGTACTGTGCAATAGACCCCACATGACATAGTTCTTTCTTTATATTCATTGTTTATTGTGACTGTACTGTGCAATAGACCCCACATGACATAGTTCTTTCTTTATATTCATTTTCTATTGTGACTACTGTGCAATAGCCCCACATGACATAGTTCTTTCTTTATATTCATTTTCTATTGTGACTGTACTGTGCAATAGACCGCACATGACATAGTTCTTTCTTTATATTCATTGTTTATTGTGACTGTACTGTGCAATAGACCCCACATGACATAGTTCTTTCTTTATATTCATTGTCTATTGTGACTGTACTGTGCAATAGACCCCACATGACATAGTTCTTTCTTTATATTCATTTTCTATTGTGACTGTACTGTGCAATAGACCCCACGTGACATAGTTCTTTCTTTATATTCATTTTCTATTGTGACTGTACTGTGCAATAGACTGCACATGACATAGTTCTTTCTTTATATTCATTGTTTATTGTGACTGTACTGTGCAATAGACCCCACATGACATAGTTCTTTCTTTATATTCATTGTCTATTGTGACTGTACTGTGCAATAGACCCCACATGACATAGTTCTTTCTTTATATTCATTGTCTATTGTGACTGTACTGTGCAATAGACCCCACATGACATAGTTCTTTCTTTATATTCATTTTCTATTGTGACTGTACTGTGCAATAGACCCCACGTGACATAGTTCTTTCTTTATATTCATTTTCTATTGTGACTGTACTGTGCAATAGACTCCACATGACAGAATATGTTACTCATTTTGCATCAAATTGGCCTATGCATTTGTCCTAGCCCCACTATTAAGAAGTTTAGAATTATTCTAGAAATGTCAAAACCCCATGAGCCACTGAGAAATTAAATCATAGGTACCAATTAAGTATTATTATTAAGATTATTATTAATTGTAAATACATATGTAAGCATCTATTTATAAATTCTCGGTAACTACTGTGCCCTTTAAAGATACTCAGGTCACATGTGCATAATGTAACTACAGGTCATGTATGCAAAATGTAAGTAAATAATTTACAGCAATGAATAAAATTATAAAAACTTAGATAAAATCATGTACAAGGAATTACAAAAAATACAGATATACATAACACCCATGCACAAAATTAGCTGTGTAATATATTATTGATAGATCATCACTGCAATTTTGCAGTATACAGACATGACCAAGAATCACACACAAGATAGATAGTCATGTATCTAGAGCTAAAATAAATATAGATGTACATAACAAAGAAATACAGAAAACACCATATATATATATATATATATATATATATATATATATATATATATATATATATATATATATATATATATATATATATATATAATAAGATTCTGATACTTAATTTGAGCTTAAAACGGATGCAAATGCATGTAGCAATCTGTATGTTTTCCATACATTTCAGTGCCACCATGCATTTTAAGCATTTAAATAAAACAAGGTCAGTTGTAATACAAAGCAATTTAAAATAAAATTCATGTAATAGACACAAAACCAAACCAGTCAATGCTTGTTACATTTTTATTAATATATAAGTGTCAAAATGTAAAAATAATGTACATAAAAGTCTTAAATTTTCATTTTGTATCATGCATATAGTGATGTGGATGTGGTGGTATGATATATTGTATTATTACTAGATACATGTATTGATATCGATGATGAGTACCTAAGTATTGTTACATCACTAATACAAGTTACATGCATGTCTTCATTCTGAGTCCATCCTCACTGCCCTGAAGTACAAACTGGATAGCTCATCCTTAAATCCATGCAGCCAAAGAGAATGGTTATCTAACCACTTCTATGAAATGAGGTTTATCTCATCCAGTGGCTATCTTGTGAGTTTCACATGGAACCTGAGTGTACTTACAATTCAAACTCCCTTATAAGGTCTTTGATTTGGTCCATTGTAATGTCTGGATCCTTGATTCTGTGTTTTATAGCATCACTGCATCCTTTGTACACCATAGTCGAAACCATACTAGACATATTCACCACTCTGAAATAACAAAATGAATTATCAAAGCTTTTTGACTGTGCACTTAAATTACTTTATAATTAGTTAGTGATTTATGCTTACCATGAGGACACATTTAACCTAAATGTTATTCACAAACCTACACAAAAATAATATAAGTCTACCACAAATGAATATATTTAGTGAATTTTTAGTGATGTCATGGAAGAAAAATAATGAAGATCTGTCACGAATATCAAAAAAAGGAAAAAGCCAGATTTTTTGACAAATCTGAATATTTACCTAAAAACTCAAAATGTAAAGAGCAATTTTCACCATCCTAAATACTGTATGTCCATAACAATATAATTCCAAATTTTCTATAAATATCCTGGATTTTTAAGCAACAGTTTATATAAGTCCTTGTGAAATGGGGTATACCTGAATGTCAATCATGGATTAAATATACACTGTGATCCATTTTGTGTAAGACAGAGTTTATCTTATCAAGATGCATTCACATACCAATGCTAATGAATTGAGCTGAACTTGGGTCCAAAATCATGAGGGTGTTAGTAATCAACGTCCGAAGATAAAAAAGGTTATTTCCACAATAAGATATATCACTGAAGATAAAAAGGTCATTCCCACAATCCAGCCTTAAAATGTCACTGGTGATACAAAGGTCATTCCTGCATTAAAATATATCACTGAAGATAAATGGGTCACTCCCATCTTAAAATATGTCAATGAAGATAAAAGAAAGTCATTCCCATGTTAACAATCAGTCTCTAAAAATAAAAGTTAATTCCCACATTAAAATATGTTCCTGGAGACAAAATGGTTGGTCAAGTGCTAACAATGTCTCTACAGATAAAAAGGTCATTCCACCAAGGCCAACAATATGTCTCTGAGATGAAAAGGTCACTAGCATTTACTATGTGTCTCTGATTGAGATAGAAAGGTCATTCCAAAGTTAACAATATATTTATTAAGATGAAAAAGTCACTCCTGTTCTAACAATATCTCTACAGATGAAAAGGTTATTCCAGTTTTATAAATATGTCTCTGAAGATAAAATGGTAATTCCCAAGTTAACAAAAAGTCTCTAAACAATAAAAGATAATTCCTGCATTAACAATGCCAGAGTAACATACAATGATTAAATGTTTTGCTTTTTTATCTTAGTGTCTATAAGTACAGACTCTGATGACCTGAGATGAAACAAGATCCACTATATGCAGGGTAGAACAATGACATCTGTCAAACTAAAAATGTCACTGATGCACCTATTACAAAATTTTTAGGCAGATTCCGCCTGGAGTTTAGGTGGATTCAGGGTGGATTCCGCTTAAAAACACCAAATTTTAGACAGATTTTAGGTGAACATGGAATACAGCTAAGGTGACAGACTAAATCCATCTAATAGTTAAGCGTACTATTTCTTATATTCCTCCTAAACAATAACTGTTAGGCAGAAAAGTTCTGCTTGTCCAGTTCGTTTTCCTACTTTAAGGTGGATTTTGGACTTAAGACTGATTTTGGCAGAAATATTAGGCGTAACTTTGAACTTTATCAAAAGAACTACATTAGCATGGAATCTTTGGACTTAGAAAATTTAGTTCAAGGTGGATTTTGGACTTAATCTGATGTTTACTCTAAATAAAAAGTTTTTTTTACTTCCTATTAAAATATGTTCTACAACAATTATACCCTAGTGAGAAGGTGACTGAAGTTTTAGCAAAATCAGAGTGAAGATTTTTGACATTCAGTCAAATGTCCTTTTTTCACTAAAATTATTTTATTTTAGATTTTATGAAAATTTCTGAAAATATCAGTGAAATTTTGTTATTGAAATTTCACTGACTGCCAACATTTCCAAAATTATCAAAAAGAATTTGTGATTGAAATATCACTGACACTTTGCCTAAAATTCTGAAAATAGTGATATTTTATGATTGTAATATTACTGACATTTCAATAAAAAGTATCACTAAGATATAATAAAATTTATTTTTTGTTTCTTAAAATATATTGAATGATTTTCAGCAACATTTATATTTGCTGTTTTTGATAATTGTAATTTTATTGTTCATTTTAGGAATAACTTCTTGCCAAATATTTCCTTTTATTTGTTTTAAAAATTATTGTTTATTTTAATTTTCAGTTGAATTAAACTGAATCTGCTTTTTCCTCAATATGGACCCTTTCTTAAATATTGTCTCCGAATTTTAAATGCTCTATCCGATTGCTTTCCGCAACGAGCTTTCTATTAAGTATTTGTTCCGTATATTATGTAACAGATGGTCGCTATAAAGAGCTTTTTGATTGGTTAAAAGTTTGTACTTGCCCAATGAATCGTCGCGTAACGTAAACTGATGGGAATGAGCATGCTTCCTAAACATGGCGATTCGAATTTTCGAGAGGTATACGAGTTGAATAACCATTTGAATTTGAAAAATGTGCGGCAGTGAGAATAGTTTGAATGCAAAGTTGATGCATCGTAACTAGTCAATCTGTTTGAAAACTGAACTCCAGGACAAGCATTTTGCTTTTGTGCCATAAAGAGCTTAACAGTCGCAGCTAGCATGCTAAATATGACAAGGAATTGTACCAGGATGATCATGTCCAGGTTTTATAACTCCAAGAAGAATTTAAGGAGGGACATTGTAATTAGATCGCTGGTGGGAATTGTTTATATTCTTGCGATTCAAATTTTTGAGTGGGATACGAGTTGAATAACCATTTGAATATGTGCGGCAACGAGAATAGCTTGAACACAGTTGATGGTCAATCTGTATGAAAACTGAATGCCAGGACTGGCATTTTACTTCTTTTTTTTTTTTCGCCATAAAGAGCTTAACAGTAGCAGCTAGCAAGCTAAATATGATAAGGAATCGAACCAGGATGATCATTTCGAGGTGTTATAATTCGAAAGAGAATTTAAGGAGGGACAACATATAGATCATGGGAAAGAATTGTTTATATTGTTGCCAGATACCCACCTACGGCGGCACGATTTACCCAAATACACCCAAATATACCCAAATACTGCCCAAATATAACCAAATACTCCCCAAATATACCCAGATACTGCCCAAATACTGTCTAGAAACACGCACGTAATGCATTTACTACTAAAGAAATGTTTAAATTCATTGCAATGTGAAGTTCTGGGTCAAAATGAAATACGTTGAATTACTCAAGCAATTAGAAATTCTTTGTACGAAACTGTATACTTAATTGCAGATGACTATATTCTAGATGGTTTTGAGTAAAAAATCAAAACGAAGTTTGAAACGAAAATGCAACATGCCGATACTATCCAGATGCTATAAAATATATTTAAATACACCCAAATATACTACGATGTTTCTGTTCTATATCATAACTTCAGTCATCATTTTTATAGGCTTGATGACTATTTCTTTATTTGCGTCAGTTCAAATATATTCTATCTCATAACTGCAGTCATTATTTTCATAGGCCTGAAGACTATTTCTTTATTTGCGTCAGTTCAAGTTGTATTTTCCGCTGCTGAGTTTGTTCGGCAGTTTGTTATTTCCATTTTATGCATTTTCTGACAATTTAAATAACTTTAATTCGTCCTAATTATTGTGTGTTAAATGTTAATGTCGGCCATTTCTAATACCTAAATTAAACTCGTAAACTTGATTGATCAAGGGTAGAATTATCATATCTTTCTGCTATTCAAATTGTGATGGAAAGTCATTATCTGAGAATTGACAGTCATGGGCTGAATTAATGATATTCTTAGTTTTTTTCGAGTTCTCTGTCGTAACGGATAAGCAACTGTATTTTGAGAGGCACAATACTGCGATTTTTCGGTCACTTTTGGCGATGTAAAGGTGATTACGTTCATATGCAGGTGTAAATGAAAAGTCAAATTAGAATTAAAATAAGGTTATATTTTATATTTTATTAAAGTGGCGAAATAAATTAAAATAGCGATTATTTCCGAACTACAGATGTATCTGTCATACAGGTAGCAATGAAAGCAGTTACAACCTTACAAAATTTATTTCACAATGTACTAATTAATTAATTACATGTCAAAAGATGTTTGTTAATTATCGGTGCTTTATATCTGTTGTCCGTTCAGTTCTTGGTCTTTTCCGTTGGCCCGGTTTTCGTCTGGCCGTTTGTTTCGGTCTCTTGCACTTGTATGTTCTATCTGTTGAATGGACAAAGCTGGACTCGGCTACTGTGGCGATCGGAGCAGCAAGAAATTTCTTGAAGTGTTTTTCCTTTTCCGTTGCACTCTTTGAGTGCCAGGTTTGTGTGTCCAAAAGAAATGAAAGAGACTGACCAAAAAGCCTGTAGTTGCCAGCACCATACAAAACTCGACGTAGGTCTATGATCTGCGTTTTTGTAACGGAATACAACCTGTCTACAAGTTCGGGGAGCTTTAGCTGTTTCCAGTCAGTTGCTTGTTTTAGTCGATTGTTCATGGACTCTGCATAGTTATTGGTCCATAACTTAGAAATGATATTTGCTTTTATTGGTTGATAAACATGTTTTAATATTTTCCCTTTGAAATGTGTTTCGTAATATGTCTTAAATCTCGGATATTTATCGAAATATACTGAGAGATTGTCTTCTCGCTTTGAAAACTCGAGGGTTTTACTAAAAACTGAGCCGCATTTGAAGATTATATTTATAATTTTCTCCTCTATATCATCGGAACCAGTTTTTTGAAGAAAATGCCTAATGTTATCTTTCAGATGTTTGGTACACAGCAGATAATTTGCTTTGTGGAAATTGTTTGCTAAAAAATTTCTTATTGCTTTCTCATCATCGGTTCCAAATGTCAAATTTTGTGAGTTAAGTTTTTCTCTAACATGTGAAAAGAAATGGTGATAAGTTCGCTGCTCACCATCCCAGTGAAGGCAAAGAGGTCCTAGTAAAATCGGATACTGGTTAGATTTTCTGCTAACCAGGCTTCTGTTCCTATAACACATTGTTGTTACAAACACTTTACCAAGATTAAAAGTTCTGTCGATGCCCAGTACACTTCCTTCCTCCCCAAAACAATTTTTGTTTTCAAGTCTAATATTTGATCGTCAGTGTACAAAATTATAATCGGCTGTTTTCCTTTCGTCATTGTAACTCCCTGGACGAAAGGGTTGTCATGTATATCTCCGATTATTGTCAATATCTCGTCCGCAATATTGTTTCCATGCACCCTCTGAGGTATTTCCTTTTTGTTTTCTCTGTGGACTGTGGATTTTATCCTGGAGCTGGTCAGCTGATTTAGGGGCCATGAAACTGTCATCATCAGCCATCTTGCTGACCACTTCCGTCGCCTTCTTCCTCCAAACCTTTTCGTATGCCATTTGGAGGATACGTGGATCCGTTCTTGTGTATGATTCACCGCTTTTTGAGTTTCCATGCGTATGATTTAAATTTGAATTCTTTACCCCATAATATTCAATCACTGCAAGGGTTTTTTAATGGCTAAGCCATTCGGGTGCTTCAGTTACAGTAGTAACTCTCTTCCTGTAGCTTTCGTTGTCTTTAAGCTTAGTGTAGTAGCGATGAAGAGTTATAATATCGGTGGGTTGGGGATCAATTGAAGCATATGTTACCCTTTTATCCACTATCTTTTTCAGGCAAAATTGACCATTTTTCTTGAAAATGTTTTTTAATTTGTTGTCCTTGGTTACGATGAATACCTGGTTTACAGTGGTGCCTGAGTTTGAGTCCCATGGCGCACAGTTGTCGGGAAAGTCGTTGCGTTTTCCCCTTCACTCTGTTGATGCCTCACTACAACATGAACATTGTTTTTGTGTCCCGAAGGTACTCTTTCTGCCGGCGCATCTTCACTAAAAAGCGTTTTAAATAGTTTGTCATTTTCCAAGAACCTGTTTCCTGGATTTTCCTTAACTTGTTGGCGCTCGATACTTAGGGGACTGGTCTGTTTTTTTGGTAAATGCTATATTTGCTTCATTATCACTGTCTGCATCAGTTAAATCATGAAGATGATCGAAATGGTTCGATGACAATTCACTTTCCAGTGATATTAATGATACATTAGAGCAACACCTTTGGGGGGGGGGTAAACTCCCTGTAGATACCACTAAAGTGGAAGATGAAAGTCTGCGTTTTTGGCTAGCACCATATTCAACAGTACTGTTATCCGTTGATGGATAAGCTAACATATGAACCACATCAATAACAGCTGCGAAGTGGTTGACCGCGTACCACTTTCCCGGTCCTGGTGTTGGTACATCTCCACTCTTGCACCAAAGGATTGCTAGCTGCCGTCTGTTCTCGAAATCTCCAGATGGTTGAAATTCGGTATTCAAAGTTTTGTAGGCTATATCGTTTTTCCCGTTTGCGTATGTGTATATCACTCTTATTTTCATGTTAACCGCATCTGCCAAAGCTATAATTGTCCGAGCATTGGAGAATTTCCGATGACGGCAGAGTCCAGACAAGACTGTGCGTAACTGCTAGAAAGCAATTGTATTTTAGGTCTCTGTGGATGCAACATCTATTGTTCCCAGCTTGTAATAAGTTTTATACACGTGTGGTACCTTAGTTTCACTGACATGGTTTCGTTTCCACAAAGCAAGATAGAGACGGCATTGAAAAGGCAGTCTCCATCACCTCTTGTCGTCAGGGGGTTTCCAGTTATGTTGTCGACGTAATTGTACATCACCTCAGCCGCGACTGGATCAACGTCTGGCAAATAAGATGTTGGCTCTTCTGGAATTTTTAATTTCACTTTGAACATTACCTCTCATTGAACAGCCTCCTTTAGTTTTTCTATGTTCTTGGAAGCAGCGGCCTAGAGAGAAAAGAAAACCGCATTAAAATAGTCGATACATACTGGAATTAATGCAGATTTTGCGTTTGTTGAAGCATTGGTAATATGCAATCAGGTCGTGAATAATCGCGCATAGACAGATAAGGCCGGCACAGACAATTTAAAATAACAGTATCTTCGTTGTTTTCTTTAAATACCTATTTGCACCAAACATTATAATGAATTATATTAAATATTCCATAAAGCAGTTTGTCAAAATAATTGAATATCATCATTATTTGTAAAATATTTTGATGTCATTAAAAACATCTGAAGAAATTTCCTTGCGAGTGTATATTTTTGATCCGTACATATGGTAATACTAGAAAAACTAAATGCGCCAAGGCGGCGCAGAGACGTTATATACTTACAATACTGGAAAACATTTACAGGTGATACAAAATTAAGACTTAGAAATGTTTGATTTGTCTATATGTTGATCGTTATAGGTATTTTCTTTACTTATTTAAATATTTGCAAATGCAGAAATTACTTTTCTCTCCCTTTATTTTTTTCGTATTAACTATGAAATGTCCTCGTGTAACATTCTAAACCTATCTAATCCTATGTTGAGAAAATGAATAGGACACGCAAAGATATCGAATTTAAATTTATATATATATATATATATATATATATATATATATATATATATATATATATATATATATATATATATATATATATATAAACTGTTTACTCTCGATACAATATTTAAGGTATAGGGTAATGAAGTGCTAGTGTAATCAGATTGACATGTGTTATCGCGTGTTACAATCACAAGTAACCGAGCACATAGGCGCTACCTCAGTTAGCTTTGCAGCGCTACAAAAACATTTTAAATGATTTTCAAAAATAAATATGTAAATTTTTATTTAGATGCAAAGAAAAGAAAATTAAACTAAATCTATTATATATTTTTATCTATCTTTTTTCATGCTAGTTCTATGTGTAAATGTTAAAAGAAAAGAATTAAAGAGAGTTTAATCTCTTTTTTCTTCACTTTATTTATATGTAAATATTAAAAGAGTTTTAATATTCTGTATCAATGTATTCATTTGTCATCTCTTTATACTTAGACATTTTAAATTCAGGATTCATCGAATAGCTAAATAATATGTATTGGGAAATCAAAATTACTTTCATGCATGTAAAACCGATTAGAATTAAATTAAAAATTGTGGGACTTGTAAAGCAGGGTCCATGTACCTAGTCTCAGGTAGACAAATGTGAAGCAAATTCTTAACAAACTTTACTAAACAAAATGGTCCAGTACAATACTATCCAATAACCTTTTTTGAATTTTCTTTGCGTGTTCTTGCACGTGTTTACTTTTATAACCGACATTGCTCTAATTGATCATATCTTTCTTTCAATTTAGAATAAATGTACTACATTATTATTAAATGAGATAAAATATGTAACAGATAAAAATGAGCAGATTCCAATTTTGTTTGCCAAAAGACACTTTTGAAATATTAAATTTAATTTAATGTAACAGTGAGTGGAAATAGATACTGGAAAAAAATGGGCAAAATAACAGTATGTTAATATAATAATATTAAAACAGTATTCTCACAGAAAGTGCTATACAATATACACGTGCGAATGAATTTATACCCCATCATTGTTTTAGAGAAATCTAAATATTAGACCAATTAAATTATTAAAATTCGTGCACAGGCGGCATATTTTCTTATCTAAAATGGTCATTGAATCAGTTGAAAATCTATGATATTGCATGATGATTAAACGCATAATTAGGGGACTATAACAAAAATGCTTTGATAAAAGAAAGTAGTCTTTGCGTGTGCTAACCTAAGAAATTTAATTATTACAAATTTTAAATTAAATGCTGATACTTATTTTCTGCAAACGATGCATGGCCATCAGGTAGTCAAATTCATTGCCATCCAATGTACGACATGAAACGCACACGAATTCCAGATCAATATTTCCCCCACATTTTCAATTCATCGTCCGAGATTTCTTGGCATTTGTTATGATACCAGTTCATACACAATGAACATTGAACACAGTCATTTGAACAGTTTGATTTGCATCCACCACATGGAAACCTGGCTCTGCGTTTTCTACTGAAATTAGCCATGATTCGCTTAAAAATGACCAATACAGAAAAAGGAAAAAAAGAAAAGTGCAATATTTAAGCGTTGTTTCAAAATGAGAGACAAGGTGATTAAACTTTAAGATTTTGTACCTTGCATTCGATTGATTGTAATTAACAATAATGTTTTGTTCAGACTGTCTAGCAGTTTATTAATAGTAAAAAATAATCAACTTGAAACCCGACTTGTTTCTTTAGAAAACGTGCTGACAATTTTCAGTACTCAATATGTAGTCAAAATACAATTCGAGGCTGATTTTAGTAGTTTGCTATTGAACAAAAATTAACTGAGTAAATGAGAGCTTGCCGCTTTATCACCTTTATCGGCATTTTCTTTGTTTTCTTTGGGGTTTTTTTTTTGTTTTGTTTTTTTTTTTTGTAACCATCGACAAAAAGCACGTGCGTTTGATGATTCTGTTCGGCAATTCCTTTCATTTCATTTTAAGCGACGGTCGACAATATACCTATAATTGTTCACAGGTTCTAATATTTATAATTGACTCCTGGCCTCGACTGCCCAAAGGCAGAGTTGTCTTTCTGCTATTCAACTCGTACCAAGAGGTCATTATTCAATAATTGCAGGTTAAAGAAAACATTAAGAATGTTCAAATGTATCTTAATTTGTACTTATGTAATAGTGCATTTTTTATTTTTACAATTTGTTCATTAGATCACATAAGTGTTTTATTCGCTTTTTATAAGTAAACAGTTGGAATCCTCATCACGTGAAATATATTTTGGCTGAATAGAAATTTAGTTGAAAATGCGGCTCTGATTTGGCATATAAATATAACAGTGAAAAGAGGCAGTAAAAAGGGAGTAAATTCTAAGAATCAGTTGGAAAAGATGAGACACCATGTTATTAATAGATGAATATCAACATTTGTGTAGAACTGGATTTCTCCTTCGCATTATTCTATATACATATGCATGCATCCAATTATTAAAGCCAAAGGTAACAATTTTTGCTTATGTATCCTACATTATATATATATATATATATATATATATATATATATATATATATATATATATATATATATATATATATATATATATATATATATATATATATATATATATATACTTTCCGAGCAAATGGTAATTGGAGATGTTCGTTACATTTCGTACAAAGAATTTCTAATTGCTTGAGTAATTCAACGTATTTCATTTTGACCCAGAACTTCACATTGCAATGAATTTAAACATTTATTTAGTAGTAAATGCATTACATGTGTGTTTCTAGACAATATTTTTGAGTATTTGGTTATATTTGGGCAGTATTTGTGTAGTATTTGGGTAAATCGTGCCACCCGATACCCATGCCAAAAAAGTCATATCTTAGAGGAGTTTTCACAAATAGAATCAATCTTCAAATTATTTATATTGTCGAAATATTCTAATTCGGTTAGAATTATTTGTAAAAGAAAGAGTAATTATAAAATGATAAATGTTTGTCACCACTGCTTATGGAAAAAAAATGACTAAATCAAGAGACCACAGAGATACAAGGCAGGCCCCTTGCATTTCTTTTCTTAATCAGTGTCATTTTGCATCATTTTCACAGTTGAATTTTCAATGCAAGATACAATTTTATATATGTTTATGTTTTTACATATGCCTGTCCATATGTTCTAGGCTTGATAGTTTAATCATTTAATTATTTAGTGTCTAGCTTGATTCATCACATCATATACTATATATAATATATTGTGTATAATATGCATCAAGGTAGATAATTCTGTAACTAAGTGAGTTACCTTATTAAAATAAAGTCTTTATTATTATTATTATTATTATTATTATTATTATTATTATTATTATTATTATTATTATTATTATTAACTCCCATATCTTATGGATGTCATATAATTAAGAGATCTGTATAATTTTGTTTCATGTACTCTGAAATATCACATTGATTAATAAGTCCTGTTTAATTCATATCCAGTACCACTCTGATGGCCTATTGGTTAGAGCATCCACCTTGGATGCGGGAGGTTGTGGTTCGATTCCCAGCTGAGTCATACCAAACACTTACCAAAATGGTACTAATAGCTGCCTCGCTTGGTGCAAAGCTATAAGAGGTTAGTGTTAGGATTGGTTGGCCTGTGTCAGGAGAATGTGATAATGGGTGGGACATCATGCGGCATGATGACCAAGTGCTAGTCATCACTATAAACTGCCACACTACAGACATCCTAGCAATATGGTCAAAATATTGTTAAAGCTATGTTATAAATCCAAATCACACACAATTCATATTCATTACTTATTTAAAACCTTTGGAAATATCTAAAAATTCCTGGAACTTCAGTAAAATACAATATAATCATTAAAATTTTAATAAAATCTTAACAGTTATAGTAAACTCTCAGAAAACAAAATGTTAGAGATTTCAGCAAAACTTAAGTGAAAAGTTTGGCTAAAATGTTTTGAAACCTCACCAGAATTTCAGTGAAAGTTTTGGCTAGAGCTCTGAAATGTCACAAATATTTCAGTGAAATTTTAATGAGGTATTGCAAAATGTTTATGAAAGTTTTGGTCAAAATATTTGTGAAATCTCGCCAAACTCGAGGTGAAATAATAAAGACAAATGATATGATCCATTGGTTAAAATTATTGAGAATATTATCATTGATTTCCAATAATGTCTTAGAATCATTAGGCAGTTTAAGAGTCATCTGAAGCAGATGTTTGTTTTTTTTATTGGATATTTATGTAGATATTTTAGGCAGCCTGTTTCTAGACAGAAACCTTAAGCAGATGTTTATTTTTACAGTGGGGTTGTTTTTCAGGAAGAATTTTATTTCAGGTGCTAATTATTTAGCTCTGCAGATACATATGATTGTGTGTAAACTTGTTGAGATAAATATTAATTATGTCAGTTTCACTTGTACAGAATTGTTTACACTTGGTAACATTGTAAATTTCTGGTTTATCATTCAGCTGTCCCATGTATTTACATTTAGAAGTCAGGTCCAGTTCATAATTGTTCTATCCTTTTTAATTATTTTTCCAGTTAAAAGTTGTACATGAATTCTCTTCTTGGCCAAAATGAAAATAAAAATGGAATAAGTAAAATGTTGAAATTTGCTTTTTTTTGCTGTAAAGTATGCACTAGAGTGTGATCCAATGCATTTAATAATTATCTTAAAATGAACAGATTAAATTGTGTTCATTCTGGTCTTAATTTCACAGTAGTAGATGAAATCTTTTTCCATGCTGAAGGCATTTGCATGCAGCTCTAGGTGGAGATTATTTCTGGGCAAAATTTCTGGAAGGTGGACCAACATTTTGACATTTTCATTACTGGATGGGTTTCTGCAGGTATTTCCATCTAATAAGAAGAAAAGATTCTACCTGGTAACAGTAATTTGAATATTTCAAGCTTTATTCCATCATGAATCTGCCTAAAAGGATAAATAAGCGAAATAAACAAATTCCACATAGTAGTAGTAGGCGGAATAAACAAATTCCTTCTAAAGCAATTTGCATATTTCGAGCTATATTCCACCCTGAATCTGCCTTAAAAATGATAAGCGGAATCTAGGCTAAATAAGCGGAATAAACAGATTCCGCCTAGTAGGCAGAATAAACAGATTCCACCTAGTAGGCAGAATAAACAGATTCATGCTAATAATAGACAGAGTAATTTGCATATTTCGGGCCATATTCCGCCCTGAATCCACCCTGAATCCATCTAAAATATATATTAAGTGGAATCTAAGGTTTTAGGTGAAATCCGCTTTAATATTCCACCTGGAATCTGGTTAAAGTCAGGGCAGAATTTTTCGTACAGGCATCGAGAATAGGCCTGGATGACCTTATTCTTGCATGTTTTGAGCTTTCTTCCTGAAATACTTCCAGAAACCAAGTTTAGGTAAAACAAGGTCAATGATATGGAAGATGTTACAAAAATATTGGTAACTATATTAAAACAACTAAAGCATTTTAAGATGCATACATGTATAAAAATTGTGGGTAAGTAAAGAAGGGTTAATGACATTGAAGGTGCCAGTGGCTTCAGTAGGGGGGTGCAGGATGTGCAGACTGCACTGAGTAATACCAAAATGACTCTATAAAAGTTTTGAATTGTTGTGCAGGAAGGAGGTCCATTGGGGTGACACCATGAATTACTGCACTGGGTGACACCAACCCTAGTGATGGCACTGAAAGGTGTTACAGAAATCTGAAACACAAAGTCAACTGAACATGTACGATAGGCTAAATTTAGTACAGTGTATTGCAAGAGCTGCTGATCTTCAAGAGATGCGGTAACACATCAAGTATATGAACGAACCACTTAAAATACATTCACTTTGAAGAAAGCATTAAATAAGAACATTTTAGCTGTCAACATCACTATAGCATATTTTAAAATATTCGTTACTGTCTTGAAGATACAGCGTCCAGAATGATGTTATAGTACTGTAATATCTCTGTTCTTTGCCTTGTTGATATTGCATAATGTAACTTCTTGAGTGCTGGTTTTACCCCCTATCTCCTGAGTGTTTTATGCTTTCCATTGATATGATTGAACAGTATGTTTTTTTATGGAAGTCATGCTTCTGCAAAGATTGCATGTCTAATGGTAATTTCTATAGCAACAAGAACTTTCCTTACTTGGCTCTGTCATAGTGGAGAGAGTGGATAGGTTGTGCATCAGAAACTAAATTTAGATTTGAATTTACCCTTTGTAAAAGATTTAAAAATAATTAAAAATACAGGAGACATGAATTTCAATAAAAAAGTACAAACAAGTACAATGATGTAGCAAGTTGATATATGTCAGGGATTAAATTTAATTACCTGAAATTTAAAGCTAATTTAAAAAAAACTTCTAATAGAAAATGGAATAAGAAACAGTCATGAATGTATGTATGTATGTATGTATGTATGTATGTATGTATGTATGTATGTATGTATGTATGTATGTATGTATGTATGTATGTATGTATGTATGTATGTATGTATGTATGTATGTATGTATGTATGTATGTATGTATGTATGTATGCATGCATGGCTGTGCTAAACTAAATTTTAGGCAGTTACTGTATGTTGGTTTTTCAGACTGCATACCTTTTGATAATTTAAAGTAGAATCCCAAATATTTCCAACCATACTGGAAATGTTGGAAAAACTTACAACATGGGGTTTTCTCAATCAAACCAGGTACAGAGTGTGCTTCTGAAGAGAATCATACAAAAAACCACAATGATAGAGAAAAGTTAAATATCACTATTGCCTGAAATATTTGCTTTTATGTTATTGCATTTTCAAATGTATTTTTATTATCTTTAGGGATTTAATGTATTTAAATGTAATTAATCACACATTAGTTTGGATTTAGGGTTGGTATTTTTGGTCTTTGGTTTGCAAAAACTGAATATACTTTCTCCTGAGCCTCTGTCACTAACAATAAATACTGAGTCTCCATTTTTCCAGGTGCTGACCCTAAAAGTTTTCTTCCCATGAAATAGTCTAGAAAAAAAGTTCCAGATTTTCTGAATCTTGTGGCATTACATTCATTGGTAACATTATTAAATGTCATGTACATTTATACATTTTCTGTTTAGTAGTGTCTACTTGATATTGACTAAAATCATTATTCAATAATGGCTGTTGCATGATGTTTCCTAATTGTGGTCAGTTCAAATCTGCAGCAAGTTACATAAATAATTATACAGAATTTATATCAAACAATCATAAAAAATCACATTATTGAGTAGAACTGACAAAGTATTTTATTAAAGAAATAAAACTCGGCTGTGTAACCATTTCATTTTTGGTAAATGAAATGGAAAAACGAGTTTTAGAAACCTTATTTTGACTAACCATTGCAAATTGCTTTAGGACCACTTACATATTTAGACATATTTTGCTAGGGCTAACAGACAATGTGAAAATTAAGTGCACCAAACTTTCCTTGCTATACCGCAGTTTCACTACATATGTAAATTTGATTTTGTTAAGTAAAGCAGTAAGCAGTATTAGGCACAGCTCTTGTATTATTGTACTAATATGGTAATATGGTACATATTTATAAGATGGTGGTGGTAAACAATTAGCTCTGTTGTTGATATGCTGATCTGAATCCAATTTAATTCTGGAAGCAGTGCTGCTAGTGTTGATGTGCTGCTCTGAATCCAATTTAATTCTGGAAGCAGTGCTGCTAGTGTTGATGTGCTGCTCTGAATCCAATTTAATTCTGGAAGCAGTGCTGCTAGAGTTGATCCGTAAAGATTCTACTAAGATTTCTCCTGTTTTGCTTTCCTCTTCATAGCAAAAGCAGTTTTAGGTTTCTTTTCTGCAGATTCTTTCATTGTGATCAGGTAACCTTTGTGTCTAGGGGAAACATTCTTTCTTTCCAGAGCAATTGCTATCCATAAAAGCATCACATTCATTCCAGTTGTTTAATGCTTTTCTCATTGTGAATTGGGCGAATGAGTATGTCTTTGCCATTACGAATTTGTGCAAAGGATTTGTGTTCATTTTTTTTAAGGCAGTGATAGTTGATGTATAAAACATCATCTGCACTCAGTAGTTTTTGAAGGCATGGAAAGTTCATCTGCACATTGTTTATGTTGTTCCTTCCTATGAATAAACTAAATTTTGCTCTTGTTTTGGTGACACAAGACATGACTTAAACGAAACTGCTTCTTGTACTAGCAAGCATGTACATGTCTGGACTATAAGTGCTGGTGATTTGTATCAAGCCATTTTGTTGTATCTATACTATTAATGTTGACGACTAAAGGTGAGTAACACAGGAGGTTTGTCTATTAAGAAAAACTGGACCTTATTTCGAGTTGCAGTGATACTTGTCCAGGACAAAGTTTGGGTAATGGTGATTGCAATGTCTTTCTAAGCAGTTAATTGGTTCCATCTGGACTGGTTCTTGCAGCGGGAAGTTTTATAGGGTAGTATTCTGTCAGTCTTGTGTGTATTGAAATAATCCTGAATGTTTGGTCAGGTGTACTGACTAAAAAAGATAGTGCTGTGGCTAATTACTGAAATTGTTGTATATGTGCTGATTTTATTCTGGATTTTGAAATTATTACATAGTAACGATTTGTTTATTTACAGGTCTGATATTCTGGATAATTATTTGCTGAAATGGGTGGCTTCATTGATTAAAGCGGCTTTTGATCCTATAATGGACATCAACAGTTGACACATTCCATGACCTTGACCTAGTCTAGGTAGTTCCCTCATCAGCTCTTACTGTTTCACTGACAGGTGGAATAGTCCAAGAGTTTTGGGCATCACTATTCTTGGCATTGGCATGTCTATTATTTGCTCTATTTTAGCAATATTATGTGACCAAATGCTATTTGTTGAGTATGATACAATTACTTCAAATGTGTCTTTATGTATCCTTAATTGATCACATGCAATAATGCACTTACTATCTTTGCCATATATGATATTGTTTTCATGACTAACATGTTATTTCTCTGTGATCAAGCAACTATCAAAAAATGTAAACATCTCTCTTAAATTAGTTTTGGACTAAAAACTAATGATAATCTATTAATAGCTCCTTACCGTGCATGAGGCCGGAGTAAAGGGAACAAAGCATCGCATACATTCAAGGTGCCCCAAAAATTGACCTTCAGTGTTAGCTCTGCTTGTTCTGCAAATGGGGCTGGAGAATCAACCTAAAAAAGGAAAATGATTTTGGTAATGAATATCACCTTGATAAAACCTGTGTTGAATAGAACAGGAAATACTGCAAGATAGCACAAGCATAAATCATTGTCATCAATACATAAATCCATTTGCCGCAAGTATCTTTAACATAAGAACATTGCCTTAACCTTTGATCTTAGCGATGTTCCTCAATCCCTGATGCAATGGGGGCCAATGTTTAACGAAGATCTAGTAATGCAAATATGATATACTGTCATTTTAAAACTCTGTTAACTGTTAACAAAACTTTATATTTGATGTGACAGGAAGCTGTAAACTATACTGCATTTCCAATTTGTAACATTCATCCCAGTTGAAAACAGAATCATACAAAACATGTAATGCAGTTGATTAGCAATGGTTGTATCCATCAAAGATACTGATAATTTACCTTGTAAGCAATCCCAGCATTGTTGACAAGAACATCAAGTCCCCCATACTGTTTGTGTAAGAAGGTCTTGAGGTTCTGTATGCTGGTGGGATCACTGATGTCCAATTGGTGGAACAAGGGGTTCAGACCTTCTTTCTTCAATGCTTCTACTGCATTCTTGCCAAGACCCTCATCTCTTGCTGTAGGGAAAAATATTACCAGTTTTCTATTCATGAACCAATCCATTGACCCTCCATCTACAAAACTATACCTGAGCAAACAAACTCAAATACAGATAAGTTTTGATCAATAGACAATAAACAAAGAATGACACTTAACAGTTCAAAGAAATAACAAGGCTTTTACATACATTTACAATAAAGAAAATTACCTGTTAAGTAAACATCCCCATCAAATTGCTTACATAGACCACGGACAATTGCAAACCCAATTCCTTTATTTGAACCTGTAACCTGTAATGAAAGTCAGAAATGTATTACATAAATTATTTTTAGTAATTAATAGATTTCATGTTTCATAGTCAACAATAGTGTATTCTTTCTTTGTAATTGCATTCTGTGCTGCAGCACTTTATTTATTTCATGCAAAGTTAAAGTACAACATTAACATCATGGACTGCAATTGGCTGAAGTTCTTCACTGGCAGAGATAGTCATCAGTACTTCTTTCAATACTTTTTGTTTCAATTAAGCATTAATAATGAACTTTGTCTTTAATATGAGATACCGTGATTTCATTAGCATGACTCTACTGGTGTAGGTAATAACATTTCCATTCTGAGTTAAAAAACGTGCCTAGGCCAACAGGACTTGCATCTACAATTAATTTTCTTTCTTTATTTAGGATTGAAATACTGTGTCACTAGCTAGATTTTCTTTGTTTTTTTTCAGATGCTTTTTTTGGTGTTTTTTAGTCCATTCCCATGGATTATTTTGCTTGCTTAAGGCTCAAAGAGGATCATTGATTTTTGCATAATTTGGGATAAATCGTCCCACGTAGTTTGTCATGTCTAGAAAACTGTGTACTTGTGAAACATTTGATGAAGTACTGGCATTTTTAATTGTTTCCACTTTCTTCTGAAATTCCATCCTTGCTGAAAATGTATCCATGTATTGTCTTTGTTGAACTCACACTTGTATTTATTTAGTGTCAGACCATTTTGTTTTATGCGAACGAATGTAGACTCTAGATTTTGTCATGTTCTTCCTGAGTGCGACAAAATACTAGAATGTCATCGCTAATATTCCTTATGCCTTTTAATCCTTCCAGTGCTGCACAGAGTGTGTTTTAAAATATTTCCGCTGCAGATGATATTCCAAAAATGAGACGTTTATATCTTCTTAGTCCAATTTTGAGTTGAGAATGTTGTAATATTTCTTGATTTTTCATTTAATTCGAGTTGATGGTAGCCAGAATTTAAGTCAAGTTTCGAAAATATGGTTGCACCGTTGAGATCTACTATAAGGTCATCTATTATTGGTGTGATGCGTCTTTCAATAAGTACTGCTATGATGGGCAAGCGCATATAAATGCAGATTCTGATTTCGTCGGGGGTCCTGGGTTTGGGAGCAACCACAATTGGAGATACCCAAGGACTTGGTCCATCTACCTTTTCGATAATGTCTAATTCTTCAAGTCTTGCCAACTCTTTTTCAACTTTATTCTGAATATGAAATGGAATACATTGATGGGGTTGAGCTATAGGGATTACCATATCACTAGTGTGAAGGTGTATCAGTACGTCTTTTAGTTTTCCAATTTCTTTGAAGATATATGGGGAATTTTTACATAGTTCTTCAGACTTGCTCTTCACTGTAGCACAGATTCTTGGAATTATTTGAAGATGTATGCTTGTTTCATAAATTAGTAGGTTTCCAAAATTTCCTTTTGTTACATAGAATGCAGCTGTAGTGACCATATGCTTTGTTTCAATATAGGCCTGAAATTTTCCAGCTATATGTAATTTCATTTCTGATCCTCATGCAAATACATTTGCGTCTGTTTTCTGCAGTATAGGCTTAGGTTTTTAGCTTTGCAAATGTATGTTCATCCATGATGTTAATGCTTGATCCTGTGTCAATCAGTACCTCTATTTTTGTTCAATCTTATCTACAATTGTGTGAGGTTGTTTTGGTTTCTGACTATTTAGAGTACTGACTTTATCTCGAGTTTGCAGTCCAAAGATGTATCCTTCATCTGAGCTCTCAGATGTACTACCTCTATCTTGACTACCTCTTTCTTGATGGCTTCCTACTTGATTAACTTTTGTTTCTGCCTTAAGTCTTGATTTACATACTTTGGCAAAATGGTTTTTCTTCTTGCAGAAATTGCATTGTCTCCCTTTTGCATGGCACTGCCTATCTTTGTGTGGATATTCGCCACCACAATTTCTGCATGTTTGGTTTCTGCAACGTTGTTTGTTGCTGCCTTTAGCTTTCTCCATGAAATGCGTCTTGTTTCAAATGGTTAACAATTTTTTCTGTTGCCCCTACGTCCATTCTTATCATCTCACTGCCAATACTCTGGTTATGTAAGTTAAAATATCAATGAAACCGTTGAAATCAATCATGTCTTGCTGAAAATGTTTCCGTCGATTCTTCGCCTTCGTGCACCTTCAAAGTCTCAAAGATACTGCTTGCCTTAGCTTGAATTATTAAACGGCTCATCAGCATTCTTTTTTGCATCTAGTCATGTAACTAGATCACCAGTAATTCTGTTTTAAGGACGAGGTCTTTCCGCTGCCTAGTTATTATGGTTTTAAAACCTGTTGATGCTTTGCCTCTTTCACTCTATCCTCAAGATCATCAAAATGTTCGAATGCGCCAGCTCCATGTCATGTGCTATCGCTTTAACTTTTTTTTTACCAGCTTTGCAATCACTTATAGTCATCATTTTCATTTAAAAAACAATAGCCTTTCTTCGATTCTTAGCACTTCCTCCAGGTGAAGTCATGTTCTCTCTTTTTGTCAACATCCTGTACTAAGGGGTGCACAATGATGTTCAAATTTGTAAACAAAATATATAGACTAGGAGATTGCGCTGGCTTTGTGTAGTGTATACATGTACATGTACTGACCGACTGTGGAAACAAGATTGACTGAGAAAGGGTATTTCCTGTGCTGGAGAGCTGGCCATAAGTCTGAGTGGTCATTAAACAGGTAGGTCATCAAGTGAGGAGACTCTGTATATGGCATACATACATCTATTGGCTACCTGAGAATGTGAATCAAATCATGTGATCACCTGCTTTGTTATTGTTCATGAAGTTCGTGTCAAGGCAGCGATAACTCCTGCTGGCTTTAAAGTGTGTGATTGTTGTTGTAATTGTTGCAACGAGTGAGCGTGTGTGGAGGATAAAAAAGGATGACAGAAAGTATGGTCAGTAATTAAATCAGTATTATTACAATAATAATGGATGACTCTGCACGATGGAATCTTGAACGATTAAAAAATATCTCTAAATTCGTGATTCTGTCAAACAATAATTACACGCACAACACGAAGTAATGGAGGGATTTTCAGAAAGTGGAGCAGAATTATAAAAACAGAGGCTACTAAGAGTCTTTTTCCACTGTTAGAGCAATTCACAGGAAAAATGCTACAAAAGTCGGTCAGCAAGATTCGAGATGATAAACAAACTTACCTCTGAATGTATTACGTTATCAAGGATCTGAAACAATGAATTAAAATTGCTGCATTTGGGTTTTATAAACAACACAAGTGTAAAAAAAGATCTCACTGATTGGTGGAAAAATGTGTATCACATCTTTTATGATATTTTCAGAGTAGGAGATGACGATAAAGACTTAGTTAATTTTGTTGGAGCAGTAAATGAGTATATCGACCAAGTAAATGAACAAATACAACAATGACAGAAGAAATAAAGGGCAAATTAAAAAGGCAGGTGAGAAAAGGACAAAATCAGGTGAAAAAGCTTGGTCTGAAACAAAGACAGAAGCTGCAGAAGCAGCACTAGCAAGAGGGCCCCTACCCAGCTTCGAGACCAAAATTGCCTGAATGATTCATATACTGATACTTATATTTCCATGTCCAGTGCTACTGAAAGTGGTTTTGCCAGGCTTGATACCAGTACCGGGTGAGGGTGGGGTGGGAGATGGGGGTGGTCACATTACTCCATGCCTCAGTAATGTTCTTGCTGATGTTGATCGGCTAGAGATATAAATTGGTGTACTACGGGCTCAAAATAATTCCCATGAAATTATCAATGAAGCAGCTGCTATCTGTCAGTGATTATTTACTTGTGGGGCTATGGATATGAATGTTTATCGGTCACTTATTGATGAAATTGCTGACGATTATTGCATTAATTGATCACAAGTAGATCACTGACAGAAAAAAATAACATGATCATGACACAATACTCAACAATGGCATACTCTGGTCAGAGTGATAAATTCATGATTGCCTGTATCTACGGACATGGACGCGATGATGTTATTCAGGGTCTATTCAGAAGGATAGCTTCCAAAGCAATACTGACTGTTAAACATTTAGGAATGAAAGCAATTGATGTTGTTTGTTATAAAGGTATTATTACTTTGGGTGATGTTGCTAGTAAATCATTTTCAGAGGTAAAGGTACAACTAGCATGATTAATATCCAGAAGAAAAACACAGCCAGTTACACTTTCAAGCACTGAAGTGATGCTATGCAATATCAGTAAAGTAACAAATCAAACTGCAAATCAACAGTTGAAAGAATTAGCTGGTGCTCATGTACCACTGTCAAATAGTAGAGAGGAAAATATAGCCGCAAGTCTACCAGCGGGAAGTAGTCTTCATGTTACGTCGATAATGAAATAATAATATAATGTTCAAGCATGTATCTGATCCAACATTTGACATGGATTCACCAGTCTTTAAAGATGAATCAGTACGTGATTATGCCAAACCACTGTAGGTGAATTGAGTTACAAGTGCAAAATAAATGCAGGTATTTTCTGCCCGCTGAAGTATTTATTGAAGTAGAAGGTGAAATTTTGACAGCCGCTGTTCCACCTGTTGCATATGCGGCTGATGTTTGAGTTGATTTTGTTAATAATGGCATCATGGCATTGTTTAACAGTGTCACATACAATATCGATGGAAGAAACATTGAATCATCTATCAATGACATTGATGTTGCAACGACAATATTGGGACTAGCAAGATATTCAGATGATTATTCAAGGTCAGCTGGTCTATCAATGATGTTTGCAAAGGATACCACTAATTACCCCAATAGTAAAAAAGTAACACTAAATGCCACTGGAACCAAAGTCACATCAATAATTGACCATTTCAATGTAGGATTTAATACATGACCAGAAATGTTAACAGGTGACTGAAGATCATATTCATGCACAATTCCACTGTTGCACATCTCTGAATTTTGCAGAAGTGTCAGAAATGTTATTTTTGGAACTAAGCATACAGTTATACTTTTATGAAAAGAAAATGATGACGATGCACTCTGGAACCCTGTTTGAGATGTTGCTGGTCAAGTAATGCTGACAAAACTTTTACTGTGGAGGTCAACAATGACACCGTCCCTGACTATAGAGTAACAATTGTTATCATTTATGGATCAAGGTAAGAGTCAACTTTGTCATGGTTGATGGTGACCATTGATAGTGTTCAGAGGAATGTTAATGGTTTATTTATAGCAAGGTGTATTTACCCTATGATGTATATTTATTGCTTTCCAAAATGCTGCACGAACACAGTGCAATTATATTTGACCCACTTGGTATTACTGAAGTTTCATTAATTGTAAACGGGCATTAAGAACCCTCCAAAGACATATTAAATTTTGGTAACAATCATGTAGCATGATCATTGATTGATGATATTATTGGGACATGATCAAAATGTGGAATTTTGTCCACAAATATCACTGCTGGATTTTACAAACTTATATCCAATTATTATTTCTTGTTGGAACACTTAAGATTTATTTAGACAATCAGTCGTTGGCACGCACTTCTGAGCTGATGCAGCACAAAACGTTGCTGGTGTCCCCGAGTACAGAGCCATCATTGTTATACTGTCCGACAAAACTATGTTGCTTAATGGGGTGGGTGAATGAATGTGAAATGGATGCCCCGGTGGAAAACGTGTTTTCCAATCAGTAATTGAATAATCATTGATGATATTTATATGCCATATCATCCCATGAATTTCAGATTGAAAACAAAAATAGCAGCAGAGAGGGTGAACCCTACAAAATTTTGCTCGAATTATTAATGAAAAATAAAGGTTCCTGCAGAGGCTGAAGAAAAAAAATATGTTAACAAAGCTAAACCAAAGTCTTTTTTTATTTTCACACGGTTATGTATTTAACCGTATAATAAAATCGTTTAGGTTAGCTTATTTTTGTTATACTATTGCAGGCGTATTTTTTCCTGAGTTTGTAAGGCGATTTTGTTTACTCGAAAAGCGACTTAATTGTTGTTCTTCACCCTCTCTGCTGCTATGAATTAAACAGCCATTATAAATATTATCATAATGAGTATTGGAGAACCACACTCAGCTAAATTATCTCGAGAGTGATTAGAGGCAATTAAAAAATATCTACCTGTTCGTGATTCCGTTAAGCAACAACTACAATCGCGTCAGGAATCTCAAGTTGAATTTGAGGAGGATACAAAACAATTATTTAAACCTATCACTGAGACCACTAAAAATATTCAACCTGTGTTAGAGAAAACCGCTGAAGCAACTGAAAAAATAACAAAAAGAACTAAGAAAACAAAACAAATTCTTGAAAATCTTTCAGAAAAAATAGCTGCAGACCAGGCAGAATGTGATATTCAACAAATACCAGGACAAACGCGAGGTAGGTTTAATATATTTTATAAATTTACCGAATATGCCATTAATGGTATCAGACAGATAAAAAATGTAGAACAATTAGCTGCTAGTGCTGTGAAAGGTTATGATAATTGAAAACAATATTTAAAACCTGAATATGCTGATGATGCTGTAAGTCGCGAAAATTGGTATAAATGGAGATTTCGTATACACTATAACGTTGATCAAGCTCTAAACAGCGATCCAAGATATATCAAGTATATTCATGCAATAGATGATTATATTTCGTTTATACAGTCCCCCAAAACAACAATTACTATAACAATCGCTAAAACAACGAGAACAACGACAAGAAACAATGAAACAATTTCAATCACAAAGTGATTATTCAGGATCACCAAAATCACGAATACCAATTCTATCTACACCAAGTAAAACAACACCACCGAAACCAAGTGAAGAGGAAGAAGAAGTATTTCAAGACTCTCCTGGTGCAACTGGAAGTGGCCTAGGGAGTGGTCTTATAACTTGTCCCAATAATGTTCTCGCTGATGTTGATCGATTAGAAATTCTCATCGGAGGAAAACGAGCTGGTAATAATTCATCAGAAATCATTAATGAAGCAGCAGATATTTTTAAACGATTATTTAGTGGCGGTATTATGGACATTGATGTGTATCAACCACTCATTAATGAAATTGTCGATGATTACCACATTGACTAAGTCACAGTGATTAGATTCAATTAGTGATAAAGTCAATTAATAATAAAATGATTGTGCATGGTGTTCAACGTGGACCTACCATGGGCAGGGTAATAAACTCTCAATTACCGGTATACAAAGCAACCTACGGAGATGGACTAGGTGATATTGTTCAACGTCTGTTTAGAAGAATGGCCCCAAAAGCAAAACCTATTGCAAATCAGTTAGGAATGAAAGCTATTGATGTTGTTCGTGATTAAGGTATAGAAGATGCTGGTAACCCTGCTAGGAAAGCATTCTCAGCGATCAAAGATAGACTAACGCGATTAATACATAAACCACAACCCGTCCTACCTCAACCACTGAAATTACCCAGCACTGAAGTGATGCCCGTAAGTGTAAGTAAAATAATAAATCAAGCCGCTAATCAGAAACTAACAGAGTTAGTTGATGTCCCAATGTCGAAAAAGAAAAAAATATAACCGCTAGTCTGATAGCAGGAAGTGGTCTTCGTGTTAGACGAAGATGATAATAATAAAGATGTTTAAGCGCATATCTGAACCCGCGTTTGACATGGACTCACCAGTTCTCAAAGATGAGTCTGTGCGCGATTATCAGTATTATTCTTATGATGCCAGAATTCCAGATCAGCGTGGACGAATCGAATTACAGGTTCAAGATACAAGTAGATATTTCTTACCCGCTGAAGCATTTATTGAAGTCGAAGGTGAAATTTTAAATAACGCTAATTCTGCAGCACCAGCACCATATGCAGCCGATGTTAGTGTTGGTTTTGTTAATAATGGTATTATGGCGTTGTTTGATAGCGCTACGTACATGATTGACGAAAAAAATGTTGAATTAATTCAAAAAGACGTTGACGTTGCTATAACAATACTTGGTCTTGCAAGATACAGTGATAATTATTCAAGATCAGATGGTCCATCAATGATGTTTACCAAGGACACTTCTGACCATCCTAACTACGTACCATATGATATAAGACGACCAAGAAATAATGCTAACAACGCTGATGCTGATGTGTTGCCTGTGGTTCATGGTTCTAATGTAAATTTCAACTTGGGATTTACATCAGGTCGAGCGATGTTAAAAGGTGATAGGAGAACATTTTCATGCGCAATTCCACTGTCACATATCTTTCGATTCTGCTGACATGTACCAAAGGTTTATTTTCGGAGCTAAACATACAGTTGTACTCGTGCAAAAAAGTACCGATGATGATGCAATATGGCACACTGAAGGAGCTGATGATGCTGCAACTATGGCACTTCATGGTAAATTTATACTAACCAAACTTTCGCTCTGGATGTCAGTAATGACTCCAACGATATCTGAAGAAGATCGGTTACTATCTTTTATGAGTCAAGGCGGTAAATCAACGTTATCATGGTTAACAATGACTACGGATGTTATCCAAAGTAATATCAACTGTTTATTCACATGGCAAATAGCTTCTCAGCAAGGTGTTTCTGCACGCGACATATATTTATTGCGCTTCGAAATACTGCACGAGTAAATAATCTGACACAAAGTATCATGATATTTGATATGCTCGGTGTTTCTGAGGTTTCATTAAGAATAAATGGACATCAAGAACCATCCGAGGATATTTTGTTAAATTTCGATCAAAATCATGTAGCACGTGCGTATCATCGTCTTATGTCGTTTATGGGACGTGATCAAAAACATTGATACTGGTTTACAAATATCACAACTAGATTTTACAAGGATCTCAAGAAAATGAAACTGTCATCCTTGACTTCGTCAAGAATTAACTGTGTAGCAGAGCGAGTTATAGAACACTTCACAAACGCGATACGGGGAAACGGTTTAACAGATTTAAGGCGTAAAAAATAAATATGTGGGCTGAAAAAGTTAAAGATACTGGAGCGTCTATCAGCGACGTTGCAGAGCTAGAAAAGTTATTAAGATTTCCAGTAACAGTGAAGACATTAAACGGAGATATTTTGTACAAACCAAAATATATAAAAATGGAAACCCTATAACAATAATTGATCATAACGCACATACATGGACTAATGCTGTAACTGTATTTCCACGAGAAAGAATGGTTAAATTTTACCACGATGATATATTCGATGCCATAGGTGATATTAGCATGCGTGACCCTGTTTCAGTGTGGTTGTTTCAGAGTTCTGAATGTGATCATTATGATCAGTTTGTATGGTCTAACGGTGATATTTATCGTACAGAATCTCTTTATAAAGAAATGGAAAAACTTGCGTTGAAATCTGCCGATGTTGAAATTAAGGAAACATATTACAGAAATAATCAAGTATCAAAATCATCAGCACCATCAGTTTATGACCCTGTATCTAGACATAAGATCATTTATCTTAATGGGTGTGGGCGTTCAGGTAAAACAACACGCGCGATTCGATTAACTTATTCATGAGTTCATATATGATTGTCTTAACACCAATGCACAAACTTGGCAGGGAAATAAAGCAACGAGATGTAAAGTCGTGTACATATCATAGTTTCTTTAGATGGTGCGGAAATACATGGACTCCATCACAAATAGGTGAAAAATATATACCTAAAATATCATATGGGACGAGATATACACGGTGCCTCTGGAAGTATTACAAATATTTCTTGATTGGCTGTTACTAAAGAATACTATTGTGATTATGTGTGGCGATCATGGTCAACCACCACCCTTTTTTGGGCAGTCTCCACATGAGTGGCTAAAGAACAATGTTGATTATTTTGAAGAAATATCTGATGATCATAGAGCTGTTGATGAGTCGCTGAAAGAATTCAAAAGATTAATACGATTACAACCAGATAAAATACAATGTGAAGTGATGCGTGAGATAATTCCAGAAACATCCATGAATGATTTTTGGACCCCATGGAAACCTGCTGATTTGATAGTTGCCAGTAAAAAAGTAGTTCGTGACGAACTACAAAAGAAATTATATGCGTTACACAAGGAAAAATTCCCAAAGTTACCTGTACCGTTGTGTTATCGCCCTGCAGATACTAGACAACAAAATGTTGATGTTAAGATTCCTAGTGCAGATACTGAAAGTGTCCGAATACAAACTCTTGTGTTAAATGATATTGTCCCTGTCGCTGTTGCTGTTGTCGAGAGCGCGTTAAACATGGATAAATCGCCATGGACGTTAGTGTACGCTATAACGATTCATTCGTCACAGGGATTAACTATCACTAATACTAAAGTTTGGATAGTCGATGATCGTATTGAGTGGTGAAATTTAGTTTATCTCGCAGTATCTCGAGTTAGAAGAATATCACAACTAAAACGGGTTATCATGGATTGCGTAATAACCGAAGAAATCACTAATAATGTCGATATCAATAAAAAAATATATGCAGCTATAAGCAGTGTGACAAAATCATAATCGCGAGTTTGATTTAGATGTGGATATTATTATGATGTTAAAACAACAACAAAATAATCATTGCGCAAATTGCAATGCAATAATGTTGTGGCAGTATTCAAGCAATAACCCAAGACAATTTACCATTGATATAATTAATAGTAGTATTGGTCATATTGAAAGTATCTTAAGCTATTATATCATATCGCGTGCAAAAGCAAGTTTGGTTACCAAAACCTGCTAAACATGATGAGAAACTTGCAAAAGATCTCGGCAGAAAAATAATCGGTAAGTTTATACAAGGAGGATCACATGATCATAAACGAACTTGTCCGAATACAAAATCTTGTGTTAAATGATATTGTCCTTGTCGCTGTTGATGTTGTCAAGAGCGCGTTAAACATGGATAAATCGCCATGGACGTTCGGGTACGCTATAACGATTCATTCGTCGCAGGGTTTAACTATCACTGGTACTTAAGTTTGGATAGTCGATGATCGTATTGAGTGGTCAAATTTAGTTTATCTCGCATTATCTAGATTTAGAAGACTATCACAACTAAAACGGGTTATCATGGATTGCGTAATAACTGAAGATATCACTAATAATGTCGATATCAATAAAAAAAATATATGAAGCTATAAGCAGTGTGACAAAAAAATAATCGCGAATTTGATATAGATGTGGATATTATTATGATGTTGAAACAAAATCAAAATAATCATTGCGTAAATTTCAACGCAATAATGTTGTGGCAGTATTCAAGCAATAACCCAAGACAATTTACCGTTGATAGAATTAATAGTAGTCTTGGTCACACGCGCGAAAATGTGATGCTGAACTGTTTGGAGTGTAATCGACGTCGAGGATTTGCAAGTTTATAAAAGTGTACTCGGTGGTAATTGCGTATCCTCAGGAATTATTTGTAATTGTTCACGTACAAATCCACGCTGAGGAGCAGTTGAATCTAATCTGTAGATTGCAGGTCTACCTGTGGACCTAACCACGCTGGATATTTTGTGTGTGGTCACACTCTAAATAGGATCAGCTGCCCTTTATCTGCCTCCTTCGAGTTCGCCAGGTTCGTATAAATATCTAACCGTAACATTACCAAGTGCTGGTTGAGAAATAGATTTACGTTTTATCGGTATATATTTTTTACGATCGTATCAGACGGTTTCATAGAAGTTGCACGAGTAACTTCCTTATTCAGCGCAGCTATCACACTCGGTAACCACGCAACCCATTCACGAGATCTTGTATCTGTGGATATTTCCTTTGCATATTGATACCCGAATAACCGTTCAACAAGTGTTCGATTAAATCGTTCAACGACTGCCTGATCACGATGAATCTCCGTGTGTCCTTGTCTGATTTTAACGTTGTGCTTGTTTATCAGTGAAGATACTGCACCAAGAAATTCTTTGTCATCGTACACCACCACGTTGATAAATTCGCTCAAACTCAGAAACAACTTCAGAGGCTGTCTTTGTTGATAATGGTTCAGCTTCTTTATATCTACTTGCAATGTCAACAACAGTCAATGCGTATTTGTACGTGCGTGACTTTCGTCCACGTGTTTTAATAGTATCGTGTGGTAAAAACAAAATATCTGCTTGGTGAACTTCGTTAGGAACACTGACATCAAAATGTGCGTATTGAATTTTTTTTGGGGTGGTGGTAGATAAATTTGCCATATTGCCTGTCGTGTTAACCAATTTGCAGCAACAGAACGTGAAACTTTTGCCACTTCAGCAAGTTTAGTGATCGCTGCTTTACCTCTCCAATACCCTCTAGGGCTATAAAAAAATGGATTCCATTATAATAATTATATAATTAATTACCAGTCCCTAACATTGTTTTGCTTTTCATAGCGGATTTTATTAGAAAACTGGCGAGTTTTTCTCTAACAGATTTATTAGGTATAGAATTTAGCGCATGAATTAATTTCACATCTGCAAAATGTCGCTGCTGCAAATCTTTACTTTTATAAGCAACGTCGTGAATAAAACACGCTTGATCAATTTTATTTACTGGATACTCTCCTGATCTTGGTTGATCTTGAAATCAAGTCGGATATCAAGTCTAGTTCCAATATCGCAGTAATTATATCCAGGAAGGTGTTTTTCACCAACATACTTAGTCCATGGTAATCCAGGTAATTTTCTTGAAGAAGCAACATATCCACACTTATCTTTGTTGTCCCTGAGATAAATTTATATTTTTGTGCACCACATTTTACACATTTACCTGTTAATGCACGTCGTTTATTTTTTATTATTATTGTTGTCAATCCAGTGGTGGGTGTAGATGATCTACATCGAACACAATATAATCTCATGTTATTAATAATATGGATATAATAATTGATTTTTCGGCGACACGAAAACAGGAACCAGTGAAGCACCATCCAGCATTACAAAATTCAATAAGGATGATTATACATGTAATAGGTCCATCTGGATCAGGTAAAACACAATTATTGTTAAATTTATTAATGAGATGGCTGAGATGGAGCAAACTATATTTAATAGCACTGTCTGTCGATGATCAGCATTGCTACGAAGTACTTAAGGATGTTAACGAGAAAGTGAAATCAGTTAATAAAGATGGTGATGATATTATTGATTTTATCATAGATATAGATGAAGCCCCGTCTGTAGATGACTTAGATGGATTCATTAATAATCTCATAGTATATGATGATGTAATGCTGGAAAAATAATCTAATCCAGCTAGAATATTTTCTCGAGGTCGTCACAAAAATACAGACATGATGTCTGATACTCAGAGATACACACAGATACCTAAGGTGATTAGAGATAACAGTAATATTCTAGTTGTGTTTAATGGAGTAGATCATTATACCCTGCAGAATATTTATTACACTTGGTGTTCAGGAGACATGGATATGATTACATTTAGAAATTTCTTTTCTAAAGCACAAGCTGTTCCGTTTGGATTTATAACAATAAATCTACATGATCCAAAATCAAGATATCGTGTTGGTCTGGATAAAAATTTTGGTTAACTCCCTTGACAGTCAGGAGCAGCAGGGAGGGGTAAGGAGAACAATTGAGTCGCTTTATGAGTAAACAAAATCGTGAAAAATAACTCAATAATAGTATAACAAAACTGAGCTAACCTAAACGATTTATATTACCGGTTTTTAACCGTGTGGAAATATACTCAGTTAGAGACTTTGTTTTAGCGTTATTGACCTTTTGTTCTGCCTCTGTAGGAACCTTTATTTTTCGTAAATAAGGTCTCTATTTTTTTGTAGGATTCACACTCCATGCTGCTTACGGTGTATGTAAGGAAACATTTAAGCATTCAGTTTCACTCTGATTACTGGAGTCAGTCACATAATTTATATTCCTTATGTAAGTTTGCAGACGTGTTTGATTTTGTACTGAAATATTTTTTTCTAGTGAAGAAAACAATGTTAAGACTAGTCAATGGTGATAGAAAGTGCTTATTATTTGGATTATACTATTATTATGTAACTTGTAAATTATTCGAAATAATTCTGGAGAACGCCATCTTGGGGATGTCACAGTTATTGGAGGACCAGTAATTTCCGGTATTGAAAACTATTATGGAATTTTATTCGCTTAGGATTTGGCTTTTTCTTCATCATACTTCAATTTCCTCTCACATTTTATAGTGATTACTTTAATAATTAAATTGTTTGTTAAGTTTTACAATACTTTTCGGTTACGCTTCTTTTCTTGTATTTAATTTTGTGACCACAGAGTCATAACAGTGAATAAAATCGTTCCGTCACATCCATGCTCTTAGGTATACAGCTCAGCCTTCCAAACGCGAAGGTATAAGACTTTATCTAATTGGTTGATACAGATAGCGATTATAGCAATAACATAGGTCACAAGAGTATGACACCCACTCCAAATGTTGCTGTCAGATCTTCACGTAGGAGAGTGAATATCTGATTTTAATCAGACTGGATAGCGAGTACACTATTTTAACCATGCACCATGAAAATCGCTGTTTCGAAACATGGCTGTACTATATTTTCTCAAACAGAATCTATATCTTCTTGAAATCGAGATGATCATGACAAATCGTTTAACGTCGTCTGACAATGCCCCAAGATCTTATACAAAAGTCAGATCACGCCAATATTATACATGTCTAGAAACAAGAGATCGAATTTATGGTAGCGTATGAAATTCAAAGTGTGAAGTATTATAGTATTTTGTTTTCTGGTGGCTTTCCTAATTGACAGGTGTAGACTTTAAAACGTTGCTGTACACAATTTATTGATTTTTGTTGGAATAACGAATTATTTAAAGAATCTGTAGTGAAAACTTTCATGCTTATGTTGGTGGACCCATTCTCGCTGACACTTCTGGTACTAGTCCGAGTTTCCTCTGACCCTTGACACCCCATTTTTGATATTTGGATTTTTATGTTGGGGTGTAGGGTCAGAGTCTATTCCCTATCAATAACTTGGAATTTGCCGACACCATTTGGTGTCGGCATAGGGTACTCGCCAACTATCAGGCCTAGAAAACTTAAATGACCTTGCATTGACCCATAATTACATTAAATTGATAAATTTTATTACATCATACTATAGTTCTTCAATATTAAAATAGTATCCCTTTTCTTAAAGTATCTCATTGGCAAGAGCTTCCGTGTATTCGTCTTTACCTGCCATGTTGCAATATAGGTTGATGCACAAATCCTTCCATTCCAGTATTGCAGAAAGAAGACATAAACTCGAAAATATTGAATGAAAGTCACGCAATGTATACAATAACAAGAAAAAATAAACATTAATTGGGATAACAGCAACCCGAAACATGTCGCTGTCGCATCATCCTGGAAAGAGGCTGACTGATCATGCAGAAACTACATGTCAATGCACTTTGTTGTTATCACATGACTATTTGACCTATGACGTTTATGCACATCGGTCGCGAGACTTAGTCATGTGACTAGCAATGAAAATGGTGCGAACGCGGTCAAAATTCATCAACGCTGTAGTTACGTCTCGTCTGACAACGGATTAAAGACAAAATCGTGTTATGCTTGTAATTTCTGAGAAGATAAATGATTTCCCTATCGATTGAATGTAATTATGGGTCAATGTAAGGTCATTTAAGTTTGCTAGGCCTGATAGTTGGCGAGTACCCTATGCCGACACCAAATGGTGTCGGCAAATTCCAAGTTTTTGATAGGGAATAGACTCTGACCTTACACCCCAACATAAAAAAAACCAAATATCAAAAATGGGGTGTCAAGGATCAGAGGAAACTCGGACTATTCTGGTACCACGTTCACATCACAGGTGCTTGCAGATGCATTGCCTTGTCTCATATTAGTTTCTGTAATGTGAGGGCGCAGTTAGCAGAACGAGGGTCATGTAAGTCTCATCCATTTTTTAAGCTGATTTAAACTTTGTACAACATGTACATCAAGTTTTGAATATAAGGACAACTATATGAAATCGTAGATATTTTTTCGGTAATACCGCGATAGTAACTCTAGTAACTCTATTTGCATAACCCGGAATCTACATGGCGTCTTTTTTCATCTAATTTATATATGAGAGAGAGAGAGAGAGAGAGAGAGAGAGAGAGAGAGAGAGAGAGAGAGAGAGAGAGAGAGAGAGAGAGAGAGAACGTGTTTTTGTTTTCTTGGTCACCGACTTTAAGATCGCGATACCACGTCTTCGCTAACCAAGGTTCTGATATGATAACCCTATTTGCACCTTGGCGTATCGAGCAGATATTGCTCATCTTTGCTAGCCAAAGTTCCGATATGATAATCCCAGCTACAACTTGGCGGATCGAGCAGATATTTATGTATTTATGCAAGCCACCGCATCCAATAAACATTGAGTTATTCAAATTTGAACACTGTTCCTACATGATCTGGGGGGAGGGGGCACAAACTTGAATGGACTGATAAATAAGCAATTTTCTACTGCCGGATCAAGTTTGTACAAATTCCTTTCACTTATATACACATGTAATAGCTTTCCTCTGGTATATAGTCAAGCTTTCGATGTTAAGCTTACAAAGTATCTTTTTAAAGTCATTTGCCTCCATCGTTTTCGGCCGAATACAATGCACCGCTGTTACACGCTGTTGGTTAGTTGGCATTACATACTAAGGAAGGCAATTCATGAAATCCAATAGATGTCGCAGGGACAAAGCACGAACATATCTGTCTGATCCACCAAGGTGTAGATAGGGATATCATATCGGAACCTTCGCTAGCGAAGATGGCGATGCCTTAGAACTTTGGGCTACTAAAAATGAATCATTTGTTTAACAAGTTCCTATGTGAATGTTTGCTCAACTTAAACAAAATCAACCAAGTGCTCTTAAATACAGAAGCATGTTGTTCTGACCCAGTTTTATACTTTTCTGATACTACATGCCGCTATGGCGAAGATGTAACGTGTTGCTCTACAGTGATGAATACTTTCAACCACATTAGTGTTTTAACTGACCCTACTCTGAACCCATTTCAAAAGATACAATACATATTTTTTTTAGAGTTATCATTCTTGCCCGTCTTGAAAGCTAAGCCGTCTTTGCTACACGTCATTCGTATTTAGTGTCAAATATAATAATATATATACAGTCCATCATGGATAGCCTACAGCTGCCTGAACAGAACGGACACATGTCTGAACACAGTGCACATGTACACGAGAAAAAATATCATGTACTTACACGACAAATTCATTGCTACACTGCAAAGTAATAGTATACACAACAAATTTATTGCTACACTTACCACTGCTACACGTCGTGTAGATGCCATTGTGGAGAAACAGTCGAGTAACTTTCTCTAGTGTTTGGATATGATGGTGGTCTACAGCTCCTCGGTGACCTACTTTATATTTTGAGTATCTAACACCATTAGTCACAGTGCATCCAAGGCCTACAATGTACGACGTTTTCCGTGTGTTTAAGTTTTTGGGTGCGACGTCTTACTGCCTCTGTTGCGGTGATGTGTAGTCGACTATCTTGGCAACGGGAGGTCAGATTTTCAGGAAATAGGATGAAGTTTAAATAGGTTTCTTTAACGAAACGAATCAAAATATACTAATATTGAAGAAAGTGTTTAAATAGCTTCATTTCATTCAAGATGATCCTTTTAACCGATTTCGGCATTACCGGCTTCCATCCCAATCCAGAGAAAATGTTAGATTGTTGTTGTTGTTATAGGGTTTGACACCATTTTTCAGCACAAGATAGGCTATACATGGCGGCCAGTATTAATAGTGGAGGAAGAACCCCGGAAAATCCCAGGAAGAACCACCGACCCATGAGGAGAAGCTATTAGCAGGCTTTCTCAAGTACCCACGTTAGCCGAGTCTGGACTCGAAATCACGCAGACAGAGGTGAGATGGCAGCGATCATTAACGGATACCGCTTTAGACCACTTGGCCACTCGGAGCCCCTGAAAATGTTAGAAATAATTGCTATGTGTGGGAAACATACATTTGCAAAATGAATAATACAAGACAGAAAAAGTGCCATCCATCACATTATATACCGACAACCAAATAACAGACATTATTTGGAAGAAAAAAAAACAAAACACGGGGACAAAAAATCTCTAAACTGTTGTATACAGAAACTAGAGTATCATAAGTAAAGACACCAATAAAAATGTCATTTTTTTTTTCGGCCCGTGTTTTTGCACAAAGACCCAAGTTATGAGGCAGTACAGACCATTAATATCCCAAATTAGAGGCAAACTCAAGAGCAACATCAGAAATAAGACAACACAAGCATGTATCATTGTCCCAAATTACAGGCAAACTCAAGAACAACATCAGAAGTAAGACAACACAAGCATGTATCATTATCCCAAATTACAGGCAAACTCAAGAGCAACATCAAAAATAAGACAACACAAGCATATACCATTGTCCCAAATTACAGGCAAACTCAAGAGCAACCTCAGAAGTAAGAAAATTCAAGCATGCACCATTGTCCCAAATTATAGGCAAACTCAAGAACAACATCACAAATAAGACAACACAAGCATGAATCATTTTCCCAAATTACAGGCAAACTCAAGAACAACATCAGAAATAAGACAACACAAGCATGTATCATTGTCCCAAATTACAGGCAAACTCAAAAACAACATCAGAAATAAGACAACACAAGCATGTATCATTATCCCAAATTACAGGCAAACTCAACAACATCAGAAATAAGACAACACAAGCATGTATCATTGTGAAGAACCTGAACTGACCAGATCTGTGGATATATCCTTCCTAAATACCAGATCTGTGGATATATCCTTCCTAAATGTGTATGGAGTGAAAAGTACCTAGCACATGAAAACAAACAAACAACAACTCCAAAGAAAAGTTTGTGCGACTGGTAATCTGAAGAGAACAGTGATAGGCAAAATTTTTGGTTGATTAATGTGAACAGCGCCATCGTCTTGGGGAGTTGTGGATCCTCGGACATGAATAAGCTTCTTTTTGATTACCCTCTATTCATATAATGACAGACACGTAAAAGAGAAATTGTGTTGCCATGTAAATGAACCAAGGAGATGAAAAAAGGTTCAATGTGGACTCATGGACAAACAAGAATGCCGAATCATTGAACAACATAAGAAAAAATACAGAAGCCACGCGCGCGCGCGCGCGCGCGCGTGTGTGTGTGTGTGTGTGTGTGTGTGTGTGTGTGTGTGTGTGTAAGGTATTTAATCTTATCGAAGGACTAGCTATTTTTACAAATCTGTCTTGTCAAAAATATTGTTTTCTCTAGTTTTTACGTAAAAAATGACATACAACTTCTGGTCAGATGAATTAAAATTGTAGATTGCAATGGTAGATACAAGGATTTAATTCATTACATCTATTAAAATAAACAGCAAATGCTATAGGTTATGAGATACTGTTTAAATAACCTCTCCTTCCTACATGCCAGCAGGGTATGGAATTGCTAGTAAAAACTGTAGACAATTAAATTAGCACGTAAGAATAAAAACCAAAATCCTATAACATTTTCTTTTAGAGAAATGATTTAGACAGCAATCATCAGAACAATTTTTAGGGAAATCAAATAACAACAATAAGTAAAAAGAAATGCACATCTTGGTACTAATATTAGTAGCCCCAAATTCGTGGACATTGAGGTAACGACATCGTAGCTAGTTACTAAAATGCAATGAAATATACTAAAGTACACTCAGATAAAGTCAAATAAAATACTTATTTCAATTATCTAATAAATGTAATGGATGTTTTAATGATTATGAAAAAAAAAAGAAATTCACATATCGTGTCAACACTTTACAGCTGTAAATCAGACTGTAAAATTAAAAATCCCATTTAAAAATTGCTTTATGTATTATATTTTAAGTGTTACAGTTTGATTACTTACAATATATTTTCACAGATAAATTAGCATTATAATGCATTTTAAAGGTGCTTTGCGGTAGGTTTGTGGCAAATACATTGACCCCTGTAGTAGACAACATGCAGACGCACAATTTTGATATGGGTGGAGTAGAGGTGGGTGTTGTAGTGGCCTTAACGCTATTATTAAGCACAATTTTGACATGGGTGGAGTAGAGGTGGTTGTTGTTGTGGCTTTAACACCATTATTCAGCAAATGATAAGCCATAATTGCTGTGGCAGGCAGTGCCGGATCCCCAATAGGCAGAGTACATGCCTATGGGCCACACGCTTTTTATGGGCCTCGGGACAACGGATCAAAATAATATTGAATTCCTGTTGAGATTACGACTGCTTAGGGATTCCACAGGGTTTAATCCGGCACTGGCGGTACGGGTGTAAGCTGTTATTTTTTGTGGTCGTGGCCATACAATACATGCCGTGGTATGGTTGTACGTTGTTGAGGGCTTAACACAGTAAAAATGTAATCGAGGGACAATAAGCCATCCTCAAATTCCAGTTAACCTCCTGAAATTATGCATATAAAATGAGCTAAGATTTACTAAACCAGTTAGTTATGGATGACAACAAAGGCAGTTTTCAAAATACTGTATTTCAGGACCTTAATAGCAATGAATACTTTACGAAGTCATGAATTATTTGACACAAAAACAATTGCAATACTGTAGTCTCCCAAAACAAAGATTCTAGAAATATACGGACGGTTTGTTTAATTTATTTTTGCTTTATTTTTAATTGCTGGGATTCATTTACTTCATATAACGCAATTTGATGGAATTTATGATTGCTTTTGTAAGACAAACACCAACAGTATTGCACTGAATTATTGTTAATTACGATGGAGCTAGGAAGCGTAGCATCATTGAACATTTTCGAAAAGAGCGAAGTTCTAATTGTCAGGTTAACAACTTAAAACCGTAATTATTATTTTTGTCTAAATGAAACATCGAAGCAGTTAGATTTTTACAAAATCCCTGACATGAAGATTTTGTTTTAGTAACCTGTGTATATTTAGCCTCAGCGCTGAACTGAACAGGCTCAATCTAAATTCAGATTAACAAATTTTGTACCTCAAAATTTTACACCGTACTAACGTAAATTACTGATAAAAGTATATGAAGATAACATCAGTACACAGTCTTAAACCTTTTTATAATAGCTTCACTTGCACCACCGATAAATCAACTGGGAGTAACATAGTTTCAGGTACATTGATCACGATCATAATTACTGGCAATATGTATGCTTTTATTAATAAGTCAGTCGTCTCAACCCAATATTGGAAGAAAAAGGGTGGCCCTAAATCTTTGCACAAGATTATATATACATGTACATGGAATGATGACAAACTATACGACAATATCAGAATCAGATCGGCTACTTCTTCCCGAGCTTGTCACTTGAAATTTAACCATCATGTTATTCTTGCGCACGTTTATTGGGTATTATATACACTTTGATTAAGTATACATAGACTTGGTGTCCATTCGAGGAAAGTCGAGCCATTTTGAAATTTTGGAAACATCTTTACCGCACCACCAACACTTTACCTAATCCGATCCGATCTTGGGTACAGAAAGATGTTACCTACATGTCAATGTTCTTACAAGTGTGTATCATAATTAAGAACAGACAACATTCGAGATACGTCCAACCTGCAAACACTTATTTTTAAACTAGTGGAATATACATGCATATGCTGTTAAGAACAATCTCAAAGGATAGGGATCTAAATCACACACACACACACACACACACACACACACACACACACACACACACACACACACACACACAGAGTACTGGATAATCCCATGTTAACATTTGAGGTGAATAAAAAATATCAAAAATTGTACATTAAATACTTGTTATTCATCACATTTTCTGTATAATGCTGCTCTACATTTTAGAATTTGATAGTGTCGCCTAACTTTGTAGGGTAACCGCTAAACCTCTACCATTTTCCAAATACACTAAAATACCTTCATGTTTATTTCGTTCTTATTTCTTGATACTACATTTTCAAAAAGTTGCAACTTTGTGTCAAACTTGTTTCTTGGCATCACACATTGTATTAGACATGTTTCATCACACATTGTATTAGCCTTGTTTCTTGGCATCACACATTGTGTTAGACATTTTTCATTGCATCACACATTATATTAGACATGTTTCATTATACAGTGTATTAGCCTGGTTTCTTGGCATCAACTTTGCAACAGACTGGTTTCCTTGCATCAACCTTTACTCTGTATTTTTGATGATTTTGTTCATGTTCTTTATCTTTCTGTTTTGATATCATTTCAGCATCATTCAATATTTGTGATAAATAATACCTGTCTTGAAAGACCACTTCTTTTGCCAGAAAAATATGGTTTCTCAAGACATGTGGTCTCCCATAACAGGTCACAATTCTATATAATCAGTAAATTTGTGCAATAAGAATGTAGTCTCTCAAGACAGGTGGTCTCACATAGCAGTGGTCTTTCAAGACAGGTCTCACTGTAATTCATTTTCTTTGTATCATCTTTTATTGTGTCTGTGATATTTGTAACTTATTCATTAGTCACTTTTAAGTTGAAAAGAAACATCCAAGTTTCATCATAAAAAATAGCTTTTTTGGTTGTTTTTCAGTCTCCTGTTAGTAAACAATTCAATGACACATTTTATGCTGACATTGATATCTATTAAATATTGTGTGAACCAAACCAAATACATTTCACATGCACCACTTGACATGCACTTAAGGAAAACCCACCAAGTGTTACAGAGTTGACATACATGAAGAAACCTAGTTCAAAAACACGAGTTTATTTAGACTGTGAAATGTATATTTGTTTATTGCTCAAAACCAATTTTAATGGCACTTTTTATAAATCATCCTAGACCAACTAAAATCACAAACAGGGGCTGGAAAATGGCTAGTTGGTCTGATAATACTCCATCATAACCCTCATCCAGTCTCACCCTTCTATCTACCGTGTGTGTGTGTGTGTGTGTGTGTGTGTGTGTGTGTGTGTGTGTGTGTGTGTGTGTGTGTGTGTGTGTGTGTGTGTGTGTGTGTGTCCTGATAAATTCTAAATATATGTTCATGCATAAATTGCATATACTGTAAATCAAAATAATTTGACCTCATTAAACTTAGCAAGTTCAGCATGCTACCAAAGACATGAAATTGAAGCAATTAGCCTTCATTGACCACTTTTTAAATATCAGAATTACAGGGGGTCAAAATAGGGGCATATGTGACTCACATTTTCCTGAAAATGTTATAATAAATTATGAATAAATATGTTAATGGTTGCCAAAGTACTAGACCTGTTCTACTCATTTCCCAATGTCTCCAGGAGAGTTGCCCAATTCATTTTATAAAGTCTTCATGCCACCAACATAGCTATCCCACTCATTTGTCATTTGAAAAAGTTTCATTTTTCCCTGACAGCAGCTCCACTTTAGAAATGATTTTAATGCCATTGCTTCATGAATATCATGTGAAATGATAGGAGTGGACACTACATCACACACACACACACACACACACACACACACACACACACACACACACACACACACACACACATGCACACACACACACACACACAGAGTTCAATTAAAATATAAACATAATATACAATGATAGGAGTGACAATACATCAAAATAATGCACATACACAGTCACAGAATTAAAATACAAATATAATTTAAATATAATGATAGGAGTGACATCAAAAAAATGCACACACACACACACACAAACATAATTAAATTACAGACATAATTTAAAGATAATGATAGGAGTGACATAACATCAAAATAATGCACACACACAGACCACAGAATTAAAATAAAAACATAATTTAAACGTAAAATCTGTCTCATTTATTAGAATAGTGACTACTATATCAGTACTAAATGCATATATTTTTTACAGTGATTTCATAATGCATTTCTTACTATTCAGTATTTTTTTTACATTGAGAACAAATACTGTCTCATTAATTTAGAAAACAATTACATTTCAGTTTGCAGACATGATTGAAGCACTGTGTTCTATCATTGAAGTATATATATATATATATATATATATATATATATATATATATATATATATATATATATATATATACACACACATGTATATTGTTATGTACAGATGCAAAGCTGTATAGATTATTTATTGTTCAATTTGTTGATGTTACTAGGGTCTTTTATGGGATCTATAAGATTACATGGGATCTATAAGATTACATGGGATCTATAAGATTACATGGGATCTATAAGATTACATGGGATCTATAAGATTACATGGGATCTATAAGATTACATGGGATCTATAAGATTATATGGGATCTATAAATACCTGCTTACATAGATCTTGACAATGATTAATAATAATCTTAATGATAAGACTTAATGATGACCTGGGGTTAATTTCTCATTGGCTGATGGGGATTTCACAGATGTACAAGAACCCAGTAATTTCCCATTGGTTGGGCTAGGGCACATAAAAAGGCATCTTTGAGACATCTGTTGTGAAATATAGTCATAATAGAAGGTGTATATAAGTGTACAAGAGGAGAGAAGTGAGAAATCAGTTTCATTCCTGTTTTGCAGTCATCATCATTTCTAGTGTTCCTGTTGTAAGTGTGTAGATGTTTTGTGTTGTGCTTTGACATTATTTGAGATATAAAACATTTAGACTGTTCATTGGAAATTTAAAGTGCGCATGATTCGGATTATATTAATCTGGAACAATTGTGAATTAATGAAAGGAGTTTTTGACAATGTTATTTTGACAATGTCACTAATCTTGGCAGACCACTTTTTCCTGTTTTGAAATTTATGCGGAACTTTTCTTATATATATATATATATATATATATATATATATATATATATATATATATATATATATATATATATATAATTTATATTGTGTGATTGACCTTCATCCATAATTGAGAGAAGGAGATTGAATTGAGGAGATGAATTGATTGAATGAGTTTGGGCCTGTATGATTAATGTAACTTTTATTAAAGATTTTATAGCATTGATAATTTTTCTTTATGAGTATAGATCATACATAATTATTATTTGCAGGTAAACCTGCTTACTTGGATCTGAGTCGACTATACCTATTACTGTTCTCTAGAATTCCTTGTGAACCTGGTAATTGCTCCGTTCTTTACTAACATTATAGTTGTACCAGATTTTGCTTATAAGTTTATAATGTTCTGAAAATGAAGTCTTATTGTGTCATAGGTTCTTATATTAATGTTCTATACATTAGAATTATTTATTCCTATCTGATATTGGATCTGAAATCAGTGTTTTAGTTGTGTTCAGTTTTAATTAGAGAGAATTTATTTAATTGCAAAGTGCTCACTAACAAACTTCGACTCAGTCTCAATATTGGGATTTTTTGTGAATTCATTCAGAGGCATTTTCATTCAGATTACTCTATACTAGTGGTTCCCAGCCTTCTTGTGTCACAACCCTAACAAATTTTTTTTCTGAGTCTCACAATCAGTCAATTTCCACATTTTGTCAATATTCTGAGAATCACTGCTCTATATTGTTGGGCTTGTGATCAAACTTTACAACCATCTGGGATTTAATTCACAAAAGCCTGTAAGTTCTTTTTAAATTTTCACTTTGTAATCTTGAGAAAAAACGTTTTGCTTTTAATAAACTTTGAGGTTTATGCTCTCTTTTGTTACTTAGTTTAAGATCATAGAGCTGTAAGAATATATATATATATATATATATATATATATATATATATATATATATATATATATATAGAGAGAGAGAGAGAGAGAGAGAGAGAGAGAGAGAGAGAGAGAGAGAGAGAGAGAGAGAGAGAGAGAAGGGTCTTGTTTGCTTGGTTTAATATAATATTCTTGCAAAGCATTTATTTCTAGTAATCAGCACATAAATAATGTTAATTTATAATACTTAAAGACAAGATGCATGAAAAGATTAAGGCTATTTGAATGCAATGTTCTAACAAATGAATACATTGTATGTTATGATTGGCAAACAGGAAATATGTAGGGTCAGGTATATTGCAGGTTATATGAAGAGTCAGGTATATTACATATTATATGGAGGATCAGGTATATTACAGGTTATATGGAGAGTCAGGCATATTACAGGTTATATGAAAAGTGAGGTATATTACAGGTTATATGAAGAGTCAGGTATATTACAGGTTATATAGAGGGTCAGGTATATTACAGGTTATGTTAAGAATCAGGTATATTACAGGTTATATGAAAAGTGAGGTATATTAAAGGTTATATGAAGAGTCAAGTAGATTACAGGTTATATGGAGGGTCAGGTATATTACAGGTTATATGGAGGGTCAGGTATATTACAGATTATATGGAGGATCAGGTATATTACAGGTTATATGGAGGATCAGGTATATTACAGATTATATGGGGGGTCAAGTATATTGCAGGTTATGTTAAGAGTCAGGTATGTTACAGGTTATATGAAGAGTCAGGTATATCACAGGTTATATGAAGAGTCAAGTAGATTACAGGTTATATGGAGGGTCAGGTATATTACAGGTTATATGGAGGGTCAGGCATATTACAGGTTATATGAAGAGTCAGGTACATTACAGATTATATGGAAGATCAGGTATATTACAGGTTATATGGAGGGTCAGGTATATTACAGGTTATGTGAAGAGTCAGGTATATTACAAGTTACAAGTTATATGAAGAGTCAGGTATATTTAAGGTTTATGGGAGGTCAGGTATATTAAAAGTTTATGGAGGGTCAGGTATATTACAGTGATAGATCAGATACCTTATAAGTTGTATGAATAGATAGGTCCTTTATATACAGTACATTTATTAGACTTGTCAGCTTAATACTGCCTCGAAAATTACTGCATTTTGTGGTAAGATGGTATAAGTTTTTAATTGTGTTATTGCCATTGTCATTGTTGACTTGTGGTAAGATGGTGTAAGTTTGTGATGGTGTAGTTGCCATTGTCATTGTTGACTTCTGATAAGATGGTGTAAGTTTTTGATGAAGTGGTTGCCATTGTCATTGTTGACTTGTGGTAAGATGGTGTGAATTTATGATTGTGTGGTTGCCAGTTTTGTTGTTCACTTCTGGTAAGATGGTGTAAGTTTGTGATGGTGTGGTTGCCATTGTCATTGTTGACTTCTGATAAGATGGTGTAAGTTTTTGATGAAGTGGTTGCCATTGTCATTGTTGACTTGTGGTAAGATGGTGTAAATTTATGATTGTGTGGTTGCCAGTTTTGTTGTTCACTTCTGGTAAGATGGTGTAAGTTTGTGATGGTGTGGTTGCCATTGTCATTGTTGACTTCTGATAAGATGGTGTAAGTTTTTTGATGAAGTGGTTGCCATTGTCATTGTTGACTTGTGGTAAGATGGTGTAAATTTATGATTTTGTAGTTGCCAGTTTTGTTGTTGACTTGGGGTAAGATGGTATATATTTTCAATAGTGTGGTTGCCATTGTAGTTGTTGACTTCTGGTAAGATGGTGCAAGTTTCTTATGGTGTGGTTGCCATTTTTGTTGTTGACTTGTGGTAAAATGGTGCATGTTTTCAATGGTGTGGTTTCCATTGTTGTTGTTAACTTGTAGTAAGATGGTATAAGTTTTGATGGTGTAGTTGCCAATTTTATTGTTAATTATAATTATAAAGATTTGTCTCTAAGAGCAATTTTTTCAACAGTGGTTTGTTGCATTTAGAATCAGGAAACTTGAGTAATACAATACATCATGATCAAGGCACATTCACCTATATTTAGCAAAAAATCAAAGTCTGGTTTTGCTTTTTGATTCATTTCTCTACTCTGCTGCTTTTAGTATTGAAACTTTATCTTTGCTGCTGATAGACAATCTGCACACCCTTAAATAGCATGTCATCGTGGCCTATATATTCTCATCTGGTCATTATTTTAATGTTGTTTTCATAGCATGTACCAGCAATGCAGGCAAGATGACAGTATTCTGAAGAATTCTTATTGAGTAATTGGGTTCCTTGCACTATGTAGTACATTCATAGTCAAGATTCCGGTCAATATTTAACTCTTATCTGATGATTACAAATCTTTACAGAAGAGGATTTTATCAAGTCAAATATGTGGGTTACATTTTAGATAAGGAATATGTACATGATTCTGCAGCATTTTCTTATCTGTTTTTGCACAAACATGATTGGCCTATCCTAGTGACAGAAGAGCAAAAATTGTTTCCATTTAGTTAAAAGATAAAATAATGATAATAATGCTCATCAAGTAAAATAGGTACATGCCAGCTGACAGAGTGGTTATTGATATTTATAAATTGAAACCGGTCTGCAACCATCAGAGTGTGCACCTATTAAATGACTGCTACCTCTGCTTGGCCGTTTTTATTTCCTGGACTTTAAAGGTAAATTGGAAAACAAAATAATCAAAAACCAAAGCTGATAACTTTTCTTACTTTTGAGTCTGGTAAATTTAGTTTTCTTACTAAATAACTGATAAAGCAAGTTAATGATGATTGTTTGAACAATGGTCACATGATTAAAATTAGTCACTGATGAAGGCAGTGTGAAATTGCCAGCAGTTTCAAAATCTTAAGATACTTATACTCTGAGGATGGGGAATTTCCAATGATCATGAATTATCATGGGGAATTACCAATGATCATGAATTATTCTGAGGAATTACAAATGATCATGAACTATCATGGGGAATTACCAATGATCATGAAATATTCTGAGGAATTACAAATGATCATGAACTATCATGGGGAATTACCAATATCATGAATTATTCTGAGGAATTACAAATGATCATGAACTATCATGGGGAATTATCAATGATCATGAATTATTCTGAGGAATTACCAATGATCATGAATTGTCATGGGGAATTACCAATGATCATGAACTATCATGGGGAATTACCAATATCATGAATTATTCTGAGGAATTACAAATGATCATGAACTATCATGGGGAATTACCAATGGTCATGAATTATTCTGAGGAATTACCAATGATCATGAATTATTCTGAGGAATTACCAATGATCATGAACTAGCATGGGGAATTACCAATGATCATGAACTATCATGGGGAATTACCAATGATCATGAATTATTCTGAGGAATTACAAATGATCATGAACTATCATGGGGAATTACCAATGATCATGAACTATTCTGAGGAATTACAAATGATCATGAACTATCATGGGGAATTACCAATGATCATGAACTATCATGGGGAATTACCAATGATCATGAATTATTCTGAGGCATTACAAATGATCATTAACTATCATGGGGAATTACCAATGATCATGAACTATCATGGGGAATTACCAATGATCATGAATTATTCTGAGGAATTACAAATGATCATTAACTATCATGGGGAATTACCAATGATCATGAACTATCATGGGGAATTACCAATGATCATGAACTATTGTGGGGAATTACCAATGATCATGAATTATTCTGAGGAATTTCAAATGATCATGAATTATCATGGAGAATTATCAATGATCATGAACTATCATGGGGAATTACCAATGATCTTGAATTATTCTGAGGAATTACCAATGATCATGAACTATCATGGGGAATTACCAATGATCATGAACTATCATGGGGAATTATCAATGATCATGAACTATTGTGGGGAATTACAAATGATCATAAACTATTAGGGAATTACCAATGATCATGAACTATCATGGGGAATTACCAATGACCATGAACTATGCAAATTACCAATGATCATGAACTATCATGGGGGAATTACCAATGATCACTAACTGTTAAGGGGAATTACCAATGATCCTGAACTATTGTGGGGAATTACCAATGATCATTAATTATTGTGGGGAATAACCAATGATCACTAACTTTTATGGGTAATTAACAATGACCATGAACTATCATCGGGAATTAACAATGATCATGAATTATTATAGGGAATTACCAATGATCATGAAATATCGTGTGGAATTTCCAATGATCATGAACCATCATGGGAAATTACCCATGATCATAAATTATTCTGGGGAATTACCAATGATCATGAACTATCATGAGTAATTACCAATGATCATAAACTATTAGAGAATTACCAATGCCATGAAATCCTGGTGAATTACCAATAATCATGAACTATCCTGGTGAATTATCAATGATCATGAATTATCCTGGGAAATTAACAATGGTCATGAACTATCGTAGTGAATTACCAATGATCATAAATTATCCTTGGGAATTACCAATGATCATGAACTATCATGGGGAATTACCCATAATCATGAACTATCATGGGGAATTACCAATGATCATAAATTATCCTGGGGAATTACCAATGAGCATGGAAGCAACCATTTCAATTGTATGTGCATAAATGTTGTCTGTATGCAAAAAAATTTTATGTTACTATGTGCTAATTTGATGTTGCAAAATATAAAGGCTCTTTCATAAGATCAAGCACTCTATTAATTTATTATTATTATTATTATTATTATTATTATTATTATTATTATTATTATTATTATTATTATTATTATTATTATTATCCAATCTAAGCTAAATATTTAATTCCCTTTATAGGCAATGTAAAGTATAATTTTTACCCAAGGAATGTACAATACCATGATATAATTTTCAATCCACTCTTCCCATCTTCCACTCCATCATTAGATGAAGTCTGCAGTACATGTTTTACATGATATTGTAATACTGCTTGTATAAACAGAGATTTATACAGCATTGAGAACATCCCAAATAACACTGTACACTGAGAATATCCCTAATAACATCAGCATTCATACTGTACAAAGATAACATCCCCATTAACATCAGCATTCATACTGTACACAAGAGAACATACCTAACAACATCAGCATTCATATTGTACAAAGATAACATCCCCATAACACATCAGCATTCATACTGTACACAAGAGAACATTCCCAACCAACCCAGGCAATAGTGCCAAAGCAATGCAAATATCCATCACACTTTGTAAAAATTGTCGATATGTGTAGAGTTTTATCACAGATTATCATGTTATAGGATATCTGTGGAAATTTCATAGCAGCTAGAGAATAATTTGTTTTCAAGTCCATTCATGACTGCATTTTATGTTTTTATTTTTCGTTTATTTGTTGCTCCTGGTATGCATTGGCCTCTCCTTTTTATTCAAAATATTGTTGTCATTTTGTTTGCATGGGTTCTGCATTCCATTTTCATCTCACTAGTAAAATTACTCATTTCAGGGTCTTTAACTTAATGGTTGAAGACAAACCCTTCCCTCACTCTTAGAAAATATTAACAAATATTGTAATTAAGAAAATTAATGACTACTGCTAAATCTCAACCTCCACTTTTAAAAGGCCTGTCACATGGGCTTATCATAAATGAAATACTCTAATATGGTAGTATCAAGAGCTTGAGAATTTAATTAGAACATAGCTATCAAGGTATACAATGTATCTATTTTGACACCAGTAGCCTCCCTTGAGCAGCACTTGTCTCGGCAGATACCAAACTATGAAGGCCAGTGTTCAATTGTGTTTTCACTAAGATACTCTCCTTTTGGACTGACTATATTTGGCGGCAGTAAGGCCAGATACAATGGGGTCACAGCTCCTGAAAATGAAATATTTATATATATATATATATAGTAACTATTAGTATATTTATGCTAGGAAGTGGGAGTTCACAATTACCACTCCCTTTCTTGCACAAGTCAATATATCTCACCATACTCTATGTTGCTAGTTTTATCTCAATAACTGTACTGAGAAAATAGTTATCTTCTGTACTGACAAGATAGACAGACATACAAACTGAATCATGTATAAAGCACAGGTTTTGCTTTGAGCATATTGATAATATATCGATTAGAGGAAAAAGCCACTTATAAAACTGATAATAGATGTTTTCATTTAACTGCTTATTATTAACTCCTAAAACTGAGAGTAATAATAATAATAATTTTAAATATTTACAAGAAAGTATCATTTTAAACACAAATTATGTTCAGCATCAGATAATAGAAGTCATCCAATCTGATCCACAGCTTTCTAATAACAACATCAATCAGAAAGATAGAGAACTTTATTGGATACACCAATTATCTACTCATAGCAAGTAGGATAAGCATCTCTGTTTAATGGGACTCCAGGAAATTTTAACTATGTCTCTGTTAATTGGGACTCCTGGAATTTTTAACTAGGTCTCTGTTTAATGGGACTCCAGGCATTTTTAACTATGTCTCCATTTAATGGGACTCCAGGCATTTTTAATTATGTCTCTATTTAATGGGACTCTAGGCATTTTTAACTAGGTCTCTGTTTAATGGGACTCTAGGCATTTTTAACTAGGTCTCTGTTTAATGGGACACCAGGCATTTTTAACTAGGTCTCAGTTTAATGGGACTCTAGGCATTTTTAACTAGGTCTCTGTTTAATGGGACTCTAGGCATTTTTAACTATGTCTCTATTTAATGGGACTCTAGGCATTTTTAACTAGGTCTCTGTTTAATGGGACTCCAGGCATTTTTAACTAGGTCTCAGTTTAATGGGACTCCAGGCATTTTTAACTAGGTCTCAGTTTAATGAGACTCCATGCATTTTGAACTATATTCAGTTTCATCATTCTTAAAAAATAAACACTGTCATATTAGAATCATGCTCTGTGCCTGTGATATTTTTTAGGTATATAAAAAAGTGCATATGAACTATTAAACACCTAAGTAGGTCAACATTTATCATACAAGTCAATAGATTACAGTCTGTAGATAATAATATAATAATAAAAAGTGGAATCTGGGATCTTATAGAACTCCATATTTATAGTGAACTGAATAAGAAGGTAATTAAAACTTTTAATAGATGGGAATAAAAGCTTTCATTGTCCTTCTTATTGACCCTATGGCCCTACCCTGAGACATAACACTGCAGTAGGAGGACTAGAAAATAACGTCCTAATGACCCTATGGGTCTACCCTGGGATATGACACTGCAGTAGGAGGACTAGAACATAACATCCTAATGACCCTATGGCTCTACCCTGGGACATGACACTGCAGTAGGGGGACTAGAACATAATGTCCCAATAACCCTATGGACACAGTGTTAGGAATGCATAAGATTAATATGTGATGATGTTATATTCCAAACATGGAGAAAATGATTATAGAAATATAAGTGAAAAAAACCCTAACAATAAATTAAATTGTGTCCCCATGATAATTATTGGTCCCATGTTCCCACCCAAGGGCTGAACCCAGGGGTAGAAGTGGCAACATGAAAATGGGACAGTTGGTGATATTACATCATGTTAATATGAGTGAACTGAGATTACCTAAAAATTGATTATAAAGCTTTAACTGAAAATTATCCTGAAAATTAATCTTGATACCATAACACCAGTCAAGGGTAGAATGCAGGGACAGGAACTGTATCACGAGGAGTGTAATGATATAACATTCTAAACATTAAGTTAATCAGTAAAAATAGTTTAGACTTTTAAGTGATGTAATTGATGAGAAAACTTAAAAAAAAAATATTAACATTAATTCTTGACCAATTTGCCACAACAAGTACAGGACTGATGCTAAGAGAATGGGTCAGTATGTGTTATGATATAAATTCCTGGACCATATAACCACACCAAGTACAGGAATGGTACAGAGAATAATGGTTATGTGATCTGGCTGTAGTTGCATCCTAAATGCCCCCACTGTCCCACAGCTGTGGTTATAAAACTTGAACAAATTTTAATTTTTTTAATTACAAAAATCTTTTTGGAATTAAAATTGTGTTTAATATCTTTTCATCTTGTGGTGTAATTATGTAACATGTTGGAAAAGCGGTGGGATATAATCAACAGCATGTTAATACCTTCATCAATAGTTTTTGTTCCTTTATGACTTGTCATATCTGTAGCCACATAACCTGGACAGCACTGTCAAAGAAAAATCAGTTTTTGTTGATGGCATGGTTTATGTAAAAATTATAAATGCCATGCATGCAAATTTCTGTGTAAAAGCTAATGTGTTTTAGTGAGTTTGGCAATCTCCTTTTAAATTAATATTGCTATATCATGTAGTACACACATTGTTGACTTAGAGATGGCATGGTATTCTTAGTTGAAATCCAATATTTTCCATTAGATAATCAATTGAATATTTGTGAAAATGTTTATATACACATAAGTACTGAAGTTGCTAGTATTCAGAAACAAAAAATGTGCCATAACTTCTGTTGCAAAAGTCAGTAGGATCTTCATTTACCAGTACTAATATTCTGGACAGAAGTTTCTATCAAATACTTCATCACAATGACACAGTTCAGATGTCAGAGACTTACTCATCCTCAGAACTATTTATATTTTGCAAATGTATTGCTAATGTATTGAATTTACTGTTCAGATATGATTTACATCACTGAATAAACAAAGAATTTAATTTTCAGACCATACATGATTTTAGACCTTTCTGAATAAACTATGAATTAAATTTACTGTCCAGTTATAAAAAAAACTGAATAAGCCATTAAAAGGAAGTGATTATAGTCAGTACCTGTAATTATTTTGGTTTGTATTTGATATCTAAAGCTAGCCACCAAATACTGAAGCATGACAAACCACAAGAATTACAGGTTGGACAGTTAGTTGAGAATTATATACTGGCAGAATGGATTTACAAATTGGTTCCTTAAGATGTCTAGGCTCAAAACAGAAAGCAACCAGGGGCCATAACCTGGTCCAACTGTAAGAAAAGTTTGAAATGAAACGTTACCAAGTTCTTCCCAAAATTAAATACATAATCATAACAAATGCAGTATCAATCTATGACTCATTCAAAAGTTTTTGATTGGAATCAAAACTGTGAAGAATGAATAAAAAAAAATTGGACATGACATTATATTACTGATCACACACACACACACACACACACACACACACACACACACACACACACACACACACACACACACACACACACAGAGCTCTCCTCAAGATGATGGGGTGGAGCAAAGAGAAAACAGACACCAAAGCATCTTTACCGAGTTCACAATAACATCTGGTCTACTGGTATCCTTGGCAAGCTCCCTTTGCTGAATAAAAGACATTACCCTGACCCCAATTTTAGAGGTACCATAAGCCGATTTCCGAAAGCCTCTTTCCTCCACTTGGTCAGCCTTAGCAGCTCTGCAAAACCATCAGTACATAAGTTTACTTCTTGAAATGTAAGTTCTTTAGTGGAAATTAGAATTTTGATAAATCGATGGAAAAGAATAGTGCATGACATTACATTACAAACTAACATGATCCTGGAAAGGGGTAGTGCTTGACAGGATATTGCTAAAAGACACAGGTAACTCTATATATCCTCTAGATATCCTCTCTCTCTCTCTCTCTCTCTCTCTCTCTCTCTCTCTCTCTCTCTCTATATATATATATATATATATATATATATATATATATATATATATATATATATATATATATGGAAGGGAGACTAAACATTCCTGGAAAGCAAAGCCATGAGACTAAACAAATCCTGTAGAGCAAAGATCATGCAAACATCAATTACATAAATTGCATATAGAGTATCTACCATTTGCAGACACCACCAATCATTAGCATCAGTTTGGAAAAGTAGTTCAAAAGTTAATACGCCTGGCTAGCATTAGAAAGACTTAAAACCCAGTGAAGGCAGGCAAATTTTAATCCCTGTTTAATTGAAATATAATGTATGTGTAACTGAAACATTGTCTGATCTCTGACTCCTTTGGTGTAAGAACAACTGACTAGTATTAAAGATGTCCTGACTTGAACTACCAATGTAGCCTGATATTTTCATTCCTGTTGCAATAGCATTATGGAAGTCCTTACTTGAACTCCCAGTGAAGTCTGATATTTTCATCCCTGTTGCAATAGCATTACAGAAGTCCTGACTTAAACTACCAATGTAGCCTGATATTTTCATCCCTGTTGCAATAGCATTACAGAAGTCCTGACTTGAACTCCCAGTGAAGCCTGATATTTTTATTCCTGTTGCAATAGCATTACAGAAGTACTGACATGAATTCCCAGTGTAGCCTGATATTTTCATCCCTGTTGCAATAGAATTATGGAAGTCCTGACATGAACTACCAGTGTAGCCTGATATTTTCTTCCCTGTTGCAATAGAATTATGGAAGTCCAGACATGAACTCCCAGTGTAGCCTGATATTTTCATCCCGGCTTCAATAGCATTACAGAAGTCCTGACTTGAACTACCAGTGAAGCCTGATATTTTCATCCCTGTTGCAATAGAATTATGGAAGTCCAGACATAAACTATCAGTGAAGCCTGATATTTTCATCCCTGCTGCAATAACATTACAGAAGTCCAGACTTGAACTACCAGTGAAGCCTGATATTTTCATCTCTGTTGCAATAGCATTATAGAAGTCCAGACTTGAACTACCAATGTAGCCTGATATTTTCATCCCTGTTGCAATAGCATTACAGAAGTCCTGAATTGAACTCCCAGTGAAGCCTGATATTTTCATCACTGTTGCAATAGAGTTACAGAAGTCATGACTTGAGCTACCAGTGAAGTCTAATATTTTCATCATTGTTGCAATAGCATTATAGAAGTCCAGACTTGAACTACCAATATAGCCTGATATTTTCATCCCTGTTGCAATAGCATTATGGAAGTCCTGACATGAACTCCCAGTGTAGTCTGATATTTTATCCCAGTTGCAATAGCATTACATAAGTCACTTGAACTCCCAGTGAAGCCTGATATTTTCATCCCTGTTGCAATAGAATTATGGAAGTCTTGACTTGAACTCTCAGTGTAGCCTGATATCTTCATCCCTGCTGCAAGAGCATTACAGAAGTCCTGATTGAACTACCAATGCAGCCTGATATTTTCATCCCTGTTGCAATAGCATTATAGAAGTCATGACATAAATTCCTAGTGTAGCCTGGTATTTTCATCCCTGTTGCAACAGCATTATGGAAGTCCTGACATGAACTCCCAGTGTAGCCTGATATTTTCATCCCTGTTGCAATAGAATATTGGAAGTCCTGACATGAAGTCCCAGTGTAGCCTGATATTTTCATCCCTGTTGTAATAGAATTATGGAAGTCCTGACATGAACTCACAGTGTAGCCTGATATTTTTATCCCTGTTGCAATAGCATTATGGAAGTCCTGACATGAACTCCCAGTGTAGCCTGATATTTTCATCCCTGTTGCAATTGAATAACAGAAGTTCTGACATGATCTCTCAGTGTAGCCTGATATATTCATCCCTGTTGCAATTGAATAATGGAAGTCCTGACATGAACTCCCAGTGTAGCCTGATATTTTCATCCCTGCTGCAATAGCATTACAGAAGTCCTGACTTGAACTCCAAGTGAAGCGTGATATTTTCATTTCTGCTGCAATAGTATTATGGAAGTCCTGACATGAATTCCCAGTGTAGTCTGATATTTTCATCCCTGTTGCAATAGAATAATGGAAGTCCTGACATGAACTCCCAGTGTAGCCTGATATTTTTATCCCTGTTGCAATTGAATAACGGAAGTCCTGACATGAACTCCCAGTGTAGCCTGATATTTTCATCCCTGTTGCAATAGCATTATAGAAGTCCTGACTTGAACTACCAATGTTGCCTGATATTTTCATCTCTGTTGCAATAGCATTATAGAAGTCCTGACATAAATTACTAGTGTAGGCTGATATTTTCTTCCCTTTTGCAATAGCATTATGGAAGTCCTGACATAAATTCCTAGTGTAGCCTGATATTTTCATCCCTGTTGCAATAGCATTATGGAGGTCCTGACATGATATCCCAGTGTATCCTGATGTTTTCATCCCTGTTGGAATAGAATTATGGAAGTCCTGACATGAACTCCCAGTGTAGCCTGATATTTTTCATCCCTGTTGCAATAGCAATATGGAAGTCCTGACATGTACTCCCACTATAGCCTGATATTTTTATCCCTGTTACAATAGCATTATGTATGATTGACATGAACTCCCAGTGCAGCCTGATATTTTCATCCCTGTTGCAGTTGAATAATGGAAGTCCTGACATGAACTCCCAGTGTAGCCTGATACTTTCATCCCTGTTGCAATAGCATTATGGAAGTCCTGACATGAACTCCCAGTGTAGCCTGATATTTTCATCCCTGTTGCAATAGCATTTTGGAAGTCCTGACATGAACTCCCAGTGTAGCCTGATATTTTCATCCCTGTTGCAATAAAATAATGGAAGTTGTGACATGAACTCCCAGTGTAGCCTGATATTTTCATCCCTGTTGCAATTGAATAATGGAAGTCCTGACATGAACTCCCAGTGTAGCCTGATATTTTCATCCCAGTAGCAATAAAATAATGGAAGTTGTGACATGAACTCCCAGTGTAGCCTGATATTTTCATCCCTGTTGCAATAGAATAATGGAAGTCCTGACATGAACTCCCAGTGTAGCCTGATATTTTCATTCCTGTTGCAATAGAATAATGGAAGTCCTGACATGAACTCCCAGTGTAGCCTGATATTTTCATTCCTGTTGCAATATTAGATTTGATGACACAACATTGTTCCATGTTGTGGCCTATTGTAATAAAGAGGACAGGCACACTCTACTTTAACTTGGTATCGGTACTTTTCCATAGGACAGGCACACTGCCACTCTCATTTGGTACCAGTACTTTTCCAGATGACAGGCACACTACCACTTTAACTTGGTACTGATACTTTTCCAGTTCCAGAGGAAAGGTACACTGCCACTTTAACTTGGTATTGGTACTTTTCCAGTTCCAGAGGACAGGTACACTGCCACTTTAATTTGGTATTGGTACTTTTCCAGTTCCAGAGGAGAGGCACACTGCCACTTTAACTTGGTACTGGTACTTTTCCAGTTCCAGAGGACAGGCACACTGCCACTTTAACTTGGTACTGGTACTTTTCCAGTTCCAGAGGACAGGTACACTGTCACTTTAACTTGGTACTAGTACTTTTCCAGATGACAGGCACACTGCCACTTTAACTTGGTATTGGTACTTTTCCAGTTCCAGAGGACAGGTACACTGCCACTTTAACTTGGTACTGGTACTTTTCCAGATGACAGGCACAATGCCACTTTAACTTGGTATTTATACTTTTCCAAAGAACAGGCATGCTGCCATTTCAACTTGGTACAGTACTTTTCCAGACGCATGGCAGCAGGTTTTCGTATTCACTAAAATGAGGGACATTTTCTGAGGTGGCCTTCCCGTAAACTTTAATATGGAACTTTGTTTTACTTACTCTTCAAACTCCTTCATGAGGTTCCTGATCTGGTCCATTTTAATATTAGGATCCCTGATTGTGGCTTTAATAGTATCACTGCATTCTTTGTATGTTGTAGCTGATCGAATGCTGGACACATTTACAACCCTGGAATAACAGCACGAACAATAATAGGTTATTAAATGAGTTTGGCATTATATCTAAGGTAGATGAGGTATTCTGAGGTATGAGGTAGATATTTTATATGAGGCAACCAAATTCACACTAACAAGTCAGCCTAAGATAACATCTATACAAATAAGATCTTGATTTCATAGTATACCTTTAAGTTTGTCAGTTTGTTATGTTATGTATATGTAATTTAATTATTTATTTGTTAGCTTTAAAAATTTTTATAATTCATTTCATGTTATTGCAGTTATAACTTTGTCTGCTGGACTTGACATTTTTTATATTGAAATTCAGCTCAGTTCTCTTTGACCCGATAAACAACCAGTAGTAGAAACACTGTATCTAGTTGCTGACCTTGATTCAGAACTAGTAATGGTTTTCCTAAACAACTTTTTTATATTTTGTTTTTCCAGAGTAAGAACTATTGATTTCAGTTAAGGCTATACTGATTATGTGATTAGGCATGTTGTTCTAGAAGGTAACTATGTGACCCTTGTATGGTAATCTGTTTTGTGTCTTAACTTACTGTATAATCATTTTTCTTCTAAAAACTCAGCCATTTGGGCTTTAAGTCTTTGACACTTAAAGGTGTTTTTTGTGTGACCAGTTGGAGTTGAATTTTTATTTTATTCAATTTATGGAATTAGTGATTCTTTCCTGGAAAATACTAGTGCTCCTTACAAAATTCTTTGACAAAGACATTTATTGAAACTTATTAAAATTCCAAACTGGAATATTATTTTCTAGTATTCAACAAAGAACTGTTGGCACTTCAGTACAAGATGACTATTGAAGACATCGTTGCCTTCCATCTTGAATTTCATAGGGATTTGAACTTTGATTTATTTAGGACTTTTCATTGATAGGATTTCTATTTTTTTAATTCTTGGATTAATTTTGGATTTGATTTGTAAACCATAAGTCATTTTTCTCATTTTTACTTTGTTTTTCTAGGGAAATAAGTTATTTGTTAAATTTTACAAAGCTTGTTGTCTTCACTTCTTGTTACTTTTGTATGGGTCTAGACACATAACAGTTATTACAGTGAAAAATGCATATCTGTTATCAACATTAACAGAGCTTGTGAGATACACATAAATAACAAAAGGTAAATAAAGGCTGTAAAGCATGAACTATGGGGCAATGTGACCTACTTTGTGATGAGAATGTGATACTCATCAAGATGCATTGCCCCTCCATTCTAAAGATCTTTAATCTACTAATATACTTCATATGAATCACATAAAAATATGTGAAAAAAGTGTCACAGAATCAAAATAATGATCACATGTTACAGTGAGGTAGGATAAAAAAAATGTCTTCACTGGTGCTCTGCCTGCAAAATCTCCATTTACAATCAGAGAATATGAGAAAAAGAATTTCAGACCTTGAATGAGGACGGAGTAAGGGGAACAGGGCTTCACATACAGCCAAGGTGTCCCAGAAGTTGACCTTTAAGATAACTGTTGCTTGTTCAGCAAAGGAAGCAGGAGAATCTACCTGACAAAGGAATAACAATCTTCATTAATTAAAAAAAACAAACAGACAGACAGACAAATAGACTTATAACAAAAAGATATTGGATACATATAGCAAAGGTGAACTTAGTGAAACAATAATTATAGGCAAATTATAGTGAATATTTTTTTTACTGATATTGATTTCTTGAATTTTCAAAACCTAACCATCTTATCAGAACACATATCAACAAAGATAATTATAAGATATTTAAGGTGTGCTGGTGGAAGATGTCATATTATTTCTAAAGAATGATGATCATTACTGACTATTTAAATGTGGACTGGTGGAAGGGGTCATATTATTTCCAAACAAAGATTATTATTGGAAATTTAAATGTGGACTGGTGGAAGGGGTCATATTATTTCCAAACAAAGATTATTATTGGAAATTTAACTGTGGACTGGTGGAAGGGGTCATATTATTTCCAAACAAAGATTATTATTGGAAATTTAAATGTGGACTGGTGGAAGGGGTCATATTATTTCCAAACAAAGATTATTATTGGAAATTTAAATGTGGACTGGTGGAAGGGGTCATATTATTTCCAAACAAAGATTATTATTGGAAATTTAAATGTGGACTGGTGGAAGGGGTCATATTATTTCCAAACAAAGATTATTATTGGAAATTTAAATGTGGACTGGTGGAAGGGGTCATATTATTTCCAAACAAAGATTATTATTGGAAATTTAAATGTGGACTGGTGGAAGGGGTCATATTATTTCCAAACAAAGATTATTATTGGAAATTTAAATGTGGATTGGTGGAAGGGTCATATTATCTCAAAAGAAAGATAATTATTGGATACTTAATTAATGTGGACTGGTGAAAAGGGTAATATTATTTATATAGAAAGAATGTTATTGGATACAGAAATATGAAGCTTGTAGCAAAACTGAAATAGTGAATTCACTATAGAAAGACAGTGAATTCACTGTACAAACCAAAACAAATAGTGAATTCACTGTACTAAGACAGTGAATTCACTGTACAAACAGACAAACAGTGAATTCATCATTCAAAATAAGACAAATTTTAGAACACAGCCAATAAATGGTCACCAAGCACTAATCGATGAAGCAAAATTATTTCAAAACTTGTATTCTGTTGAGATCCACATCTATACCAAGTAATGGAGTGTCTCTATTTAACACCACACAGCTATGGTACCTTATCATGTCCTCAATGATGCATGTTTATCTAGGTGTACTTTGCCCAGGTAAGAAAATCCATAATATTGTGTGTTATTGTTGTATTCTGCCCAGGTAAAAAAAAATCTGTAATATTGTGTGTTAATTTTGTATTCTGCCCAGGTAAAAAAAAATCCATGATATTATCTGTTAATGTTGTATTCTGCCCAGGTAAGAAAATCCATGATATTGTTTTAAAGTTATATTCTGCCCAGGTAAAAAATCTGTAATATTGTGTGTTTATGTTGTATTCTGCCAAGATATGAAATCTATAATATTGTGTGTTATTGTTGTATTCTGCCCAGTTAAGAAATCTGTATCATTGTGTGCTAATGTTGTATTCTGCCCAGGTAAAAAATCTGTAATATTGTGTGTTTCTGTTGTATTCTGCCCAGTTAAGAAATCTGTATCATTGTGTGCTAATGTTGTATTCTGCCCAGGTAAAAAATCTGTAATATTGTGTGTTATTGTTGTATTCTGCCCAGTTAAGAAATCTGTATCATTGTGTGCTAATATTGTATTCTGCCCAGGTAAAAAATCTGTAATATTGTGTGTTATTGTTGTATTCTGCCCAGTTAAGAAATCTGTATCATTTTGTGTTAATGTTGTATTCTGCCCAGGTAAGAAATCTGTTATATTGTGTGTTATTGTTGTATTCTGCCCAGTTAAGAAATCTGTAGCATTGTGTGTTAATGTTGTATTCTGCCCAGGTAAGAAATCCATAATATTGTGTGTTATTGTTGTATCCTGACCAGGTAAGAAATCTGTAATATTGTGTGTTAATGTTGTATTCTGCCCAGTTAAGAAATCTGTATCATTGTGTGTTAATGTTGTATTCTGCCCAGGTAAGAAATCCATAATATTGTGTGTTATTGTTGTATTCTGCCCAGGTAAAAAATCTGTAATATTGTGTGTTATTGTTGTATTCTGCCCAGTTAAGAAATCTGTATCATTGTGTGCTAATGTTGTATTCTGCCCAGGTAAAAAATCTGTAATATTGTGTGTTATTGTTGTATTCTGCCCAGTTAAGAAATCTGTATCATTGTGTGTTATTGTTGTATTCTGCCCAGGTAAGAAATCCATAATATTGTGTGTTATTGTTGTATTCTGCCCAGGTAAGAAATCTGTTATATTGTGTGTTATTGTTGTATTCTGCCCAGGTAAGAAATCCATAATATTGTGTGTTAATGTTGTATTCTGCCCAAGTAAGAAATCCATAATATTGTGTGTTATTGTTGTATTCTGCCCAGGTAAGAAATCTGTTATATTGTGTGTTATTGTTGTATTCTGCCCAGTTAAGAAATCTATATCATTGTGTGTTAATGTTGTATTCTGCCCAGGTAAGAAATCTGTTATATTGTGTGTTAATGTTGTATTCTGCCCAGGTAAGAAATCTGTTATATTGTGTGTTATTGTTGTATTCTGCCCAGTTAAGAAATCTGTAGCATTGTGTGTTAATGTTGTATTCTGCCCAGGTAAGAAATCTGTTATATTGTGTGTTAATGTTGTATTCTTCGCAGGTAAGAAATCCATAATATTGTGTGTTATTGTTGTATTCTGCCCAGTTAAGAAATCTGTATCATTGTGTGTTAATGTTGTATTCTGCCCAGGTAAGAAATCTGTTATATTGTGTGTTATTGTTGTATTCTGCCCAGTTAAGAAATCTGTATCATTGTGTGTTAATGTTGTATTCTGCCCAGTTAAAAAAATCTGTAATAATGTGTGTTTGTGTTGTAAATCTGTAATATTGTGTGACAATGTTGTATTCTGCCAAGGTAAGAAATCTGTAAATTTTGTTAATGTTGTATTCTGCCCAGGTAAGAAATCTGTAACATTGTGTGTTAACCTTGTATTCTGTCCAGGTAAAAATTCTGCAATATTGTGTGTTAATGTTGTATTCTGCCCAGGTAAGAAAATCTGTGATATTGTTTATTAATGTTGTATTCTGCCCAGAAAAAAAAAATCCATGATATTGTGTGTTAATGTTGTATTCTGCCCAGTTAAGAAATCTGTATCATTGTGTGCTAATGTTGTATTCTGCCCAGGTAAAAAATCTGTAATATTGTGTGTTTATGTGGTATTCTGCCCAGTTAAGAAATCTGTATCATTGTGTGCTAATGTTGTATTCTGCCCAGGTAAAAAATCTGTAATATTGTGTTTATGTTGTAAATCTGTAATATTGTGTGACAATGTTGTATTCTGCCAAGGTAAGAAATCTGTAAATTTTGTTAATGTTGTATTCTCCCCAGGTAAGAAATCTGTAACATTGTGTGTTAACCTTGTATTCTGTCCAGGTAAAAATTCTGCAATATTGTGTGTTAATGTTGTATTCTGCCCAGGTAAGAAAATCTGTGATATTGTTTATTAATGTTTTATTCTGCCCATGAAAAAAAATCCATGATATTGTGTGTTAATGTTGTATTCTGCCCAGGTAAGAAATCTGTAATATCATGTGTTAATGTTGTATTCTGCCCAGGTAAGAAATTTGTAATATTTTTTTGTGTTAGCATTGTATTCTGCCCAGTTAAGAAATCTGTAATAATATATGTTAATGTTGTATTCTGTCCAGGTAAGAAAATTCATAATATTGTGGTGTTATTGTTGTATTCTGCCCAGGAAAGAAATCTGTATCATCGTGTGCTAATGTTGTATTCTGCCCAGGTAAAAAATCTGTAATATTGTGTGCTAATGTTGTATTCTGCCCAGGTAAAAAATCTGTAATATTGTGTGTTATTGTTGTATTCTGCCCAGTTAAGAAATCTGTATCATTGTGTGTTAATGTTGTATTCTGCCCAGGTAAAAAATCTGTAATATTGTGTGCTAATGTTGTATTCTGCCAAGGTAAGAAATCTGTTATATTGTGTGTTATTGTTGTATTCTGCCCAGTTAAGAAATCTGTAGCATTGTGTGTTAATGTTGTATTCTGCCCAGGTAAGAAATCCATAATATTGTGTGTTATTGTTGTATTCTGACCAGGTAGGAAATCTGTAATATTGTGTGTTAATGTTGTATTCTGCCCAGTTAAGAAATCTGTATCATTGTGTGTTAATGTTGTATTCTGCCCAGGTAAGAAATCCATAATATTGTGTGTTATTGTTGTATTCTGCCCAGGTAAAAAATCTGTAATATTGTGTGTTATTGTTGTATTCTGCCCAGTTAAGAAATCTGTATCATTGTGTGCTAATGTTGTATTCTGCCCAGGTAAAAAATCTGTAATATTGTGTGTTATTGTTGTATTCTGCCCAGTTAAGAAATCTGTATCATTGTGTGTTAATGTTGTATTCTGCCCAGGTAAGAAATCCATAATATTGTGTGTTATTGTTGTATTCTGCCCAGGTAAGAAATCTGTTATATTGTGTGTTATTGTTGTATTCTGCCCAGGTAAGAAATCCATAATATTGTGTGTTAATGTTGTATTCTGCCCAGGTAAGAAATCCATAATATTGTGTGTTATTGTTGTATTCTGCCCAGGTAAGAAATCCATAATATTGTGTGTTATTGTTGTATTCTGCCCAGGTAAGAAATCTGTTATATTGTGTGTTATTGTTGTATTCTGCCCAGTTAAGAAATCTATATCATTGTGTGTTAATGTTGTATTCTGCCCAGGTAAGAAATCTGTTATATTGTGTGTTAATGTTGTATTCTGTCCAGGTAAGAAATCTGTTATATTGTGTGTTATTGTTGTATTCTGCCCAGTTAAGAAATCTGTAGCATTGTGTGTTAATGTTGTATTCTGCCCAGTTAAGAAATCTGTATCATTGTGTGTTAATGTTGTATTCTGCCCAGGTAAGAAATCTGTTATATTGTGTGTTAATGTTGTATTCTGCGCAGGTAAGAAATCCATAATAATGTGTGTTATTGTTGTATTCTGCCCAGTTAAGAAATCTGTATCATTGTGTGTTAATGTTGTATTCTGCCCAGGTAAGAAATCTGTTATATTGTGTGTTATTGTTGTATTCTGCCCAGTTAAGAAATCTGTATCATTGTGTGTTAATGTTGTATTCTGCCCAGTTAAGAAATCTGTAATAATGTGTGTTTGTGTTGTAAATCTGTAATATTGTGTGACAATGTTGTATTCTGCCAAGGTAAGAAATCTGTAAATTTTGTTAATGTTGTATTCTGCCCAGGTAAGAAATCTGTAACATTGTGTGTTAACCTTGTATTCTGTCCAGGTAAAAATTCTGCAATATTGTGTGTTAATGTTGTATTCTGCCCAGGTAAGAAAATCTGTGATATTGTTTATTAATGTTGTATTCTGCCCAGAAAAAAAAATCCATGATATTGTGTGTTAATGTTGTATTCTGCCCAGTTAAGAAATCTGTATCATTGTGTGCTAATGTTGTATTCTGCCCAGGTAAAAAATCTGTAATATTGTGTGTTTATGTGGTATTTTGCCCAGTTAAGAAATCTGTATCATTGTGTGCTAATGTTGTATTCTGCCCAGGTAAAAAATCTGTAATATTGTGTGCTTATGTTGTAAATCTGTAATATTGTGTGACAATGTTGTATTCTGCCAAGGTAAGAAATCTGTAAATTTTGTTAATGTTGTATTCTCCCCAGGTAAGAAATCTGTAACATTGTGTGTTAACCTTGTATTCTGTCCAGGTAAAAATTCTGCAATATTGTGTGTTAATGTTGTATTCTGCCCAGGTAAGAAAATCTGTGATATTGTTTATTAATGTTTTATTCTGCCCATGAAAAAAAATCCATGATATTGTGTGTTAATGTTGTATTCTGCCCAGGTAAGAAATCTGTAATATCATGTGCTAATGTTGTATTCTGCCCAGGTAAGAAATTTGTAATATTTTTTTGTGTTAGCATTGTATTCTGCCCAGTTAAGAAATCTGTAATAATATATGTTAATGTTGTATTCTGTCCAGGTAAGAAAATTCATAATATTGTGGTGTTATTGTTGTATTCTGCCCAGGAAAGAAATCTGTATCATCGTGTGCTAATGTTGTATTCTGCCCAGGTAAAAAATCTGTAATATTGTGTGCTAATGTTGTATTCTGCCCAGGTAAAAAATCTGTAATATTGTGTGTTATTGTTGTATTCTGCCCAGTTAAGAAATCTGTATCATTGTGTGTTAATATTGTATTCTGCCCAGGTAAAAAATCTGTAATATTCTTTTAATGTTGTATTTTGCCCAGTTAAAAAAATCCGTGACATTGTGTGTTAATGTTGTATTTATCGCAGGTAAAAAATCTGTAATATTGTGTGCTAATGTTGTTTTCTGCCCAGGTAAAAAATCTGCAATATTGTGTGTTAATGTTGTATTCTTGCCAGGTAAGAAATCTGTAATATTGTGTGCTAATGTTGTATTCTGCCCAGGTAAAAAATCTGCAATATTGTGTGTTAATGTCGTATTTTGCCCAGGTAAGAAAATCTGTGATATTGTGTGTAAACGTCGTATTTTGCCTAGGTAAGAAATCTGTAATATTGTGTGTTAATGTTGTATTCTGCCCAGGTAAAAAATCTGCAATATTGTGTGTTAATGTTGTATTCTGTCCAGGTAAGAAAATGTATGATATTGTGTGTTAATGTTGTTTTCTGCCCAGGTAAGAAATCTGTAATATTGTGTGTTAATTTTGTATTCTGCCCATGTAAGAAATCTGTGATATTGTGTGTTAATGTTGTATTCTGTCCAGGTAAAAATCTGTAATATTGTGTGCTAATGTTGTATTCTGCCCATGTAAGAAATCTGTTATATTGTGTGTTAATGTTGTATTTTGCCCAGTTATGAAAATCCGTGACATTGTGTGTTAATGTTGTATTTATCCCAGGTAAGAAAATCTGTGATATTGTGTGTTAATGTTGTATTTTGCCCAGTTAAGAAAATCTGTGATATTGTGTGTAAACATTGTATTTTGCCCAGGTAAAAAATCTGTGATATTGTGTGTTATTGTTGTTTTCTGCCCAGGTAAGAAATCTGCCCATTAATATTTAATGTGTAGCATATTGCTATCATGATGTCAGAGACAACTGCAATTCTGTTTAAATTTGTGTTAATTGCTTTGCATAATCTATTCATTTCGTCAGTTCTATTTAAATTTATGTGCATCAGTTTGTGGAACTTATCAAGCATGCCAGTTCTGTTTAAATTTGTTTGTATCATTTTTTGCAAAATAGTCTGGTAAATCATTATCTGTTCAAAATTTTTTGCATTGTAAAGATGCATTAAATTCTCTTATTTCAGAGCCATTCAAAATGGAATAAAATATCCAGAAAATATGTTACTCTTTAGGCATGTCTATTTAAAACATATACTTTAATTTACAGTAGCTTAGACCATTTTTTCAATAAATCAAAATTAAAACACGATTTAACATTCCAATGGAAGGTTGAATAACAGCGCCTTCATAAATCATATCATAATATATTTTGAAATTTAATTTTGTTGCTCAAATATTCTGTCTCTATATTTGTTGAAAGAGAGATGGGATCTTTGAGTTGTACCTTAAATTCAGATGACTATAAAATTACATAATTGTCTAAATTAAAATGAGGTCTTTTCTCATTCTGCAAATTTTTTTATTATTGTCCCATTAGGGTTAATGAATTCTGTTTTGGTCCCATTGTCATTGAAATCAATCTATAAAATTATCTCCCTTAGTCACATTATTTATTGAAACCAATCTATGTTGTGTTATTGTTGTTAGTCCGTCGAGTCAACAAAGACCACTCTAGTCATCTATGAGTTAGAGGGGCTGGTTCAGTTCTCTCAGTGTGCAGGTGGCTGATAAGGCCAATCCTTGCACAGAAGTTTGAGTTGCAGAAGGGATGAGGGATAAGTGGGATATCTCCAGGAGGGTTGCTGGCATATGCTTTTCTGACTTGCCTCTTCAGCTCTGCAGCTGCTGTCCTGCTAGATTCACACAGCTTGGAGCCTTTGTGCATATAGGAATACCAAGCGACTCGATCGCTGGCTGTTTGCTCCCATGAATCAGGATTTATGTTGAATGCTTCCAATACAGCTTTCAAATTGTCTTTGAAGTGTTTCTTCTGACCTCCATGGTATTGCTGTCATTGCTGTAGTTCACCAATGAAGAGTCTCATCGGCAACCAGTGGTCTGGCATGCATACAACATGTCCTGCCAGTGTAGCTGGGACTGAATCAGGATGATGTGAATGCTGGGGAGACCTGTTTGGGCGATTACCTCAGAGTCTGGGACCTTGTCCTGCTACTTGATGTTGATTATTGTCCTGAGACTTGTGGTGTGAAAGTGGTTCAGCTTCCTGGCATGACCTTGATACATCGTCCATGTTTTGCATAAGTAGAGAGTAGTGTGGGGAGCACAACTGCCCTGTAGACTTTTTGTTTGGTCGTGATTCTGATGCCTCTTCTATTCCACATGTTAGCATACAGTCTGCCAAAGGTTGTGCTGGCTCTGGCAATGTGGATGTTCAATCTAGCAATCTATTAATTGGCATATTGTCATTGAAAGCAATCTATAAATCTGCCTCCCTTAGCCCCATTGTCATTGAAAGCAATCTATAAATCTGCACAGTTTGCACCCATTGTCATTGAAAGCAATCTATAAATCTGCCTGTCTTAGCCCCATTGTCATTGAAAGCAATCTATAAATCTGCCTGTCTTAGCCCCATTGTCATTGAAAGCAATCTATAAATCTGCCTGCCTTAGCCCCATTGTCATTGAAAGCAATCTATAAATCTGCACAGTTTGCACCCATTGTCATTGAAAGCAATCTATAAATCTGCACAGTTTGCACCCATTGTCATTGAAAGCAATCTATAAATCTGCACAGTTTGGACCCATTGTCATTGAAAGCAATCTATAAATCTGCACAGTTTGGACCCATTGTCATTGAAAGCAATCTATAAATCTGTACAGTTCGGACCCATTGTCATTAAAAGCAATCAATAAATCTGCACAGTTTGGACCCATTGTCATTGAAAGCAATCTATAAATCTGCACAGTTTGGACCCATTGTCATTGAAAGCAATCTATAAATCTGCACAGTTTGGACCCATTGTCATTGAAAGCAATCTATAAATATACAAGTCTTGGTCCTATTGCCATTCAAAGCAATCTGTAGCTCTACTATAAACTAGTGTTCTACAACATCTTTTTAAATCTACTTGATATATATTAGTTTTCACATTATAATTAAGTAACTACTTGCTATATACTAGTGTTTCCATACTGTCAGTAATATCTACTTGCTACACACTAGGCTATACACTAGGCAATACATCACTGTCAGTACTAATCTATTTGCTATAGACTAGTATTTCCACAATTTCATTACACTTCTATATGCTATACACTAGCGTTTCCAGTCATTACATATATATTTGCTATGCACTAGCATTTCCTGTCATTACATATCTATTTGCTAAACACTAGTGTTTCCACACTGTCATTACATATCTATTTGCTAAACACTAGTGTTTCCACACTGTCATTACTTATTTACTTGCTATATGCTAGTGTTTCCATAATGTCATTACTTACCTACTTGCTATACACTATTGTTTCCTTCTTGTCATAATGTATTTACTTGCGATACACTAGTGTTTCCACACTGTCATTGCTTATATACTTTGAAATTTAAATACCCAGCATTAAAGCAAAATCTTTTTTCCCCATAAATTCTAGTTATGTCAGAAGCATATGAACCAATATAAGTGTCCACACATTTAGCTTGGAACAGAAACAGATTTGCATGAAACACAAGTAATAATTAGTCATGTTGCTAAAATTCATTTCTACCATACATGTATTTCTACCATACATGTATTGTTATCATACATATCATAGGTATATTATACATATGCAGGAAATATGTGTTTCCAATGCAGGAGGTTTCGGTCCAATGCATGAAATCTTCATATCAACCTACTAATTATCAACATACTAAATATTGCTTTCTAAATTTAAAATTAAATGTGTTTAGAACTTTTTAAATACTATAAAATGAAAACAAACACTCAAACAGTGATTTAGAGATAAACAATGAGTCTACAAGTTGTAAATAGTGAGATTAATAAATTAGACTGTTCTATCTCGCTTCTCACTACTGTCGACTTCTCACTAACTTGGAATCAATAATAAAATGTTAACCTTGTTAGCTATTGCTGCGTTGTTGACAAGAATGTCCAGTCCATTATACTGCTGCTGTAGGAAGGTCTGCAAGTTCTGTATACTGTTGGTATCACTGATGTCCAGTTGGTGAAACAGGGGGTTCAAACCTTCTTTCTTCAAGGCCTCTATTGCTTTCATGCCACGACCTTCATCCCTGGCTTTAAAAAGAAAAAGAGAATACAATCTCATTAACCATCAATGTACCCATCAATTCCAATAATCATCTCCCCTTCCACCAATCCAACTGTATTCACTTTTAAAACAGGCAATCTGACCTAACAACAGACATATGGGTGGCTTGGTTCAAACTTACAAGTAGTCAAATGAATTTACACAGGCTTGGACATAAACTATCAAATTAAATAGACTTTTTTAATATAAAAAGATAACTTCTAGAAGGCAATATTATGACATCCATGGTGAAATTAATATTAAGGAAAAATTAAATCCTAGCCAAGTGAAACTCTTTGTTGAGGGCTTGAAAACTTAATGCAAGGAAATTGTTCAGGACTGGTTTTAGCAGTGTTAAAAAGTGAAAATGTTTTTTGATAATAATTTGCCAGTTAACGAATAAATTATTCTCTCAGATATAAAGAAATTCTCAGCAAGCCAATCAGCTGGCACCAGCAATGAACAGAACTTCTGAAAACATATGTACTTGCAACAATACTCGCTGAGGTTACATCTGGCTGATGATATAGTGTTGGACATATCTCAGCCTCGTATAAATTATCTGAATGGCACAAAGCCAAATACATCTCAATGTCCAAACGGACATAAAACCCTGTTTCCCTGGTACAAACAGTTTCTGCACAATCCTGTCAGCAAATTTTAATAAAATAGTAATTAGGTCAGATATCTGTCTAAATGAATAATTCAAATATTTTGAAAGTCTAAGTGAATCATCTATTTATGAATAGGGCACGCCTACTGAATTCCACATGTCTATGTAAGGCTGTTTTCACAAGGTTTGCCATACTGAATTCCACATGTCTATATAAGGCTGTTTTCACAAGGTTTGCCATACTGAATTCCACATGTCTATGTATGGCTGTTTTTGCAAGGTTTGCCATACTGAATTCCACATGTCTATGTAAGGCTGTTTTCACAAGGTTTGCCATACTGAATTCCACATGTCTATGTAAGGCTGTTTTCACAAGGTTTGCCATACTGAATTCCACATGTCTCTGTAAGGCTGTTTTTGCAAGGTTTGCCATACTTAATTTGATGTGTCTATCTAAGGCTGTTATTGCAAGGTTTGCCATACTGAATTCCACATGTCTATGTAAGTTTTTTTTGCAAGGTTTACCATACTGAATTCCATGTGTCTATGTAAGGCTGTTTTTGCAAGGTTTGCCATACTGAATTCCACATGTCTATGTAAGGCTGTTTTCACAAGGTTTTCCATACTGAATTCTATGTGTCTATGTAAGGCTGTTTTTGCAAGGTTTGCCATACTGAATTCCACATGTCTATGTAAGGCTGTTTTCACAAGGTTTTCTTTACTGAATTTTATGTGACTATGTAAGGTTGATTTTGAAAGTTTGCCATACTAAATTCCATGTGTGTATCTAAGGCTGTTTTTGCAAAGTTTGCCTTGAATAAGTCTTCATCTTAAAATTGGAAAATAGTCTCCTTGTATAAAACAAAAGTTCCTCAAAGGGAATGACACTCTAGTGGCCAAAAAGAATTTCTTTCTATTAACTGCTGAATGTTGAAACCACCTTTAGTATTCTCTATCAATAAGAACAGTTTGAAATTAGCTGTTGTAAGAAACATTTTGAAATTAGTTGCTGTAGTGGACATTTTTAAATTAGCTGCTGTAGTGGACAGTTCCATAATTACAACATACTCAGACAGTTCAAGACATCTACAGCAGTGAATACAACAAGGTCTAGTAGGGAGTAGAAATGGATAAACACATATGCTTCTACACTGACTGTTTTTAATAGATTTGATTCACCTTTGGTCAAAGTTTATGACAAGTTGACGTGGAAAATGAAAGTCATAATTAATGACATTTTTATTTATCTGGACAGCCAAACTTTCTCCTAGAAAAATTTAAAACTGCTGAACATGCCAAGTAATTCTAACTAGTTCTGGAGTTCTGCATGTCTATAATGAAATATTTATATAATCATTGAAAAGGAAACTTGCCTGTTAGGTAAACATCCCCATCAAACTGTTTACACAGACCACGGACAATGGCAAATCCAATTCCTTTATTTGCACCAGTCACCTGCAAATCATGTGTAATTAGAATTTACAAGACATTCAGTGATTCTGAACATTTATTTCCATTTAAGTTTAGGATCTTGCTTTAAAAGTCTCGCAGACTCGATGACCAAGGCCTATTTTGGACCTCAGGTGAATGAAAGATAGCTTCAGAATACCCAAAACTGAAGCTACGTTCAACTAATTTCACAATGCTTTCAACTAATTACACAATGTCTTAAACTAATCACACAATGCCTTCAACTAATCACAAAATGCCTTCAACTAATCACACAATGCCTTCAATAATCACACATTGCCTAATCACAAAATGCCTTCAACTAATCACACAATGCCTTCAACTAATCACACAATGCCTAATCACACAATGCCTTCAACTAATCACACAATGCCTTCAACTAATCACACAATGCCTTCAACTAATCACACAATGCCTTCAATAATCACACATTGCCTAATCACACAATGCCTTCAATAATCACACAATGCCTTCAACTAATCACACAATGCCTTCAATAATCACACAATGCCTTCAACTAATCACACAATGCCTTCAATAATCACACAATGCCTTCAATAATCACACAATGCCTTCAATAATCACACAATGCCTTCAACTAATCACACATTGCCTAATCACACAATGCCTTCAACTAATCACACAATGCCTTCAATAATCACAAAATGCCTTCAACTAATCACACATTGCCTAATCACACAATGCCTTAAACTAATCACACAATGTCTTCAACAAATCACACAATGCCTTCAACTAATCAAACAATGCCTTCAACTAATCACACAATGCCTTCAATAATCACACAATGCCTTCAACTAATCACACATTGACTAATCACACAATGCCTTCAACTAATCACACAATGCCTTCAATAATCACACAATGCCTTCAATAATCACACAATGCCTTCAATAATCACACAATGCCTTCAACTAATTACACATTGCCTAATCACACAATGCCTTCAACTAATCACACAATGCCTTCAACTAATCACACATTGCCTAATCACACAATGCCTTCAACTAATCACACAATGTCTTCAACTAATCACACAATACCTTCAACTAATCAAACAATGCCTTCAACTAATCACACAATGCCTTCAACTAATCACACAATGCCTAATCACACAATGTCTTCAACTAATCACACAATGCCTAATCACACAATGCCTTCAACTAATCACACAATGTCTTCAACTAATCACACAATACCTTCAACTAATCAAACAATGCCTTCAACTAATCACACAATGCCTTCAACTAATCACACAATGCCTAATCACACAATGCCTTCAACTAATCACACAATGCCTAATCACACAATGCCTTCAACTAATCACACAATGCCTTCAACTAATCACACAATGCCTAATCACACAATGCCTCCAATAATCACACAAAGCCTTCAACTAATCACACAATGCCTATGCACACAATGCCTTCAACTAAACACACAATGCCTAATCACACAATGCCTTCAACTAATCACACAATGTCTTCAACTAATCACTTAATACCTTCAACTAATCAAACAATGCCTTCAACTAATCACACAATGCCTTCAACTAATCACACAATGCCTAATCACACAATGCTTTCAACTAATCACACAATGACTAATCACACAATGCCTTCAATAATAACACAAAGCCTTCAACTAATCACACATTGCCTAATCACACAATGCCTTCAACTAATCACACAATGCCTTCAACTAATCACACATTGCCTAATCACACAATGCCTTCAATTAATCACACAATGCCTTCAACTAATCACACATTGCCTAATCACACAATGCCTTCAACTAATCATACAATGCCTTCAACTAATCACACATTGCCTAATCACACAATGCCTTCAACTAACCACACAATGCCTAATCACACAATGCCTTCAACTAATCACACAATGTCTTCAACTAATCACACAATGCCTTCAACTAATAAACAATGCCTTCAACTAATAAACAATGCCTTCAACTAATAAACAATGCCTTCAACTGATCACACAATGCCTTCAACTAATAAACAATGCTTTCAACTAATAAACAATGTCTTCAACTAATCAAACAATGCCTTCAACTAATCACACAATGCCTTCAACTAATCACACAATGCCATCAACTAATCACACAATGCCTTCGATAATCACACAATGCCTTCAACTAATCACACAATGCCTTCAATAATCACACAATGCCTTCAACTGATCACACAATGCCTTCAATAATCACACAATGCCTTCAACTAATCACACAATGCCTTCAACTAATCACACAATGCCTTCAATAATCACACAATGCCTTCAACTGATCACACAATGCCTAAGCACACAATGCCTTCAACTAATCACACATTGCCTAATCACACAATGCTATCAACTAATCACACAATGCCTTCAATAATCACACAATGCCTTCAACTAATCACACAATGCCTTCAACTAATCACACAATGCCTTCAATAATCACACAATGCCTTCAACTAATCACACAATGCCTTCAATAATCACACAATGCCTTCAACTAATCACACAATGCCTTCAATAATCACACAATGCCTTCAACTAATCACACAATGCCTTCAACTAATCACACAATGCCTTCAATAATCCCACAATGCCTTCAACTGATCACACAATGCCTAAGCACACAATGCCTTCAACTAATCACGCATTGCCTAATCACACAATGCTGTCAACTAATCACACAATGCCTTCAATAATCACACAATGCCTTCAACTGATCACACAATGCCTTCAACTAATCACACAATGCCTTCAATAAGCACACAATGCCTTCAACTAATCACACAATGCCTTCAATAATCACACAATGCCTTCAATAATCACACAATGCCTTCAACTAATAAACAATGCCTTCAACTAATCACACAATGCCTTCAATAATCACACAATGCCTTCAACTAATCACACAATGCCTTCAACTAATCACACAATGCCTTCAACTAATCACACAATGCCTTCAACTAATCACACAATGCCTTCAACTAATCACACAATGCCTTCAACTAATCACATAAAGTGCACTTTCAAAAAAAGATTTTTGTATTTTAGTAGCAAACATATACTAAATGAGCGTTACAATTGGCTAAATCAAATTTTTAATTCATTACTACAGACTCTACTCTGCAATGAAATATCCCTGAACTTTAGCCTGTGTATAATGGTAAAGTGTAAATATGGTTATTATTGATCAGTAGTAAGGGACAGATCATTTAATTTTTTTTTAGAGAGGGGGTATGGATTGCAGTGGCCTTGGTCATTCTTCAAACCAGTATATTTTTTCTTATCTAAAGATAATTGTCTTTTACTTTTCATGTTGACACTGTTGTTTCTTTTAAGTACAGATCAGAGCAAATATGTGCTTTTTCATGCCTACTCCCCCCCCATTTAAATGGTTGGTCACTCAAATAGGTCAGCTTCATTTAATTCGCAACTGTGTTTGAATACTAATATATATCAAGTCTCATTTTCTAATTTGCAAAAATAAATAATTCATAATCATGATAAATAGATCATAGTTACACAACACGAATCATGACAATGTAGTGCTCATGAGTGTTATGTTCTTTTCCTCCAAAAGAACTCCTCTGTTCCAATGTGTTAAATGAGAAATATAGGCTTATTGGAAAATATATATTGTGTTCACTTAAGTAAATGCTGCAAATGATTTAATATACATGTGGGAAAGATTTACATTGAAATTGCCATAGTTAATACATGTAATGATTAGCATTAAAACTGCCATACTTAATACAGGTTGTGATTAGCATTAAAACTGCCATACTTAATACAGGTTGTGATTAGCATTAAAACTGCCATACTTAATACAGGATGTGATTAGCATTAAAACTGCCACAGTTAATACAGGTTGTGATTAGCATTAAAACTGCCATAGTTAATACAGGTTGTGATTAGCATTAAAACTGCCATAGTTAATACAGGTTGTGATTAGCATTAAAACTACCATAGTTAATACCGGTTGTGATTAGCATTAAAACTGCCACAGTTAATACAGGTTGTGATTAGCATTAAAACTGCCACAGTTAATACAGGTTGTGATTAGCATTAAAACTGCCATAGTTAATACAGGTTGTGATTAGCATTAAAACTACCATAGTTAATACCGGTTGTGATTAGCATTAAAACTGCCATAGTTAATACAGGTTGTGATTAGCATTAAAACTGCCATAGTTAATACAGGTTGTGATTAGCATTAAAACTGCCATAGTTAATACCGGTTGTGATTAGCATTAAAACTGCCATAGTTAATACCGGTTGTGATTAGCATTAAAACTGCCACAGTTAATAGTTAGTGATTATAACATTAAAACTGCCATAGTTAATACATTTTGTGATTAACATTAAAACTGCCATAGCTAATACATGTGATTAGCATTAAAACTGCCATAGTTAATACTGGTTATGATTAACATTGAAACTGCCATTTGTAATACAGGCTATGATTGATATTTAAATGCTATGTTTAACTGTTAACATATTTTTCTGCTGAAAATTAAATCTTTCATTTTACAAAATTTGTTCTATGATTATTTTTTTAGCTTTTGCTGTTTTCTTTCTTCAAGATAGCAGGATAAACATGGTAAACGTATATTTAACATGAAATTTGGCCAATATAATCATCATAAATATCGTAATTCGATTTGAATTTGTGATGACAAATGTAAAAATAAAGTGACTTTAAAAAATAGATTATTATATCACTGCTTTCCAAAGAAAGCATCATCCATTACACCATTTACATAAGGCGAAATGACTCTCGAGGAATACAATACACAACCACCCTGAACCTCGTTGTTGTTGTTGTTGTTGTTGTTGGGCTTAACGCCATTTTCAGCACACGATAGGCTATTCATGGCGGCCAGTAAAAATGGTGGAGGAAGAAACCGGGAAATCCGCGGAAAGAACCACCGACCCACGAGAAGCTACTGGCAAGCTTTCTCACATATCCACATTCGCCGAATCCTAGACTCGAACCCACGCAGATAGAGGTGAGATGGCAATGATCCGTAACGGACAGCGCTTTAGACCACTCGGCCACTCGGCCCCCCCCCCTGAACCTCAACAACAGAGTTCAAACATTCAACGTAGAAATTTTAAAAATGGCAAAATCTTTTGAAAAAAAATTTGAACTTGATTCCGACAATATTTGAAGGTTTTAGATAGAAAATTTGCATAATTTGAATGCTAGAAGACAGTTCTTTTTCCATAACCAATTAAAGTGAAAGTAGAACGAAAATAAAAGTACTTGCACAGGGCAAATCTGAAACTGCCGTTTTATGGTAACGTCGTCAGTTAATGGAGGTTTGCACTTGCAAATTCACTTATTATATGACTAAGAAAAATATTTCAATGTTAAAACTAGCATAAACAATTTCTACTTCGAGTGTTCATTTGTTTTTATGGGTTATTTTCAATATACAAAACTACAATAAAACAAATCTGACTTGTTTTATCTACTTTCACTTGCGCGCAGCCGATCGTACCTGATCTTCGTTAACTTTGGATTTAGCACATTCACCTTGCTCCGTTTACGAAATTGAATAAAATTACCAGCAGTGTTATCCTTTTGTTAATCTTGTCGAGTATTCCTGTGTATGAAATAGACAGCGTCTCAGTCAATCCTTACATGCACAGACGACTTAGACTCCCCTCCCCTAACATACACGTAGTTGAAATCCAATGTTACACTTACCACTGCTACATGTCTTGACGATGCCATTTGTGTGAACAAGTAATAGACTATACCACGGTAAAGAGCTTTACGTATGATACTATTAGTTTAAGCAACTTGAGACAAACAGCCACACACTCGTCCTTGTATCAATGGACAATCTCAATCTTGGAAAACTCAAGGAAACGGAACGCAATATAGCTTATATGCGTTTCAGATCTGTTTAACAACATTTACCTCCCCTTGCTTGGACACCGTCAACGAGACATTTCTCTAACATTACCAATGAGTTTTGATTTTTTTTTTTTATGCGAAACTTTTATAATAGTCAAAGCGTTCAGGTTTTGGTATCACTTAAAATTCCTGCTTTCCGAAATTCTGAAGAATTTTAACTTTTTAAAACTAAACCTTATTTTATTAGCATACAAATTAGGTTTTAGTTTCCTGAAAGTTAATTTTTTATGTATCAAAAAGTGAGTTAGACATTCATTAGAATTATTCGAGAATTATTTGAAATGTAAACCTTGAAATATAAGATAGCATTCTCCGGTTACTAACGGTTTCAATTACATAATTAAAAACAGCACATTACGAATTTGTCAAAGTCGAACGTAGTCGAGACTCATTTTCATCAAAATATCTTGTTAATTATAAGCGTGTCTTGGAAATTCATTATAATTTAGAAAATAATCTCTAGCGTGCTAGAGTGAATATAAATGAGAAGAGCAGAACAAATGATATTATTATCTTTTTAAATTTATTTTAATGTCTTTTTAGATTGGTACCAGAAGATCAAAAGCCAAAACCAAATTGAAAATTGCTGGACAAGCCTGGAAGAGGGAAATTATCGAAGGTTAACTCCAGGATATTTTGTCACAGGTGTAAAACGATATGTTGGACTAGTGAGTTTTATTGCAAATAAATTTATCATATAATTTTTAAAAATGATCTCCTACAGGGAGGGTTATGTTACCATTAAATATCAGACAACAAAGTCTGCATAACAAGTCAGACCGTGATAATTTACTAGAGATAGATGACTTTTTTTTTCTGAAGGGAAAAAGTAGAATTCCTGGACACAGATGTCTTTCTCGATTGCAATAAATTCTTAAAAAAGATTTCTATACAAGTTTTTCTCTTCCAGTATGTTGTAGAACAGATAAAAATTAATACGATATTGGAGGAAGGTAGGGTTAGGAGGTTAATAAAAAAAAAGTGCGAACAACAAAATACAGAATGTTTAAAGAACTGGATAAATTAATTTTTATTAGAAAATAGAGACAATTCATGCTAATGCTAGCCAATACAAACAACTATCATAAGCCCATTTTAGCGATCACCAAATATTGTCTTGTACTATGTTAGTCTCCATGAATTTTCAGTGTTAGCAAGGTCCGTGGTGCATAGGCAACGTGCAGCAGTAGTATGACAGAAGTCATCGTCTTCAGTCTTTGTTGGGGATAATTTTACAAATGATATAACAGAACCACTTCACTGTACAATACTTGCCAAAATATAGAAAAATTAATCAAACACACTGCGATCAAAATAAGCTCCTTGATTAAGGAAAAGGTTTAACACGAAGCATTTAAAAAAGTGACAAATTAGCATGGAGCCACTGATACACGAGACGCGTGACAGTCACTACTATTATTAAAAGTCACATGTAGACAAAAATTACCCCCCCCCAATAAAGATTGTTAACAAAGCAAAAAACTTTATTGTGCGTCTGACACTATAGCTGCGGTTGAGGGTTGTGCCTACCGGATTTTTATCATGACACTTACTAAAATTTAAGTTTACAACCAGATGTTGTTTACGCATTAGCGAATTCCCAGAACATTATGTTGCGTCACAGACCATATGACAGCCTGTATACATACAGAGGTATGATTAAACAAATTTTCATTCCTGTTTCATATCAGTCTTTGGAATCAATGATCATAGTTCTCTCCAGGTATAGTTTTAGAGTATTTATTAAATCATTCAAATAAATTATTAAAGTGCCCACTGACTGGATTAATGCAATATTATGGAATATGTTAATTTCTACATCAGTACGTATGCATGATTTCATATATAGACATGTTCCTGCTTCTATTTCTAGACTTGTGTAAGCTTCAACATCTAGAATTGTACGTGCTTCTAGATCTAAACTTGTACATGCTTCTAGATCTAGGTTTGTTTATGCTTCTAGATCTAGGCTTGTTCATACTTTCTCATATATACACGTACATGCTTCCTCATATATACACGTACATGCTTCCTCAAATATATACGTACATACTTCCTCAAATATACACGTACATGCTTCTACATCTAAACTTGTACTTGCTTCTACATCTAAACTTGTACATGCTTCCAGGGCCGTAGAGAGTGAACACGGGCACTGGGGTAAGAAACACTCGGGCCTCTCTTAGTTCTTGTTCAAACAAAATTTTTCTTTTATAAAATTAAAAAGTATTGTTCTCCACGGAGATTATATATATGTCCCAGGTTGCCTCCTTCCCCTGTCGGCCCTGCATGCTATGCTTCCACATCTAGACTTGTACATGCTTTTTCATATGGGCTTGTACACGCTTCTACATCCAGACTTGCAGTGCCGGATTACCCAATAGGCAGAGTAGGCACTGGCCTATATGTCCCACGCCCTTTAGGGGCCCCGCGACAACGGATCCAAATAATATTGAATTGATTAGATCTTGACTTACTAGAAGATAACTTGTGAAGGGGCTCCAAAATTTCGACTGCTTATAGGGTCCTCCACAGGGTTTAATCTGGCATTGTAGACTTGTACATGCTTCCGCATCTAAACTTGAACGTGCTTCTGAGGTCTAGACTTGTACATGCTTCCACATTGAAACTTGGATATGCTTCCACATCTAGATTTGTAGATGCTTCTGCATTTAGACTTGTACATGCTTCTACAACTAGACTTGTACATGCTTCGACATCTAGACTTGTACATGCTTCGACATCTAGACTTGTAGATGCTTCGACATCTAGACTTGTACGTGCTTCCACATCTAGACTTGTACGTGCTTCCACATTTAGACTTATACATTATTCCATATCTAAACTTGTACACGCTTCCACATCTAGACTTATTTGAAGTGTAAGACACTTTGTTTGTTAACGTAGCTGTCCAAAGAAGCGCTAAAACTATTTGCCAATTTTATTAGATAGATAATAGATTCCTTGCAAGACATATGATGATGTCTCTTTTATTTTGGTTCTTATTTGGTTTAGGTCTCTTTAGTATTCTGGATATATTTCTTGCCTAAATGTATATATTTACTTTTGTACGCATAATAGGGCGTGTGAGGGCGTGCGTGCGTGCGCTTGTATGTGTGTACTTTCTTTATTGTCTCTTGTGGCGATATTTTTTGCCTCTAAACATAGGGCAAGAAAACAATGTTATTTTCCTTGCCCCGTTTTACAAATTTATATCAACGTAAGGAAAGACAAATGTTTGTAAAACTTGTCAGATTTATGAATCACAACCTATGCGAATATCTTAGAATTAAAGCCGCCAACAGTGTAAATAATATAAAGGACTGTATTTATCATCATATACATTTACATGGTGACTTTCATTATGGTAAAGCAGCAGACGTACAAAAAGTATATTTTTATCAGTTTAATAATTTTATATCATTTATGTCGTAACTGCATTAAAACAAAACGTTCGCGGTGGTGAGCCTTTAAAAGGGTCGAAATCATATTTATATAGATATGACAGAATAAAAAATTGATACAGAACTTTTATGATTTAGCATATTTATTTGGAATCACAAGAGAATAAAGGTTTCCTGTATCGACAGAACATCACGCAGACGACATATTGTTAGTGGAAATTTGTGAAATCTGTCGAGTATAGCCCTTAAAGCCTGTTTTACGGCGTTACTTGCAAAATATAACACACGCATTTATCATATTTTTGACGTGAACAGCTTCTCGTTATGGTGGGGCTCTCAAAGGGTGTTAAGAAGTGCCGTTTTAAGGCACAGGCACGGGAGGCAAATGCCTGTGTCCCCGTGCAGGAGGGGTTCCCGTGGCGGCCCAAAAATAAAATTTCGGTGTCGGTTGTGTTAGCAGTTTAGTACTATATTAATAAATTTAACCAAACTGACACACATTTACATGAAAATGCAATGCAATACTCTATATCAGAGACTGAGGCGCAATTTTGGTTACTTTTAAAGTTAGTGTTTGTGCCTAGGGCCCCTAAACTTCTTAAAACGGCTCTGTTGTGAATAATATTACTTTCAGACACCCACCCCAACAACCGAAAACTCCCAAATATATTTAAAACATTTTTAGAATTAAATTAATACATGCTAAAAAGCACAATTCGGTTAATTGCAAGTACCATCATATTTAACATCTCCAAAAAAAACAAAAAAAGAAATGATCGTATCTACTTTATCTTTCACTCTGAAACTACCATTCAAGTAGTCTTCTAACGATATGCTCTAACTGTCCCCCGGATGTCTTACATTTACCGGTCACTGTCATCTCACCTCTGTCCGCGTGGGTTTGAATCTCGGGCTCAACCAGTGGGTATATCATTGGCTTTCCGATGATCTGTGGCTCTTCATCTTCTAGTTATACTGGCCACCATGTTTATCCTGCGCTGAGAAATGACGTTGCACTCAAAAACATCAATAAGTTGTTAGCGTGGTTATTAATGTCCAGGTTATCCACCTTTTCCGCCACATTATTAATTCTACGGCAAAATATAATGATTTATAATGAATTTAATGCGCAACATATACAACATGTATCGATTATCTAAAGGTTAGGATTCAGAACGCTCATACCAGTTTGTACCAGTAAAAATCTTATATTAACATAGCTAGAGGTTTATTTGCTACCAAGCACTCGAGTTTGAGGCATTGGAAATGGCACTGACTAAACGTGTTGCAGTGGTAAGTAAAACGTTTATCTACCACAATCATTGTTGTGAGTATCAATGAACTAAGGAGAATACTAAGTATAATCGCATGAAATTAAAGGTTAATTCGCCGGATTGGATTCATGCGATGGTCGTCCGAGAGTTATGCGTTGGTACATTACTCTCTTTTGAACGGATATATGAGTAGTTTTTCAGCCTTCTTGCGATTTTAAAGCGATAAAAGACACGCGAGAAAAGTAGAATCGAGCGGAGGGCTGGGGTCACGCTTGCTCTGCTTGTGGTTATTTATAGTACTTATAAGGATAAGGGAAATTTTTGACGTCATAGATTTCATCGTACTCCGTTGATAAAACGTCAGACTCCTGTGGATGCACTTAAACTAATCATAATAGTGGAATAGCACGAAGATTGCAAATCTAAAAGTAATTGTGCTAATTTCAATTTAATAATAAGTATGAATCTGGCAAGCTTTTTTTTCTTTCACCCTTTTTCCATCTTCCGCAGCAATTATTAAAAGCCGTTAATACTAGTTACCCGGTCTAATAACAGTAACCATGTTCTGTTGACCCAGTCTAAAAATAGTAACCATGTTCTGTTGACCCCATCTAATAATAGTAACCACATGCAGGTGGTAGTTTAATCAGTGTATTTGTTAGGGCAACAGTCGTATAAACTTTAGGAGAGATTAACCCCAGCTAGCAACTAATGACACCTTGACTTAATGCTATTTAATCAGCTGAGTTATACACCACGTGTTCTAATTTATCCAAAATGTTTAAAATATTACAAGTTATTTTCGAGTACGTTCAAGACCAATCATCTTAGGTATACAGGTAACTAGACTCTCTCTCTCTCTCTCTCTCTCTCTCTCTCTCTCTCTCTCTCTCTCTCTCTCTCTCTCTCTCTCTCTCTCTCTCTCTCTCTCTCTCATCGAACCTGAAAATAGCACCCTCCCCCAATATATATATATAAAAAAAAATGAAAAGCCATAATTGAAATCAAAGAGATATTTTCAAAATACTAACATTTTATCGAAACTTACCTCTCAGGATGTCGATGAAAAAGAAAACAGATGAAGTTGTAATATAAATCATTAAATATCTCGTCTTTTCACTATCGCAACAACAATTAAAAAAAAGATTGTAAAAACATCCGTTTTAAGCCAGAGTATTGTTGTACATAAATTACAACACAATATCTACCTCTGGATTTACGCGCAAGGCTCCCTGTGAACAGGGCATTTGGAATTAAAGTTTTAAACAAGATTTATATGATTTTGAACTTAAAATTTTCTTCCATCGGTTTAAAATTATGTTCTCTCTATAGACAGTTTTAAAAAATCACTAACGCGCGATGCCCGTGTGGCCAAATCGGTCCAATCGGCCTAAGGCCGGCTGTGTGACATGGCTCGTTGAGCAGTACGTTTTTAAATATGGTTTCAGTGCAAATTGCCCTGGATAGCGGTAAACACTGTTGAATTCAGAAAATTACCCTGAATAGCAGAACACATTCGGCGAATTCAGAAAATTACCATGGATATCAGTAAACACTCACCGGATTCACAAAATTACCCTGGGTAGCGGTAAACACTAACATACTACACAAAATTACCCTCTATAGAGGTAAACACTGCCCAATTCAGAAAATTACTCTGATAAGCGGTAAATGAATTAAAAAAATTACTCTGGATCGCGGCAATAGTCTTTCATCTTGATTACTAGTATTTTTATCTTCATTACTAGGCCTTTTATCTTGATTACTAGGTCCTTCATCTTGATTTCTAGGACTTTCATCTTGATTACTAGTATTTTCATCTTGATTACTAGGTTTTTAAATCTACATTACTAGTATTTGTATCTTCATTACTAGGTCTTTTATCTTGATTACTAGTATTTTCATCTTCATTACTTGGACTTTCATCTTGATTACTAGTATTTTCATCTTGATTACTAGTTTTTTAAATCTACATTACTAGTATTTGCATCTTGATTATTAGGTCCTTCATCTTGATTACTAGGACTTTCATCTTGATTACTAGTATTTTCATCTTGATTTCTAGGTCTTTCATCTTGATTACTAGTATATTTATCTTCATTACTAGGTCTTTTATCTTGATTACTAGGTCTTTCATCTTGATTACTAGGTCTTTCATCTTGATTACTAGGTCTTTCATCTTGATTACTAGTATTTTTATCTTCATTACTAGGTCTTTTATCTTGATTACTAGGTCCTTCATCTTGATTACTATGATTTCCATCTTGATTACTAGGTCTTTCATCTTGATTACTAGGTCTTTCATCTTGATTTCTAGGACTTTCATCTTGATTACTAGTATTTTCATCTTGATTTCTAGATCCTTTCATCTTGATTACTAGTATATTTATCTTCATTACTAGGTCTTTTATCTTGATTACTAGGTCTTTCATCTTGATTACTAGGTCTTTCATCTTGATTACTAGGTCTTTCATCTTGATTACTAGTATTTTTATCTTCATTACTAGGACTTTCATCTTGATTACTAGGACTTTTATCTTGATTACTAGGTCTTTCATCTTGATTACTAGGTCTTTCATCTTGATTACTAGGTCTTTTATCTTGATTACTAGTATTTTCATCTTCATTACTTGGACTTTCATCTTGATTACTAGTATTTTCATCTTGATTACTAGTTTTTTAAATCTACATTACTAGTATTTGCATCTTGATTATTAGGTCCTTCATCTTGATTACTAGGACTTTCATCTTGATTACTAGTATTTTCATCTTGATTACTAGGTCTTTCATCTTGATTACTAGTATTTTTATCTTCATTACTAGGACTTTCATCTTGATTACTAGGACTTTCATCTTGATTACTAGTATTTTAATCTTGATTACTAGGTCTTTAATCTTGATTACTAGGACTTTCATCTTGATTACTAGTATTTTCATCTTGATTACTAGGTCTTTCATCTTGATTACTAGTATTTTTATCTTCATTACTAGGACTTTCATCTTGATTACTAGGACTTTCATCTTGATTACTAGTATTTTAATCTTGATTACTAGGTCTTTCATCTTGATTACTAGGACTTTCATCTTGATTACTAGTATTTTCATCTTGATTACTAGGTCTTTCATCTTGATTACTAGTATTTTTATCTTCATTACTAGGACTTTCATCTTGATTACTAGGACTTTTATCTTGATTACTAGGTCTTTCATCTTGATTACTAGGTCTTTCTTCTTGATTACTAGGTCTTTTATCTTGATTACTAGTATTTTCATCTTCATTACTTGGACTTTCATCTTGATTACTAGTATTTTCATCTTGATTACTAGTTTTTTAAATCTACATTACTAGTATTTGCATCTTGATTATTAGGTCCTTCATCTTGATTACTAGGACTTTCATCTTGATTACTAGTATTTTCATCTTGATTTCTAGGTCTTTCATCTTGATTACTAGTATATTTATCTTCATTACTAGGTCTTTTATCTTGATTACTAGGTCTTTCATCTTGATTACTAGGTCTTTCATCTTGATTACTAGGTCTTTCATCTTGATTACTAGTATTTTTATCTTCATTACTAGGTCTTTTATCTTGATTACTAGGTCCTTCATCTTGATTACTATGATTTCCATCTTGATTACTAGGTCTTTCATCTTGATTACTAGGTCTTTCATCTTGATTTCTAGGACTTTCATCTTGATTACTAGTATTTTCATCTTGATTTCTAGATCCTTTCATCTTGATTACTAGTATATTTATCTTCATTACTAGGTCTTTTATCTTGATTACTAGGTCTTTCATCTTGATTACTAGGTCTTTCATCTTGATTACTAGGTCTTTCATCTTGATTACTAGTATTTTTATCTTCATTACTAGGACTTTCATCTTGATTACTAGGACTTTTATCTTGATTACTAGGTCTTTCATCTTGATTACTAGGTCTTTCATCTTGATTACTAGGTCTTTTATCTTGATTACTAGTATTTTCATCTTCATTACTTGGACTTTCATCTTGATTACTAGTATTTTCATCTTGATTACTAGTTTTTTAAATCTACATTACTAGTATTTGCATCTTGATTATTAGGTCCTTCATCTTGATTACTAGGACTTTCATCTTGATTACTAGTATTTTCATCTTGATTACTAGGTCTTTCATCTTGATTACTAGTATTTTTATCTTCATTACTAGGACTTTCATCTTGATTACTAGGACTTTCATCTTGATTACTAGTATTTTAATCTTGATTACTAGGTCTTTAATCTTGATTACTAGGACTTTCATCTTGATTACTAGTATTTTCATATTGATTACTAGGTCTTTCATCTTGATTACTAGTATTTTTATCTTCATTACTAGGACTTTCATCTTGATTACTAGGACTTTCATCTTGATTACTAGTATTTTAATCTTGATTACTAGGTCTTTCATCTTGATTACTAGGACTTTCATCTTGATTACTAGTATTTTCATCTTGATTACTAGGTCTTTCATCTTGATTACTAGTATTTTTATCTTCATTACTAGGACTTTCATCTTGATTACTAGGACTTTTATCTTGATTACTAGGTCTTTCATCTTGATTACTAGGTCTTTCTTCTTGATTACTAGGTCTTTTATCTTGATTACTAGTATTTTCATCTTCATTACTTGGACTTTCATCTTGATTACTAGTATTTTCATCTTGATTACTAGTTTTTTAAATCTACATTACTAGTATTTGCATCTTGATTATTAGGTCCTTCATCTTGATTACTAGGACTTTCATCTTGATTACTAGGTTTTTCATCTTGATTACTAGGTCTTTCATCTTGATTACTAGTATTTTTATCTTCATTACTAGGACTTTCATCTTGATTACTAGGACTTTCATCTTGATTACTAGGTCTTTCATCTTGATTTCTAGGACTTTCATCTTGATTACTAGTATTTTCATCTTGATTTCTAGTTCTTTCATCTTGATTACTAGTATATTTATCTTCATTACTAGGTCTTTTATCTTGATTACTAGGTCTTTCATCTTGATTACTAGGTCTTTCATCTTGATTACTAGGTCTTTCATCTTGATTACTAGTATTTTTATCTTCATTACTAGGACTTTCATCTTGATTACTAGGACTTTTATCTTGATTACTAGGTCTTTCATCTTGATTACTAGGTCTTTCATCTTGATTACTAGGTCTTTTATCTTGATTACTAGTATTTTCATCTTCATTACTTGGACTTTCATCTTGATTACTAGTATTTTCATCTTGATTACTAGTTTTTTAAATCTACATTACTAGTATTTGCATCTTGATTATTAGGTCCTTCATCTTGATTACTAGGACTTTCATCTTGATTACTAGTATTTTCATCTTGATTACTAGGTCTTTCATCTTCATTACTAGTATTTTTATCTTCATTACTAGGACTTTCATCTTGATTACTAGGACTTTCATCTTGATTACTAGTATTTTAATCTTGATTACTAGGTCTTTCATCTTGATTACTAGGACTTTCATCTTGATTACTAGTATTTTCATCTTGATTACTAGGTCTTTCATCTTGATTACTAGTATTTTTATCTTCATTACTAGGACTTTCATCTTGATTACTAGAACTTTCATCTTGATTACTAGTATTTTAATCTTGATTACTAGGTCTTTCATCTTGATTACTAGGACTTTCATCTTGATTACTAGTATTTTCATCTTGATTACTGGGTCTTTCATCTTGATTACTAGTATTTTTATCTTCATTACTAGGACTTTCATCTTGATTACTAGGACTTTTATCTTGATTACTAGGTCTTTCATCTTGATTACTAGGTCTTTCATCTTGATTACTAGGTCTTTTATCTTGATTACTAGTATTTTCATCTTCATTACTTGGACTTTCATCTTGATTACTAGTATTTTCATCTTGATTACTAGTTTTTTAAATCTACATTACTAGTATTTGCATCTTGATTATTAGGTCCTTCATCTTGATTACTAGGACTTTCATCTTGATTACTAGGTTTTTCATCTTGATTACTAGGTCTTTCATCTTGATTACTAGTATTTTTATCTTCATTACTAGGACTTTCATCTTGATTACTAGGACTTTCATCTTGATTACTAGTATTTTAATCTTGATTACTAGGTCTTTCATCTTGATTACTAGTATTTTTATCTTCATTACTAGGACTTTCATCTTGATTACTAGGACTTTCATCTTGATTATTAGGTCTGCCGTCTTGATTACTAGGACTTTCATCTTGATTACTAGTATTTTCATCTTGATTACTAGGTCTTTCATCTTGATTACTAGTATTTTTATCTTCATTACTAGGACTTTCATCTTGATTACTAGGACTTTCATCTTGATTATTAGGTCTGCCGTCTTGATTACTAGGTCTTTCATCTTGATTACTAGTATTTTTATCTTCATTACTAGGACTTTCATCTTGATTACTAGGACTTTCATCTTGATTATTAGGTCTGCCGTCTTGATTACTAGGTCTTTCATCTTGATTACTAGGTCTTTCATCTTGATTACTAGGTCTTTCATCTTGATTACTAGGACTTTCATCTTGATTACTAGGTCTTTCATCTTGATTACTAGGACTTTCATCTTGATTATTAGGTCTGCCGTCTTGATTACTAGGTCTTTTATCTTGATTAATATAACTTTCAGTTTGATTACTAGGACTTTCGTCTTGATTACTAGGTCTTCCATTTTGATTAATAGAATTTTCATCATGATTACGATTACTTTGAAGGCAGCTGACCTTTAACAATGATACTAATTGATATATCTCAGATTCGGATACCTTTTTATTAAGTAAATTACGAACTTGAATAGAACTAAAAGGAGGTTCCCTTTGTTCACATATCATTATCTCCAGATCAATTATAGGAGTTGTTATATCCAATATATCTAGATCAATGACAAGAGTTGTTATATCCCATGTCTATAGATCAATTATAGGAGTTGTTATATCCCATATCTCAAGATCAATGACAAGAGTTGTTTAATCCCATGTCTATAGATCTATACTAGGAGTTATATCCCATATGTCTAGATCAGTGATAGGAGTTGTTATATACCATGTCTCTAGATATATACTAGTTGTTATATCCCATATCTCTAGATCTATGCTAGGAGTTGTTATATTCCATATATCTAGATCAGTGATATGAGTTGTTATATCCCATGTCTCTAGATCTATGCTTGGAGTTGTTATATCCCATGCCTAGAGATCAATTATAGGAGTTGTTATATCCCATATCTCTAGATCAGTGATATGATTTGTTTTATCCCATGTCTCTATATCTATGCTAGGAGTTGTTATATCCCATGTCTCTAGATCTATGCTAGGAGTTGTTATATCTCATATTTCATGACCAATGATAGGAGTTGTTATATCTTATATTCCATGACCAATGATAGGAGTTGTTATATCCATCAATTTCCTGGTTTCAGTTTCAATACTTCCACGTGGAAGTTTAGAAAGATAAAAAGTACTCCAGTTCTTCTATTGTAATACGGTGGCCTTTTGATATCCAGTCGTATTTTGAGAAAATATTTATCACTTTCTAAAGATATTTGTACTCATTGTGGTACTTATGCCATGCTTGTATGTCAACTAGTTACAACTGGAATTGATGATCAGCATGGGGTACTGAAAGCGCTTTATATGGAACTGTTTCTGGTCGGCTTATGCAGTGTGGAAAACGGTCATCCAATCTTTACGTCTAGAATATTGTATTTAATCTTTTGATCAGCTTGATTTGATTCTATAGTGATTACTATGTGTGAAAACCAACATGATTTCTATAATTAATATATATCGACTGCTCATGGATAGTATAAATAAGTTTCGCTGTGAATTAAATAATATTCTATTTAGTTTATAGTTATGAGTTAAAGATTTTGCAAAGTAATTTGTCCACATTTTGCCGGTCAGTCTAGAGGACATCTGACGGAAGCATTGAGGCGCACTGGGCGTCTTTGTGACAGGATCAATATCGTTATCATAGATCATATCTACTGTTATTAAGCTTCGACTAATTCATAGACATGGTCGACTACAAAAATTGCATAATCTCAAAGGTTAATGTCCTTATAACATTCAAAAGAAGCAGTTTCGTAAAAAATAACTTTAGACTAAGTAACTTAACATTCCTTTGTGGATTAGAAAGAAAGAAATCTAATTTCAGCTCAGAGTTAAAGGTCAAAGTCACCGTGACATACTAAAATACAGTTTTTGTACAATGATGTTTTCCTAAAGCCCCATATCTAATTTATGAATATGTTGTACTAAAGGTAAAATATGCAAAAAAGATACAAGATATATATCTATTTTTCAGGTGACAGGGTCTAACAAAGGAATTGGTTTTGCTATTGTACGTGGTCTGTGTAAGCAGTTTGACGGAGATGTATACCTGACAGGTACATTCCTTTATCGTAATATTGTTGTGTAAGCAAGAAAGAAAAACATGAATATGATTTTATATGTATGCATGTTGGTATCGAATTTCTAATTATCATATAGTAGGTATATGTTTCTTATAGTATGTGCAAGTTTCATATTTTTGATATTACCTCACGTTAGAACATCACTTTATATGATTTTAATCGGTCCAAATAAGCCCATGAAATTATTGTACAGTATTCTTTTCACTGATTGGCTGCGATTTGTGGAAAAACGGAAAACGCTTTTAACTCCACCTTCTGGAATGTTTTGTTTTCAATGAACATTTTTGGCTGTCATTTTGTTTTTTATCAACTCGCGAAAGGGAATTTATATATATATATATATATATATATATATATATATATATATATATATATATATATATATATATATATATATATATATATATATATATATAAACTCGTCATTAATCACAAGAGTAAATATCATCCTACACAGAGATTCAATTCATATATCCTAGTAAATGTTATATATTCGTATACTAAGGTGAATTCATGAAATCCGTACGCAATTCTACATATCGAATATTTAATTACATGCAATATTTCATTTTTCTCGATGAATTGATAATAAAAAAATCAAAGAATTAACTAATAGAACTAACATCATTACAGAGAGAGAGAGAGAGAGAGAGAGAGAGAGAGAGAGAGAGAGAGAGAGAGAGAGAGAGAGAGAGAGAGAGAGAGAGAGAGAGAGAGAGAGAGAGAGAGAGAGAGAGAGAGAGAGATTTTGTTGGCATCCACAAGTATTACTTCGCCAGCATCACCGACAGGACGCCAGATTTCATCATCGTCTGTGGCCTTTCTTACGAGTACAATCGTTTTTAAAAGTTCACCTTCTACTTCAATAGATACTTCAGCTGGTAAGAAATATCTACTTATATCCTGGACTTGCAGCTCAATTCTTCCACGCTGATTTGTCTCTCGTGCATCCTACGAATAATATTGATGATCACATACCGATTCATCCTTATAGACTGGCATGTCAGATGAGGAATAAGATATATGCTTGAACATTTTATTACAGTTTTTATCGTCTAACACGACGACGATGGGTCAGACTACTTCTCTCTCTCTCTCTCTCTCTCTCTCTCTCTCTCTCTCTCTCTCTCTCTCTCTCTCTCTCTCTCTCTCTCTCTCTGATTCTGATGGGTATACCAGCTAAAGAAGCTGTTTGTTGATTTGCAGCTTGCTTTAATATATTCCTGACATTTACCAGCACCACTTCATTGCTTAGAAGTGTAACCATATGTGGTCCTTCTGAGTATGCCCTGAACAACATCACTTAGTCCATCTCTGAAGATAGCTTTATATACTGGCAATCGTGAATTTATCAATCTGACCATTGCAGATCTACGGTGGGTAGTTTGTTCATGTCATTTTCATTTCAATTATTTAATTGTGGTCAATCACTGTAGTAATCTTCGACAGTTTCATTGGCAAGTGACCGATAAACATTAATGTTCACTATACCACCTGTAAATAATCGCCGACAAATGGCAGCTGCCTCATTGATAATTTCAGGGGAATTATTGCAAGCACGATTATCACCAAACAGAATTTCTAAGCGATTAACGTCAGCAAGGACGTTACTTGGGCATGGGGTGATCAGACCACTTTCCATGGATCTATCCGTAACAAGACCACTTCTAGTGGCACCAGCATCTCCAGCCGGAACATGCCACTCTTTTTCTCCCTCTTCTCTAATGGGTTCTATGGCAGACAGAGTGAAGTAATCTGCGGAGTTGAATATCTTTTGTGGAGTTGGTAACGAATAATCTGAACCTGCTTGTTTTTTCTTTAATCATTTTGTTGCTTTTCCTTTTTCTTTTGATCCTGTTTTTGTTCTACCATTTCTATTCCTCTATCTATCTGAAGTGCTTGTTGTCAGCTTGGTGGACTGAGTGCTTAATAAATTAAAATCTGGATTATTATCAGCAGCTTGAGCATTTGTTGGTATACTGGCACGAACCTTAAATACCGTTTTAAACCGCTCCTTCCCTGCTACCTTTTTTCACATACTCAGGTTTTAGATATTCATGTCTTGCATCAAAATCTATTGCGGTTGAAATCGCATTTTCAGCACTGGGCCTGATATACTCTACCGATTTATCGATACATATTTCTGCTGCTGATTTATTTTTGGTTCAGGCTTTGGTTGTATAATATATCTGCTATCTGCGATATCTGCTAGAGTTTTTTTTGTAACATATGAGTTGCTTTAAACATTCTCTAGGTTCGTTCGGCAATTGGCTTAAATAATTCTGCTACTTTCTCAGCAAATCTCTCCTTGCTGCCTGTCCCGCTTATAGATTTTGTCTGACAGAATCACGGACAGGAAGAAATTTTTTTATAGCATCTAATCCTTCTTGGTCTAGTCTGGCTGTGAGAGGTTCCATAGCTAACGCAGAACTGCTCATTATTATTGTTACATACTTATTTAATTACAGACCATGCTCATATTTTTTTTTTCTCAATCCACATGGCAGGGGACATCATAAAAAATCTGACATTTGGCAAGGGTTCGAGGATTTGTCGCCCCTTGATCACATCACTGGTCGAGTATAGCAGCGAGGGTGCGGGATGAGCGACAACAACACTGGCTCGGGTTGGTGAACGACTAATGTTTACGAAAATTTTAAACTTTAATTTACGCTGGAGGGCAGCCATGAGGCGAAAAGACGGTTCCATCGATTTTGGTACAAGGGTCGATTTAACGTCGACGACGCTTCTTAAACGTTCGAGTATTTCGGCCCCGCTGCTGCTGACAGAAATCTACCTGTTTTACTAACCTTATTTTTCGTATCTCAGTCTGGTTATCTCAGACCTACAGTCTTAGTCGTGGTGTCCATGCAAAACATTTCACACACACACACACACACACACACACACACACACACACACACACACACACACACACACACACACACACGCACGTCGAGTATTTGATAAAGCTCCATAAACAGGCTATATACATCACTGGTTACAGAATACCAAACTCTCTTAAGTGCTACTGCAAAGCCGGCAAAAACCAGAAATGTATTTATGTCAGACTGGTTTCTTCCAACTTGGTCGATTACCTGAATCAGCTCCTGTTGAATCAATTATAATGATGCGACTGCATATGAAAGCAGCACTTACCAACCAGAGAGGTTAGTTAATAAGTCCACATGCCATTCAACAAAATGATTTCCATGTAGCGCATCATCGCACTAGTGATATCAACAATTGCCATATCTCTAGGACAGAAAGTATAACTTTCCAAGAAAGTCATGAATTTGCAGCAAACATCCTGACGTCACTACAAACTTTGTTATGTCTGTACACAGGCCTAATTGTCCTGCACTCTCAACACATAACAATTATAACTTTTTCTTGATTAGAGCGGAATATTTAGATAGATCTGTCTTAGATAATAATTCAGAATTTCATAAAAGAGTACAAAACCTGACGAACTTTATATAGAGTGAGAAACAATAGTACCTGATGAATACTTTGTTTGGAATCTGCAAGGGTACAGGGTTATTTTAATTTAGTTAGAAAAAGTGGGTGAGAAAAATAATATATGTCGGTGCTTGTACCAAGACAAGGAAATCCCAGTCGCGGAGTTACAATATTTGTCTTACCACAATTCATAACCTCGTGGGGAGACGAATATTATGACCCGTTGTCTGGGATTTTCTTGTCCGGGTCCAAACCTCAAATAGATTGTATTAATCTCGCCATGATGACGCAATTTTAAAACTTCCATGGGATAGATGATATGTGGATCAAATGTTATGTGGGGGTGGGTGGGTTTGTTCTAGCGCTTTAAAAACTGCTGGAACATTGCAATGATAGCAATGCTGATGTTGATGATATTATTACCACAAATAATCATCAAAGAAATAATAAAGTTGACATCTGGCAGAATGAACGGAAGCGTAGACACATGTTTTTATGTTTCTCTGTCTATTTTTCTGTCGACTGGCTTTTTCATTCATGTGTCATCCTTTAAGCCAGAAACGAGAGTCGGGGTATGAAAGCTGTAGAGGATCTAAAGAAAGAAGGTCTGAACCCCTTGTTCCACCAATTGGATATCAGTGATCCCACCAGCATACAGAACCTCAAGACCTTCTTACACAAACAGTATGGGGGACTTGACGTCCTCATTAACAACGCTGCAATAGCAGATATGACGGAGGTACTCAGTTTTTACGGAATAACACAAAAGGTAACTAAGGATATTATTTTCTAAACTGGTTATATTTCAATGAATAAAAACTGAAAATAGTACCAAAAATAATTTACAAGATAAGTGGTTTGTATTTGTTTTACTTTATGTCTCACAGAGATAAAATAATTTACGATTTCCAGGCTATTAAGTATGCAGTAAGTAATCTTCTTCTTCTTCTTCTTCTTCTTCTTCTTCTTCTTCTTCTTCTTCTTCTTCTTCTTCTTCTTCTTCTTCTTCTTCTCGTTATTGTCGTTATTATCGTTATTGTCGTTATTGTCGTTGTCGTTGTTGTTGTTGCATGTTGTTGTGTCAGTGATTATCCATTATATTCACATATAGCTAGAATTCTGTGTCAGTTCTACAAAATGACGTATTATATTAATCATTTAGACAAATTCATATATGCAATTTCACCTACCAAATGTCTTAGAAATAATTACTGTGATATTAGTGGGGAGGGGGTAAAGGGAGAGGGAGCAGACGCGAAGATTTGAATCTCATATATTTTTTATATTTGAAATGGTCAGTACTCCCCCCACATATTGTAGTGGATGTATATGACGTTTTTCCTACTGATAGAAAATTAATTCATAAGCCACATCGCTACGATGTCTGCAGTGTGGCAGTTTATAGTGATGTCTAGCACGGGAACATCCAGACGCAGACATGTAGCATTGATGTCACACCCAGTCACATTATCCTGAAACCAGGCCGACCAGTTCTAACACTAACATCATAATGCTTAGCGCCAAGCGAGACAGAAGCTAGTACCATTTTATGTCCTTTTTTTATTCGGCTGGGGTTTGAGCCAGCGACCTCTCTGTCTCTGTCTCTGTCTCTCTCTCTCTCTCTCTCTCTCTCTCTCTCTCTCTCTCTCTCTGTCTGTCTGTCTGTCTGTCTGTCTCTCTCTTTCTGTCTCTCCCGGTATCTCTGTCTCTGTGTCTCTCTGTCTGTCTCTCTGATATATATATATATATATATATATATATATATATATATATATATATATATATATATATATATATATATGCGACATCATCATAAAGAAGTAGTTTTTCTTTATGAACAAATCTAGATCGACGAAAGTGATTCTTTTTCTTCTTTAAGTTTGAACGATCTGAACTTCTATGACGGAATTACGCTGGTGTCTCTTAAACTCACTGAGATTTATTAAATACAGCATAGAAGTGTGTACATTTTAAATATTTGCAATTATCGATGATGATGATTTTAAAATTATTAAATTCTTCATGATACTATATTTAAAATTCTTCACAGTAACTTTACATTGTCAATTCTTGCTCTTAGTGATTTTGTTATGAAGATGCTCGCTTTGAACATAGGTCGATGCTCTAACGAGCGT